>JALIZF010001471.1:0-333121 GCA_029948255.1 Telmatactis stephensoni | reverse complement strand
TGAATGAATGAATGAATGAATGAATGAATGAATGAATGAATGAATGAATGAATGAATGAATGAATGAATGAATGAATGAATGAATGAATGAATGAATGAATGAGGGGAATAACTGAATGACTCTCAATGCAGATACCTTTGTACACTAATTGTATTTGTTCTTTTTATAGACTAGCTTGTATGGTTCTCTTGTGTCCCCTTCTTCCTCACTTCATTTCTTTATAGTCTCGTATTTGCTGTTTTCATTTTTAATTAATTATTTTTTCTTGTTGCCTTTATATGTTATATAATTACGTTTATACATGCAGTGAAAATTGGATCAAATAAAAAATAAATTAACATTGTTATATGCTATATTATATTCTAGGTTTCGCCGCATGATTTCCTATTCTTAAAAACCATCAGAAAGCTTGTCAACCTCGCAGACAACGTATTTTACATTGTCTGTTACTTCACCCAACATGGGCACTATTGCAATTTTTCTGGACCCTGTTTTACCTTGGAGGAGCGGGATAAGAAGAGGCCTGGATCCAGACTAAAATCAGCTTCAGAATTCAAAAGTGACGACAGTTTATTGCATGGCTTCACTAAGGGAATGTTACCACTACGCAAAGCTTTTATCATCAAAGAAATCAATCTAGCTCCTTCTCAGCATGATCCGTGGGAATTGTAAAAAATCGATGTTGATCTTAAAGTTCCAAACTACTTTCTAAGACGTTAATCGATAATATAAATGGCGGTTTATGGTATATGTCTATGGTATATGTAAAAGGGCTTTGTTTATGATATACATTATGGTGGAAGAGCATTCAACTATAGAGCTAGATTAACTTAGGCATCACACTAAAAGAATCCGCTTCTGAATAATACAAAAAATGGTAACGTATATAATAAACGTGAATGCATGGTTAAGAATCCCAACTGGTCAGGAGGCAAACCAGTGGACTATATACATGGTTTTCAACAAGTCAACACGGACTAGTGGTCCAAAGGCCGAGCTGAAATCTTCAAGAAAGCATAGATTTATTACAAATAAATAATAACAGGAAGGTGTTAATAAATTGATATCCACAGGACTGAACACATTTCATTTTAGTTTATTGTGTTTAACCAATCATACAACGATGAGCAACAAAGAAAGATCATAAACTAGACCTTTAATGACGTCATAAAAGGACTGCAAACAATAATGAACACATTTCATTTTAGTTTATTGTGTTTAACCAATCATACAACGATGAGCAACAAAGAAAGGTCATAAAATAGACCTTTAATGACGTCAAAAAAAGGACTGCAAACAATCCTATTGGTTTATATTGTCTCTAAAGAATATCTAGTGTGCGCTACGTTGCTTAAAGTTCCGCGACACCCAAGTATAGCTTTCGAAGTTCAAGTAACTTTCAGATTTAACACAAGGATTGACCCATTTACAAGTTAGAAATAACGTTCCGTTTTTAAGACACAAGCGAAATCGCCTTTCCATTTGGAAATAACGTAAGTATAAAGAAAACATTTGTTTTATCGATAACATTTAATAACTGTTAACAATAACGTTTCAATGGGTTTGTTTCTATTCAACACTTAACGTGTGTTTCAAAGAGGAAATTTAGTTCAATTCTGACCGAGAAGATTTTGCACAGCCGTAAGTACCCACAAGCTCATCTCTCACAGCATTGCAACTATAACTGGTTCTGAAACTAAGCCTTTGCTTCAACATCAATCAAATGGCAATATATTGAGCAAGCTGTTTCCAAATCTTGTGAAAGCTATATGTTAATTTAAGCGGATTTTTATATTTTTTAATTATCTACATTTAGGTATTTTAGTTCATTATTTATTTCATTTACAAATATTTTAGATTATACACTTGCTAAGCATATCAAGAATGAAAACTGACAAGTTTTTTTTAGATTATATATTTATTATATTGTAATTAGTATTGAAAAGCCCCTAGGGGGGATACTAATAAAGTATGTATGTATGTATGTATGAATATATTTGAGAAAACAGAAGTATAGAGACACCCTCCAAGTTGATGCATCTTTGAGTTTTTAATCACCAATTGAAAAAGTCGGCAGTGGAATACCGGGAAGGCCATAAAAACTGGGAAATTACAGTCTGGAGAAATGAAGACTTTCATCAAAGGCATTCGTTGATGCATAAACGCATAAGTAATTTTAAGGTTATTTTTGTTAAGTATTACTACTGGACAGCTGGAAATTTTGTGCATGCGTCTGAAAAGACGAGTGGGCTTCCTGTTTTGTGCGGGAAACACTAAAACAAAACAAAGATGCGTCAGCTTCGTGCATTATTTAATTATTTTTTGTCTTTCTTTGCCTAATTTCCTGTCCAAAAATATTTCACATCATTTTATGTCAAGTGCAACACACTTTATGTAAAAAATTCAGAGTCCACTCCAAATGTGTCAAGTTTCTAATGGCTACATTTCCTACATTTCCTTGCAGCCGTGAAAAACGTTGGTGCATTTTAAGCAATTTTTAATAGTTTATCTTAAATTATGTACTGCCTAAAGTCTCTAATTCTGTACATTTTCCTCTGAAGCACTGGCTAAAAAATATGCAAAATGAGTTTAAAATATGCAATAACAAGGACCAAGAATTGAAATCTTTTTTAAATCATCTGAATAATCTACTGTCAATTAAAATTTCTAAGATAATAACAACTTTATTTATTGTTTATTTATTTATATTAAGATGTGTAATATTTGCACGCAAATCGGATATTTGTATCGGTTTTCTCATTGCTGTATTTCTCCGAGTGTTAGGTAGTATTATGTAATATCTGTCATATATTGGAGCATCTGATGCGTGAGGTTCGTATTGATGGGTACTATCCATTGTGGCAGTCTTATACATTCGGACTTCATGCATATGAGTTAGTAAGATCAATTATGCACTTACTTCGCAAGCTTGCTTCAAATGACAGCTTAATTTAATTTTATGCTCTAAGCAGTGCACGTTGCAGGAATTCACAATGGGATAGCTGATGCCTTGTCGTGTTTTCACATGTCGGTATTCCGGTCTCAGTCTGTCCCCCACTGCCAACAAGCACCCAGCAAAGATCCCTACCCCGCTTGTTCTGTTTCTAGTACCGGATCACTAGATAATTATAAACAGTGCCCAGTTTATCTGTCTGAAGGTTTTGCACAGTTCACTCGCCATTGTTATTCCACTGGTCAAGAACAGTTTATCAACTTTTGCTACCAAAGTGGCCTCCTGTCATCTTCGGGGTGCCCATGCCCATCAGATAAATGGACGCTATTTTTGTTCGCTACAATTTTTGGCAGAATCTCTGCGCCACTCGACAAGGCAAAGTTTATCTGCTGTTTGCTCGCTTCACAATGATCAAAGCTTCGCTCACCCAATGCAGAATGGAATAATGCGCCAAAGGGAAATGAAAGTGACTAAACGCGTTCAAAGTGCTTCTATAAGTAATCACACCTCCGGGATAATAGGTCTAGTCGTCAGATTTGCTAAGGAATGTGCAGTTGTATTTGATCCTGTCTCATCATGATTACATATTCTGGGCTGCTTGTACCTTAGCGTTTTTTGTTTGTTTGTTTGTTTGTTTTTGTTTTAATGATGAGTTTATATTTTCGCCTTCTTTGAGCAAGTTTAACCCAGAAGTGGCGGACACAAAACCGTAGATTGGAAGCGCCAACCTGTCTGCAAGTGCGAATTACCGAAGGCTTCAAAAACCGACCTTTTCCTGCAGGGGTGTTATGTTTATTTTGGCCGTGGATCATCATCTGTGCATTTCAGTGATCCATGCCGTTCCGACAAAAAGGGACAACAAAGATTGACACGTTATTGGTTAAGTACATCGCAAGCACTTTTTTAAATCACTGTTTGAAGAATATTTCTAATTGTTTTCCAGGTACAAGCATATGGAAGACAAGGAAGGCGGTTGCTCATAAGACATTCAGTGCTGGAGACAATATGTTAGGTGAACATGTCCTTCAAGCAATGTCATAGAGACCAATAATTGAATCGTTCAGAAGATTGCACAAATCATGGCAGCAGCTTACAAGGAATCGAAGGACATTGCTCAAGTTATCAAAAGTTACGAAGAATGGTTGAAAATCTCTACGGACAACGACAAGCAGGAAAAGGGTAGAGTTTTTCTAAGTCTTGGAGAAGCCTACCAAAACCTGAGCAGTTTCCAAAAAGCCATAGAGTGTTATGAAAAGAGTTTGAAGATTGCGAAGAAACTGCAGGACCAGAGGATGGAGGAACAAGCGAATAGAAATCTTGGTCATGCTCATCAAAATCAAGGCGACTATTACAAAGCAATCGAATATTATCAGCGCAGTTTAACAATCTGCACAGAAATCGCTTTCAAAAGTGGAGAAGCAGATAGTTACAGTGGTATGGGTCAAGCTTACATGTCACTGGGCAACTTATACAAGGCAGTCGAGTGTCAAACCAAGGCTCTGGCAATGTGGGTTACGATTGGCAACAACGAGGGTATAGTAAGCACGCACACTGACTTGGGAAGACTCCATGACTCACTCGGCCAACGCCATGATGCCATCACACACTATGAAAAAAGTCTAGAACTTGCAAGGCAAATAAAAGACAGATGTGGCGAAGGAAGAGCGCTTGGAGGTTTAGGAAGTTGTTATTTTAATATCCATGAGCTTGAAAAAGCCGTTGGTTATTTTGAAGAATCTCTAGAAATCGCACTAGAAATAAAGGATAGAGACAGTGAACTAACTGCCTCCCTAAACCTTGTCAAGTGTAAGTTGTTGTTGGGTCATTATAGCGAGGCATTGGAACTGAGTGATAAGCAAATTCGTTTGGCTGAAGAGTTGGGATTGAAAGACATGCAAACCACAGGATATAGTAACAAGGGTGAGGTCTTTCTTCAGATGAATGACCACCAACAAGCAATTGCTTGCTTTGAAAAGGGAATGAAAATTGTCAAAGACACAAACAACAAAAGAGTAGAAGCAAATTTGTTGCATGGCCTTGGGAAAGCGTATTGGAAGGCGTATCGGCAATTATCAATGTCTCACCAGGACAGTGCTGAAGACGAAAAAAGACAGGATTATTATAACAAATCCATGCATTATTTAAAAGAATCACTGCAATGCAGTGAATGGCTATTTGATCATCTCCAAGAACACGACCATTTCAAGATATCCATACTTGAAACTTTCATCCAGATATTAAATCTTCTAACCATAATGCTCTTAGAAAACGAAAAGTACACAGAAGCACTTTTGATGTCTGAGCGTGGAAGAGCTCGAGCTTTGGATGATCTTCTGGCTTCAAAATATACGCTGAACAAAGACAGGGTGAGACGCGATTTCATATCTTATACTGAGATAGAGAACATGGGAGCTGGCTGCTGCATTCTTTTTTATGCTCTACAACCAACATTCCAGTGTACTTGGATTATAGGACCAATGGATCCACCAGGTGTTATGCTTCGGGGAATTGATAAGGCTGGACTAACTGATCTTGTAAACAGTGCATATAACACATTAAAAGTCAGAGAGGTCAGGTGCGAAGACCGATCAATCCAGACGGTCGATGAACCCCAAGAAAATCGATGTATACTGGACGAAGACCTGTACGACGTTGACAATCCCAACCCACTTGAAGGCTTTTATAAAGCGTTTATATCTCCACTCCTACCTTTTTTGACCAACGACGAGATTGTCATCATTCCTGATGGAGCTTTATTCACTTTACCATTTGCAGCGTTACGAGACCCAAACACAGGAGAGTTTCTCTCTGAAACAAAGCGCATTCGTCTTGCACCATCATTGACATCTTTGAAAGCACTGCAAGAATGTCCAGCAGACTTTCACAGCAAGACAGGCGCACTGATAATCGGAAATCCCAAGGTTGGAAAAGTAATGTTTAGAGGGAAGACAAGAGAAATCTCAGATCTTCCCTGTGCAGAAAGAGAAGCGCAAATGATCAGTAAATTGCTCGGTGTTCAGCCATTTATAGGATCACATGCCACCAAAGAGGCCATCAAACAAAACCTCAGAGAGGGTGTGGCTGTCATTCACTTTGCAGCACACGGAACTACAGATGGAGAAATATTCCTAACACCACCTACAACTGATGAGTTGCCCAGTGAACAAGACTACATTCTGACAATGAAAGAAGTGCAGGAAAGTGGCGTTCGTCCTCAGCTTGTTGTACTGAGTTGCTGTCACAGTGGTCGTGGTGAAATCAAAGCAGAAGGAGTGGTTGGAATGAGTCGTGCATTCCTTGCTGCAGGAGCTCGCGCTGTAGTAGCATCACTATGGGCCATTGCTGACGAAGCTACCATGGTGTTTATGGAAAGGTTTTATAGTCATTTGAAAGAAGAAGAAAGTGCAAGTAAGAGCCTCCAACAAGCCATGAAAGATATGAGAGAAATACCAAGATACAGTGATGCACAGTTTTGGGCTCCATTCTTTCTGATTGGTAATGACGTTACCATTGAAATTTAGGACGAGTGATCTGGACCTTGTGTCGATGAGGGAAAACCTACATTGTACTCAGTTTGTGTAATGTATTCAAAAAATCTATTGTTTTCTACTGTCTTTCGTTCTATTGTATTATGTGTTTTGTATTATATCTTTATGAATATATTACATCAACTGCATAGTCTCTCCCGTGTCGATGATGCCATTGACATTTTATAAAAGCGAATCTTTGCGTCCCATAAGATTTTCGCCTCTGGTTGTTTTAAATCGGTTAACGTTATATTAAAGCCGGAGTCTATTTCAATCAGCGAATATATATCACTGCTTTAGTTTCGTTCATATGGATCTGACTTCGATATGTATATGGTGATGGACAGCAAATGCTTCAATTCGGCAATGTAGATATCGAGTGGTGAGTCAACTTGGCTTGTTGTTTAAGAAGATGTAACTTTACGATGTAGCTCTGCAATATGTCATCATGTTATCGTGGCAGAAGATAAGGCTGCTCAAGTTAAGGCTTACAAACGTGGAAGGTATCATTCGCTTTCGTTCTATGAAAAAGCGAAGAACACTGCGATGAAGATTAGTTATGAGAACAATGCCTTTATTGCGTGTTACGTCCACACGATGATGCAATCACGTCAACCAAGGAGTGCCTTGCTGTTGCCATAGAAACAGATCAGAAAGTTGCAGTCTACTATATGGCAACTGCTTTCAAGGCGCTTGAGGACTTTTCTCGAGTCAATCTAAATGTACTAAATGTTAAAATGCCGATCACCAAATTTTTGCGTCGTTTTGTTAGCGACGCCTATATTTTGCGACACTAATCACGATTCCTTTAAAATCGAGAATTAATTAAAGTGTCGCGAAAATTTCATGTAATAAGGTACCATTTCAAAGTGTTTGTGAGCTACTTTCATCTAATATTGTAAAACAAAATAACGTAAAAAATAATTTTCAATGTATTTAATTAATATGATATAGTTAGTTTTTATGATATAAGTTAGTTATAGATTTAGTTAGTGTGTAGGTGTACGTAAAAATAGTTTTCAATGTATTTAATTAATATGATATATAGAGGATATTAGGATATTACATGGGCGCGCGGAGATACCGGCGGATTTTATCTTCGAGTGTTGAAAAGATCTCTCACGAGTGAGCGCAGCGAACGAGTGAGAGATCTTTTCAACACTCGAAGATAAAATCCGCCGGTATCTCCAAGCGAACATGTAATATTCTATTTATCATATAATTATCAAATCAAGAGACAACAAACTATCTTTAGAGTAAATGCGCTCAATTAAGTTTTCGAACTTAAGAAATATAGGTATTTTATAAATAACTATATGATAAAGTTAGTTATTATGATATAAGTTATAGATTTAGTTAGTGTTTAGGTGTTAACTTATATGTATTTTAAACACCTAAGGACTTAAGGACTTTATTGATGTCATGACTTCTTAAGTGGGTTATGACATACAATAAAACTATAGGGTATAGACATATCCCGGCTTTTTGGGAGGAAATCTCACCAATAAATAAAACAAAACAAAACAAAATACAAAAGAAAAGAAAAGAAAAACAAAATAAAGGGAAAATGACAATCTTCTTTTTTTTTCTCACTTTTTTACCTTCACAAAGTGAGAAGCAATTTTATCTGGATCAGCCAAGTCTTCCTGTGAGAAGAAGTTGATGGAAAACCAGGTTATCTATCCCACTTTGAAAAACAGGGCTCCGTTGTTCGAGAGCGGGTTATTTGTAGGACCCATGTCTGGATGTCCCAACAATGAGCTTCTCTCAATCTCGTCCCCAGAGCCGATTTTTCTTACTGCGCATGCTCTCACCCCTTGCGTGACATTTTAAATTTCAATCCAACAAAAACAAAAATATAATACTTGAAAAAGAGCACACCATTTGCGATTAAAGTTTGTGCTTTTTGCATAGAAGCGTTCCTTGGGGGCAACAAAGCACACATTTCGGCCGCCCATAACTTTGGCGCTATTCATCGAAACTACCTCAAAATTTCAATTTTTGCTAACTTTGGTGTGCTCTTTTGAAATATTATATTTTTGTTGCTGTTGGATAAAAAAATTAAAATGTCACGCAAGGGGTGAGAAAAGCTCATTCTGTTTTATCATTCACCAATACTAGATCTGTTCCACTTACCTTGACTGCTTCCTTCAATTGCTTTCTTTTTTTGGCAGGGAAACATTTATAAGCTTTAGACAAGGCGCATTTTCGGGAAATCAGATACCTGGAGGCATTTTGGGGTAGAGGTTGGTAACATAACTATTCTAAACCGATTTTTCATGCTGAATACGAATATGACTGTTACCAAGACGTATTCTGCAATCTTAGACGTGTAAATGACGTATTTGTGAACATTTCATACTAACGGCTTTTTCATGTAATTCCAAAAGTTCCCAAACTTAAAAGCAATTACCATAGCTGGAAAGAGCATATCAAAATCAGTAAAACTGTGAAATTTGAAGGATATCAGTTAAAAAATCAAGGAGATACGAATTTTGAAAAATCGAAATTTGTTTGTATCTCTTGCATAACTGTAAGTGTTTTCATACAAAATTTCGTTTTTTAAAAATTCGTATCTCCTTGATTTTTTAACTGATATCCTTCAAACTTCACAGTTTTACTGATTTTAATATGGTCTTTCCAGCCATGGTAATTGTTTTTAAGTTTGGGCACTTTTGGAATTACATGAAAAAGCCGTTAGTATGAAATGACTGTAGCAATTCACAAATACGTCATTTACACATATAAGATTGCAGAATACGTCTTGGTAACAGCCATATTCGGATTCAGCATGAAAAATTAGTTTAGAATAGTTATGTTACCAGCCTCTACCCCAAAATGCCTTCTGCACTTTTTGCGATCGACTTTTTCAATTTTGCGCCTTGTCTACTTGTAAAGTTGAGGCTTTGGTGAAGTTTTGAATATCTTCCATGTTTAAACACCCAGAGAAAGCGGTTGGAAATGTCAATGTGTCTACCAAAAAGTATTCCGAAGTTGGGAAGAACAATCTCGTCTAAACAAACTCAAAATAGCTCACAGAAAACAAACAAACAAACAAACAAACAAACAAACAAACAAACAAACAAACAAACAAACAAGCAAATAAACTCAATTTTAACATTAATTTATCATGCATTTTTAGGGTGGGGAACTTTCCATTTTCACTCAGGTCTTTTTTTTTTTTTTTTTTCATAACCAAGTGAAATGAAGTACTAATAAGGAAGTGTGTTGACTGGGAACCACGTAATATGTATATGGAGGAATGAAGGGGAACAACTCAAAAATATGGAGAACATAAACAGGAAACTGACACACAAGAATCATGTCATATGACTCATTTGCATAATCGTCCCCCCACAATAACTCGTGGATTTCCGAAGAAATGATTTGACTTGTAGGACTCTCTACTCACTGGAGAGTGGAGTGCCCATTCTTTACTTGAAAGCGAGATCTTGAATTAACTGTAAAAGACGCTTTCAGTCAGCCCCCTTGGATTTACGTTTTGTTGATTTACTTCGTGAATGATTAACTAATATCTTTGTTGTGTAATCTTTAACGTGTGGTATCAGGTTTCTAAGTGCACGTATTGTTGGTCCTGCAGGGTCCTGTAAAGAAGTACATCTCAAGCTGTTTTAAATTTGGTACTCTTTAAGTTTAAGTCCCTTTTTGTACAAGTTAAAGTTTTCAAGTTAAAAGTGCCTAGGCGTAGTGCTGAGAGAGCTATGTAAGTACGAACGTTTACTTGTTTTTTAGAGTACTCGATTTGCTTAGTCTCTGACATTGTTACATTGTTAGTGGTGATCAATTCATCTGCTACTTCTATGATTCGCTTAATTATAGTCTTTAATTTATTTACAACTATGATATCTTACATCTATGTATATGTATCCATGTTTTATCAATCCTTTATCGAAATATTTTAGTCATAAAAACCATTAAAGTCGATCATCCGGCTTTTGCTGTTGTGTATATAAATGATTACCAAATACCTGGAGATCATACTACACTTTGATCATTTATTGTATTGTCCTTAGAATTATTGTGTTACTTTAAATTGCAGTTTACGTTAAGGAATTAATAAAGTTCAACAATTGGCAACGTGTGTCCCCTGTTGTAGTGATTCCATTATTCCTGACAGTAAAATACCCCAGCCAACGCACGTGATAGCTCACATGAACATCATGGGAAAGAAATGTTGAGTTTTATATTAATTCTGTTCGGTTTTGTCCTTGGAACGCTGGACAATAACAACAAGTACCTACAGTATAAAGTAATGTAATAGAAGTTCACGAAAGAAATATAATGGCTCAATCAAGGTAAAATCCAAGTCTCTTCGCTTGAAATTCGATCTGACGGCAATATTCCATGAAGTCAACATCAGCTTGACTATTAAAGTCATAAACTTATATTTTCCTCGAGATTTCGATTCCTTTATAACTTTGATGACGTCTAGAAATTATATGAATAAAAAAGCTTGGTTTTGGACTCTGTATTTTATTTAAATTTGTCATGCTTCGTGGAAGAATTCCATCGAGGTCACGCAAATTAATTCAGGCTGTGGTGATTATTCCCCTCGTATTCAAATATGAAAGAAAAATGTACACGAGTAGTGACTATTCTAGTGAGTCGGTTGTAGACAAACAATTTAGATAAATGAAACAAAATCGACTTAAAGAACAATATGATCTTAGCTTTAATTTTACGAGGTCTAATTACTGAGAAAATAATACTCTTTTGGAATATGGGGTCATGTAAGGATTGGCCTTTTGAAGATAAATAGGGCTTGTTACTCGTGCCCAGGCCGTAAGCCGGGAACGAGTTTTAACAAATGTTTTTTACTCGTGCCCAGGTTGTAGGCCGGGAACGAGTTATAAACTGCAAATTTTTTTTTCTCGTCTCGAGAAAAGGCCATTCTTGCGCAATCAATCACGTGTTGTAGTTCCTGATTGGTTAAGAGCGTAAGAAACAATGCCCTTTATTCATCACTTTTCTCTTCGAAGTGAACGCAAGCCAAGAACTTTAGGAATGCAAGATGGCCGACAACAAAGAAAATAGCTTTCAGTTAATCTTATTCAGAAAACGTTTATTTATATGATGTATTTCTAGATTCAAAAGGATTTGGCTAGGTTTTATTAACACTTTAAAGATGGTTTCAGATTGAGTTTTGATGCCTCTGCTTCGTTGATAGCCTCCAAAAAGAATAAAGGTGATGTTACACGGGTCGATTCGCAACAACGATTTTCCGCGCAACACTTTGGTCATATTGATAATTTTGCGTTTAAAGTTTCTAAAATTCATATCAAACATTTGCAACTTGTTCACTAAGCAAAAAATATTGTTAAAAATAGTTGCGTTTCACCTTAAAACATCAACATATCAGCAAGCAGCAGTCACTGATGTTTACCTCGACAACAAAGTAACATCGGGGCGTGTAGCGGGACCCTTTGACTCTCCTCCTATTATCTTCTCCAAATGAGAAATTTTAGCGTAATTCCTAAGAAAGAACAGCAAGGTAAATGGCGGTTGATATTTGACCTTTCTTCACCATTGGACTATACATTGTCAATGATGGGCTATTGGCTATGGTACCTATCTGGATGCAGGATGTTTTAATGGCCAATGCAGCTTATCTAACGGTAATAAGGAATTCTGATAACAGATGAAGACGGCAGCACTTCAAGTGATCGGTAATGCATTTACTTCAAATGACAGCTCGATTTCATTTTACTTTCTTAGCAGTACACGTGGCAGGAATTCACAATGGAATAGCTGATTTCATCTGTCGGTGTTTCGATCTCAGTCTGGTCCCCACTGCTAACACTGAAGCATCCAGCAAAGATCCCTTCCCAGTTTGTTGTCTCTAGTACCGGATCACTAGATAAACACTGCCTAGTTTATCTGTCAGAAGATTTTGCACAGTTCACTTGCCGTTGTTATTCCATTGGCCAACAAAAGCTCATAAACTTTTGCTACCAAAGGGGCCGCATGTCACCTTCGGGTTCCGCATGCCCGTCAGATAAATTAAATGGACGCTATTTTTGTTCGCTACAATTTTTGGCAGAATTTCCGCGGCACCACTCGTCAAACAAAGTTTACCTGTCGTTTGCTCGCTTCACATTGATCAAGGCTTCGCTCACCCACTGCAGAATTGTACGATGCTCCAAAGGGTGATGAAAGGGACTAAACGCGTCCAAGATGGTTCTATCACATCTCCGAGATAACAAGTCCCGCCAGATTTGCTAAGGATTGTGCAGTCGGATTTGGTCCTATCTTCGTATCATGATTGCATGTTCTAGACTACTTGCACCTTAGCTTATTTTGTCTTTTAAAGATCAGCTGTACATGAGTTTGTTTTTACGCCTTCTTTGAGCAAGCTTGACCCAAAAGTGGCGGACATGCCACCCTCATCACCAGAAAGAACCTGGTGGGGGAGCCAGTTTAGACGCCGACGACTCGTCCATGTGGCAGGTAGTACTGGGTTACGTTTCCAGTAGCAGGCACAAACCTGACCAGACCTAACAGTTTCTATATTTTCCTCTATAAATGTTTTGCCATGCATCTTATTTCTTATTGACATTTTGATTTTTGTGAAAGCGCCGGGTTTCGTCGGTTGCTGGTAAAGTACAAACTGTTGTACTTGAAGCGTAAGGCGGCAATACCAGCTTTACTGAATCCTGAACGATGCTAGATTTTGAGCATATGTTGCGATGTACTTAACATCAGGGTATCGACCTTTGCTGTCCGTTTTTGCTTTGCTTTGTTTTGTTTGTTTTATATATAAAAGTGATTGAAAAGTGATTCAAATCATTGTTTGAAGGATATTTGTCATTGCTTTCTAGGTACAAGCATATGGAAGACAAGGCAGAAGGTTGCTGCAGACTATGTTAGGTGAACGTCCTTCAAGCTGCAGTGTCTTGATGTTGCTATAAAGACCAATTATTAGATGGATTAGATTGCACATACCATAATGGCAACAGCTTACAAGGAATCGAACGACTTTGTTCAAGTTATCAAATGTTGCGAAGAATGGTTGAAAAATTCTACAGATGACGACGAGCAGCTAAAGGGTAGAGTCTTTCAAAGCCTTGGAGATGCCTACCAAAACCTGAGCAGTTTCCAACAAGCTATAGAGTGTTACGAAAAGGCTTTGGAGATTGCGAAGAAACTGCAGGACCAGAAGATGGAGAAAAAAGCTTACAGGAATTTAGGATATTCCTATGTAACCCAAGGAAATTTCCAGAAAGCTATTGATTGTTATGAAAAAGAATTGGTTCTTGTCATTAAGTTGGATGATAAAACCAGCGCAACGGAAGCCTATTGTAATTTAGGGAGTTCATACTTCTTGTCAGGTCGGTATGAAGATGCTATTAAGTTTTCCAAGCAGTGTCTTGCTGTTGCCTTAGAAACAAACAACACAGTGTATCAGAAGATTGCATACACCACCATGGCAGCTGCCTTCAAGGCAATACACGAGTTTCCTCAGGCCATCAACTGTTACGAAGAATGGTTAAAGATTGCTACGGAAGACGACGAGCAGGAGAAAGGGGAGGTTTATGAGAGCCTCGGATATATTTACAAACAACTCAAGAGGCCTCGGCAAGCCATAGAGCATTATAAAAACACACTGGAGATTGCAAAGCAACTACAACTAAAGACAATGGAGCAAGAAACATATCTAAATTTAGGATATTGCGTCTTCATTCAAGGACACTTCCAAGAAGCTAGGGGTTATACTGAAAAAGGGTTGGAGATTGCAAAGAAGATGGACGATAAACAGTCTAAAGTCAACGAAGGAAAAGCACATGTCCTTCTTGGTGAGATCTATCGAACACTGAGTAATCATGCTATGGCCATTGAACACAGTAAAAAGGCCCTTGCAATTGCTGCAAATACTGGTGACAAGGAAGTCCAGGAGTCAGCGAATAGAAATTTTGGTCATGTTTATCAAAATCAAGGCGACTATCATAAAGCAATTGAATATTATGAGCGCAGTTTGAATATCTGCACAGAAATCGGTTTCAAAAGTGAAGAAGCAGATACCAACAATGGTTTGGGTCGGGCTTACATGTCACTGGGCAACTTATACAAGGCCGTAGAGTGTCAAACCAAGGCTCTGGCAATGTGGGTTACGATTGGCAACAACGAGGGCATAGTAAGCACGCACACTGACTTGGGAAGACTCCATGAATCACTCGGCCAACACCGTGTTGCCATCACACACTATGAAAAAAGTCTTGAATTTGCAAGGCAAATGAACAACAGATGTAGCGAAGGAAGAGCGCTTGGAGGTTTAGGAAGTTGTTATTTTAATATCCATAAGCTTGAAAAAGCCGTTGGTTATTTTGAAGAATCTCTAGAAATCGCACTAGAAATAAAGGATAGAGACAGTGAACTAATTGCCTCCCTAAACCTTGTAAAGTGTAAGACGTTGCTGGGTCAGTATAACGAGGCATTGGAACTGAGTGATAAACAAATTTGTTTGGCTGAAGAGTTGGGATTGAAAGACATGCAAACCACAGGATACAGTAACAAGGGTGAGGTCTTTCTTCAGATGAATGACAGCCACGAAAAAGCAATTGCTTGCTTTGAAAAGGGATTGAAAATTGCCAAAGACACAAACAACAAAAGAGAAGAAGCAAATGCGCTGTATGGCCTTGGGAAAGCGTATTGTAAGGCGTATTGGCAATTATCAATGTCTCACAAGGACAGTGCTGAAGACGAAATAAGGCAGGGTTGTTATAACAAGTCCGTGTATTATTTAAAAGAATCACTGCAATGCAGTGAATGGCTATTTGATCATCTCCAAGAACACGACCGTTTCAAGATATCCATACTTGAAACTTTCATCCAGAAAATAAATCTCCTAACAACCATGTTCTTAGGAAAAAAAGAGTACAAAGAGGCACTTTTGATGTCTGAGCGTGGAAGAGCTCGAGCTTTGGATGATCTTCTGGTTTCAAAATATACGCTGAACAAAGACAGGGTGAGACGCGATTTCATATCTTATACTGAGATAGAGAACATGGGAGCTGGCTGCTGCATTCTTTTTTATGCTCTACAACCAATATTCCAGTGTACTTGGATTACAGGATCAATAGATTCACCGGGTACTTTGCTTCGGGGAATTGATGAGGTTGGACTAACTGATCTTGTAAACAGTACATATAACACATTAAAAGTCAGAGAGGTCAGGTGCGAAGACCGATCAATCCAGACGGACGAACCCCAAGAAAAGAAAAGCATGTTTTTGCAGAAAAAATCTGGTACCCTAAAAGAAATGGGTAAACTTGTGTCGTCTTCGTACGAAAAAATCAAAGATCGATGCATACCGGACGAAGACCTGTACGACGTTGACAATCCCAACCCACTTGAAGGCTTTTATAAAGAGTTTATATCTCCACTCCTACCTTCTTTGACCAACGACGAGATTGTCATCATTCCTGATGGAGCTTTATTCACTTTACCATTTGCAGCGTTACGAGATCCAAACACAGGAGAGTTTCTCTCTGAAACAAAGCGGATTCGTCTTGCACCATCACTGACATCTTTGAAGGTACTGCAAGAATGTCCAGCAGACTTTCACAGCAAGACAGGCGCACTTATAATTGGAAATCCCACAGTTGGTAAAGTAATGTTTAAAGGGAAGACAAGAGAGATCCCCGATCTTCCATGTGCAGAAAGAGAAGCACAAATGATCAGTAAATTGCTCGGTGTTCAGCCATTTATAGGATCACAAGCCACCAAAGAGGCCATCAAACAAAACCTCAGAGAGGGTGTGGCTGTCATTCACTTTGCAGCACACGGAACTACAGATGGAGAAATATTCCTAACACCACCACCTACAACTGATGAGTTGCCCAGTGAGCAAGACTACATTCTGACAATGAAAGAAGTGCAGGAAAGTGGTGTTTGTCCTCAACTTGTTGTGCTGAGTTGCTGTCACAGTGGTCGTGGTGAAATCAAAGCAGAAGGAGTTGTTGGAATGAGTCGAGCTTTCCTTGCTGCAGGAGCTCGTGCTGTAGTAGCATCACTATGGGCCATTGCTGACGAAGCTACCATGGTGTTTATGGAAAAGTTTTACAGTCATTTGAAAGAAGAAAGTGCAAGTAAGAGCCTCCAACAAGCCATGAAAGATATGAGAGAAATACCAAGATACAGCGATGCACAGTTCTGGGCTCCATTCTTTCTGATTGGTGATGACGTTACTATCAAGATTTAGGACGAGCGTTGTATTCTAGTGTTGATTGGATGATCCGAGATGACCTGTCTCATACAAGATTTAGGACGAGTAATCTTTTACTGTATTTCAAAGTTAATTGAATGACCAGTGCTGTCATATAAACCTTGTATAGGTGATAATGAAAGCGAATCAAAACAAACTTGTTTAAATTTAGACCGCAGCCATATAGCATGTTATATATAGCTGATTCGATTAATGTTAGCGCTGAAAAAAAGCCTAAAGCCTAAAGCTTTGAGAGCGGAATTCATGAAAAATGTTATCACCGTGACATCAATTAAGTTTGTGAGTACACAAAAGATATTTGAAAGGCTTTAGCCTTTAGGCTTTTCAGCGACAACGTTAATTGAAATAGCTATATGCGGTTTAGATATTGATAGTAACTAGGGTCTTGACTTTATTCTTCACTTGACAAATATTTTTTGTGTACTAACAAACTTGTCTGTAGGCTATCTGAGGAATTAAGGAATATGTGTCCAAGCTGTAGAATTTTCAAGCATACAGTGAGTGTTTTATTGTAATGATGTCACGATGATATTTTTTTTCATAATTCCGCTATCAAAAAGAAAGACTGGAGGAGAAGGAAAACGAGGGGGGAGGGTGAGAGGAGGAAGGAAAAGGGGGAGGAGTTTTCAACCCCTTCTCTTCTTGAATGGGGCCCATTCTTTCCCGGCCAGAAAAATAAGGAATCTCAACAGGAATCCCAAAAGGAAACCCAAAAGAGTTGCCTGCGGAGGAGGCTAACTTTTACGGACATGAGTCGTCAGTGCCCACCATTTCGAAGTATTTGTGAGCTACTTTCATCTGATATTGTAAAACAAAATAACAAACGTAAAAAATAGTTTTCAATGTATTTAATTATGATATAGTTAGTTATTATGATATAAGTTATAGATTTAGTTAGTGTTAGGTGTTAACTTATAAGTATTTTGCCAGAAACACTATTTTTCAGGGCCTACTCTATTTTTCGCCTTTTCACTCACACATACATGGCACGTTCCAAAAATTGGCGGGAAAAACGTGAAAAATCAAATTGGACGGCGCGTCTGTTCTTCCGAAGAGAATCGTCAATTAAAAAAGACACATTAAAGGCTTCCTTCTCAAGGAGCTGAAAAAAGAATTAACTGAACCATCTAAAAACAAGAAAACTAAATTATCACACAAATATTCATTTCATTTTGAGAAATATATTCATTTTGGTACAAAAATGTCAATCAATGACATTTGCTTAAGAACCTGCTCGCCGTCCGTCATTCATGCACTTGCGTCCCAGCATGCGAAGAATTCCACTTGAAATTTGGAAATGTTGTATGTACGATCCGGTTTTTAGTTTGTTTTCCTCAGAAACAGTAGTAAACAAACTAAAGTTGTGTTGCAGTCAGTATAGACTAGGGAATTAAGATTGTTATAATTGATAAAGTGTTTGAAGAAGGCCGTGACGTTGGCTAGAATACTGGTCGAGTAGCTTGTTCGGTCTGAAAACCAATAGAAAATAATTCCAGTAAGCAAGCAGTTGCGAAATGTGAATGCACTATCCTTCGTTTGTGTGAACGAATTAACAAATAGATTCCATTTTTTCGTGCGTCTGTGCTCTAATAGATACACAGATGACGTCAAAATGTGATGAGAACAAAAACGTATGCCACGAGACGAAGTCGAGTGTGGTGACTGTTGTTCCTCGCCACATTTTGACGTCTTCTATGTATCTATTAGAGTACAGATCCATGGAAAAATGGAACCAATCAAAACGCGCGCAAGGTTCAATGACGTCATCTATGCGAGTGTACTGTAATTACACGCGGTTCCCGACCAAACAGAGCGCGCGTAATATGCTAATTATTATACAAAGTACAATCATCTATTAACGATTACCTCGACATGAACGCAATAAAGTACGAAGCCAACGTTTTGGTGAAATAATCTTGTTGTGCCGCATGTTGTAGGGCGGTCAACGGACCAGACAAGTCCTTCACGGGTTGTATTTTGTTTTCACTCTGTGATAGAAGTGAAATAAAAACCGGTTTAATTAATACAAAAAATTCATTTTCTAGTTTACCAAAAGCTGCACTTTCCCACAATGCAGCCCCAAACGGAAAGTGTCGATTTTTTTCCCCTTTCTTTTTTGCGGAGTCGGGGAGCTTTCCTCATGTTGAACAAACGTTTGTTGGAGCAAATATTGATCGTCTTCAATCGCAGGTTGACTCCATGTTTTATCGCGGGAGCGGGCACACTATACGAGTGATGACCAATCGCCAGCGAATTTTATCGCCAATATTTGACATGTCAGATATCAACGTAGCCTCCACCGCAGGCAACCTTTTGGGCTTCCTGTGCGAAATTTTGAGAAGAAAAAAAGACGCCTTTTCTCGCCTGGTGTCCAGGCCACTACGTGTCTTTAACACAGGAGGCCCAGCGAAAAAGCGAACAGTTGCCTGCGGAGGAGGCTAATATCAACGTATCATCATTTCTCACATGTCAGATATCAGCGATTTCGATCGCTAGTAACGCCCATCAAAATCACTCTGGAAATTCGCCGTCGCAGCAGCAGACACACATGATTATATTCAGGCGACAATCAAAATTCACTCCAGTATAAAATTGTCTGGTGTGTCGTCGGCTTAACGACAGTAACAACTTGTTGAAAGTATGCAATAAATCGGAGGAATTTGCGCTCTAACATGGTTGCCAGAGCAAACCCATCACTAAATTCCCTGACTTTTTCCTGACTTTTCCCTGCCTAAAGTTTCATTTTTCCTGACCCAATATTCTGATACTCTATGTTTTCAATTCAAACGACTCTTCTCAGCGGCTTACATATTGAGCAGATGACAATGATTAAAACCATCATACCAAGCTAGAGGGGACCATACATTTTCAAATACTGTGTGAAAAATATAATTCCCTGACTTTTGCTCAAAATTTAATTTTTCCCTGACTGAAAGTGGAATTTTTTTCCTGAATTTGTCCTGACCTGTGGCAACCATGTCTAACTATAAGGCTTTGATAGGCCGAGTCAAAAATCTGGAGAGTCCCAGAATTGCGCTTTCTACACTATAACCCTCTCTGCGTATTCATAAATACCAAAAAAACCCAGCATAACTAGTTATGCTCTCTTGTAAATACAAGTCTTAGTCCAATAAATGAAATGTATTTACGAATACTGTATATACACCTATTTCAATAAACATTGTCGGTATCAAGCCTACGCGACTCACCCGAAGGGGAGTATGGGAAGAAATCACTAAAGTTATAAAACCACAAGAATCCTACACGATTACTCAAATTCAACTTGCTCTGACCTTATACACTAAAGAACTTAACTTACTGACGCTAAAGTCAATACCAAAGCGGAAAAGAAAAAAAGTTTTGCAACTACCCATACTCCTTTTCGGTCTAGTCGCGTCAGCTTGAGAGCTCTCATACGACAACCTTTTTTGAAATAGTTGTGTATATATTCAAAGAGGTACTTCAGAATAAAATAGGATACAAAATACCTTTATGAATCCCAAGTAAACTAGGATAGAATTGGCAAGGCTTGACTCTTGAACGTTTGATGACAGTGCTGATCCTAGGATAGCATCTGTTTTATATACATGTATAAGGTTAAAAAAAGGAAAACATAGTAGTAGTAAAAAGAACATTGACAATACAGTCGTCATTAACGATGTCCACTTAAATATTTTTTCAAACTATTACCAATGTTGCATTTTTTTAAAAATTTTAGTTGTTAACGCGTGCGATGCAGGCTGAGTATGGGAATTCACAACTTCAAAGCTGACAGCGCCAAATTCGAAGGACGTTTATTGTGAACGTGGAATGAAAATGAACATTTAATCTGTATTGTGTAATGTAAATGTCTGTTTTTGTTAACAACACGTTAGTTCCCGTGGAAACGATACCAACAATAAGTTAGATATGAATGCTTCTTCGAGTGTGGATTTTAGCTCGGAAAAAATCCGAGCCCTCAGCGTGGTTTGAACCCACTGCCTTCGGATTCCGGTCCGACGCTCAACCACTGAGCTATCTGAAGGCTCTAGTAGCGAGCAGGTCGAAGTTCGTTATTTATGCTGAGCGCGCGCGCGGGACGGACGCTGTCCGATAACCCGAGCGGAATGGTTCGTACAGAAACTCTGCAGAACTACATTTGTTAGTGAATGAATGGATTGATACCAACAATGTTGGCCAAAACTCCCAACATAAAAAAAGGTACTAGATGAGGAAATTTGAAGCCAAAACAAGGATGTTACCTGTGCAAGTATTGATGGCTTCAGAATCCTCTTTAACATCTGAACACACCTAAAAATATATTTAAGTAGGTCATGACATACAATATTACTATAGGGTAGACATATCCTTTTTGGGAGGAAATCACACCAAAAAATAATAAAACAAAACAAAAGAACACAAAATAAAATAAAATAAAAGTAAAATAAAACAACACAACAAAATAAAATAAAATAAAATAAAATAAAATAAAATAAAATAAAATAAAGGGAAAATGACAATCTTTTTTCTAATTTGTTACCTTCACAAAGTGAGATGCAATTTTATCTGGATCAGCCAAGTCTTCCTGTGAGAGGAAATGGTTTGATTAAAGCAAGGTTAAACACATCCCAGTTGATGGAAAACTATGTTAGCTATCCCACCTTGAAAAACAGGGCTCAGTTGTTTGAAAGTGGGTTATTTGTAGAACTGAAGTCAGGATGTCCCATCAATTCTGTTTTATCATTCACCAATACTAGATCTGTTCTACCACACTTACCTTGACTGCTTCCTTAATCAATTGCTTTCTTTTTTTGGCAGGGAAACATTTATATGCTTGTAAAGTTGGGGCTTTGATGAAGTTTTGAATATCTTCCATGTTGAATTCCTAAAAGGACATACCAATAATAGCTTGAACGTGAAGTTTAAACACACAGAGAAACCTGTTGGAAATGTGTCTACCAAAAAGTATTCCCAAGTTGGGAAGAACAATCTAGTCTAAACAAACTAAAAATAGCCAATAGAAAGGGAAGGAAATGGAAGGAAAGGGAAGGGAACTGAAGGAAAGGAAAGAAAAGGAAAGAAAAGGAAAAGGAAAGGAAGGGAAGGGAAGGGAAGGGAAAGAAAAGGGAAGAAAAGGAAGAGAGGAAGGGAAAAAGGAAGGGGGAAGAGAGAAGGGAGGAAGGAAGAAAGGAAGGAACAGGGCAGCAGTACAAGAACACTGCTCTTATGCAATAATTATACTGTTATAAAGTAATGTGTACTTTTAGAATTATTTATTATAAATTCATTTGACAACAAAATGGCTGCAGTTGTAAATAAAGCCTGGTTCACAGAAGACATCAAAGCACAAGCAAAATCACAAACACTATATCTATACAGACTCAGCAGTGTACTGCTTATGAGCAGTGCTTGTCTTTCTGTAAACCTATGTGATAAATGTGAAACTGAGCCTGTGTGTGTTGCTTGTACTTATGCTTGTCCGTAAACCAGGCTTACCACTGAATCCTGTGAAGCACAGCCACCTACACATCAATGTTTGCAAATTGCATTTGATGGTAGTCAATCATTCTCTAAAGATTCAAAATCAAACTCATTACAAATAAACTATTCTTGACTTCTTTATATAATAAATTCTAAAGAAACTCTATTTCACAAGGTTCGTGCTGAGACATGAATTTAAAATTTCCAGGAGAATTCAAGGAGTATTCACTGACAAGTACCCAAAAACGATTTTTCAAGTAGTTTTACCCAATTTTTGACAAATAGTTTTACTGAAACTCCTTTCCCTCACTGACATATAAAAGAAAAAAGTGAATTTCTGTTTCCCATCCCATTCAAGTCCCTTACGTTTTTTGCTAAAAGTACAAATTCAAGGAGTTTTCAAGGAGTTTGAGCAGAATTTCTAAAATTTAAGGGCTTTTCAAGCGCCCTTGAAAACGTACATGAAATTCAAGGAGTTTTCAAGGAGTTTAAGAAGTAGCATGAACCCTGATTTCAGCCTTTTTGTAACCAATGGTAATGATATCAATTTTATTCTAAAATAAGAATTTTTTGAGAGGCAATGATGATTGATGGCCATCTAATGCACAATGCAAACTGCAATCTTGAAGTCTCGATAGTTACACTTCATCAGATTCTGTAGTAAACTAGACATACAAACATTTTATTGAATTCACACTAGACCCTCAGACCTTACTATAACTGACACATCTGGGCTCAAACTATTTACTGCATCACACACAATAAGTTATTTACAATATTGTCACTCATAAAACATTGCTGTAACAATCTAATTATTTAGTTGGTTTCATCACATGCCAGCATGCAGAGAATTAAAACTTGTAAGAATTAAAATTGTAATACTTTTGGTATGCATGTTTATCTATGTAAGGATAAAGACTAAAGGTGCAACAATGCAGGCAACAAAATCATGCAACATTTTGCACTACATTGCTGTTGCAAGTTGCAAAGCAAATGTTGCCCAGCGCACAACAAATTGTCTTCGTTGCATGAAGTAGAAGCACTTTCTACTTTTTGCAACAAAGAAAATTTGTAGTGCATTGGTAGTAATACAAGCAGCTCTGCAACTTGCAATGCAACAATGCACAAAAATGTTGCACAATTTTGTTGCCTGTATTACCACAACCTTTACTTCTTGATAGGAACAATCTCTTATTCATGATATAATTAAAATGAGGATTTGCTATGACTGAGTATCCTAAAAAATATAAGAAAATTCCTGTAAAATGAAATTGGATATCCACAACTGTACATGTTACAAGTATAACTAACTATACAGCTATTTTCCGCTGAGTGCTAAATTTTTCTAAAAGTCAATTTATAATAACATTAATTACGGTAACCTTAAGTATCACTAAATCTTTGGTCATAATCTCTGATAGGTAACATAATTTAATCAAATTACACATTGACAACATACTGTCAGTAAAAACCATGTATAAGCTACACTTTTTTACTTAAAATTCTATTCTCAATACACAACTAATTTTAAGACAATCTAATTTTGATTTTTTTTTTTAGCATCACAACTTGCTTGAACTCTCAGCTTGACCTATATGTATATAATTTTTAACTAAAATTTTAGCCCCCAAAATCCATTATTTTACAGCTTATACATGGGGTTAGTTACACTGTTTTTACTGCAAAAACACTTGCATTGTGAACAATGAATTCAAACTTTATTGGATTTTGGGTTTTTCTGATCCACTAATCAAATGAAGGGGGTGGAGCTTATGCAAATGCCCTCAAAGGACCTCAAGGCAGCTGGCTAACATGGATCAAGGGCATTTGCATAAGCTCAACCCCCTTTACATGATTGGCAGATCAGAAAACCCAAAATCCAACTGAAAGTTTAAAGTTGTTGGTCACAATACAAGCATCTTCACAGTAATGCAAATCTAGAATTACTTCATGGACAGTCACAATATTCAAAAAAAAACCTATAAAACAAAAATTATAAACTCCTAAAATAATAGGACTGGTTTAAATATCACTTGATTTCTAAGTACAATATTTTGAAATAAAACAATAAATAGGAAAAAGCCATTGAGACAAAGCTATTAGAACTATTAAATAAAAATTAAATTGCAGAGTTAAAATTATTTGTTGGAATATTCAATGACTATGTTCACACAGTCAGCAAAAGAGTAAAGCGATCAATTTGAATTGTAGAAATGCAGAACAAATTAAATAGTGGTCCTTTGTACTATAGTACTCTGCTGACAAGAGTTGAGGTTGAGAGTGTAAGACAACACCGTCAGTGGTGGATAACATCCTTGGGGACCCAGAACAGAGGGATGAGGGCAGGGGAGGGGAGGGAATGTCTTGAGCATAAACATGGGCATTTGACTACCCAGCTACACCACTTTCAAAATCCAAAACTAAACTGAGCTCTGACTGGCCTCATAATTTTAATCATACAATGTAATTGGGGCCTGGTTGTTCGAAAGACAATTATTAGTGTTAATCCATGATTAACTTTAACAAAACTCATTCATTTTAACATCACTGTGTCATGAGTTTATTTGTTTTAGATGGATAAGTTTGAGCTTTTTGAAATGGTTTGGGTAGTCAAATAATTATTCCTAGGGTGATCTTCTTCCCTTTCCCCTTCCCTCCCCATTCATTGCACCCTGGGTGCCCAAGGAGGGGTGGATAAGAAATAACATAATATACTTTTGACTAAGATGCACCTTTGAAAATCCAGTGACAGACTGTGTTGCTGGGAACATTTCCCCAAGAGAACTACTCCAATGGGAACAAGTGTAGGGAATGTTTGAGGTTAAATTAACCCTGGCTAGAGATTAGCAAGCTATTTCAAATGCTTATCATACTGGTATTTTCAATGATTGCATGATTATATATCTTGGAATGCAAATAAGGTTGACTTGTGTAACATATTCTAATAGACATGGTTTCCAAAGGTAGCTCTTAGCTGGAAGTAATAAATTTATTTCAATCGACAAATGCCAAGCTCAACCTCAACTCTTCTTCCAACAAGTTTTGTAAAAACAAAAGGATCTGTGTTGATAAAAGATGAGGTCTACAAAATCCAAAATGTCTGCAGTATTGTAAAGGGTTAAGGCTTGTCACGATGTGTCTGAAGCCTATAAGAAATACATATAATTTAATGTTAGATTATGGAACTCAAATTTACAGCTTTGCATTTAAAATATTACTGTTAGATAATTTATTGTGCATTTTTTATAATCATGATAAAAACTAGGATAATTAAGCTGCATTAGAAAAGTTAATAAAACTTTATAGTTATCTGACAATAGTTTTTCATGAAAGTCTTACTATAAACTTAGAGCAAACAGCATTAAATTTGCATTCTTTTGAAAGACCAATCATCCAATCAGCATCCGAGGACTCTCTTATCTTATCTCTTATCTAAGCGCTAATTGGAGGAGGGTGAGACAAAAATATGCGAATATATTAATACTGGTCACAGTTTTGAGCTTCGCGTTATAAAATTTATAGCGCGAAGCTCAAAACTGTGACCAGTATTAATATATTCGCATATTTTTGTCTCACCCTCCTCCAATTAGCGCTTAGATAAGAGATAAGATAAGAGAGTCCTCGGATGCTGATTGGATGATTGGTCTTTCAAAAGAATGCAAATATATTATAGCTGGTCATACTTTTGGGCTTTGCGCTGTAACTCAGTTCTGATAATGTTTTACATCTTAGGTGTTTGTACAAGATTGTACTCAAAGTGCACAGAAACACTTACAGTGTAGGACAATTGCACCCTTAATTATGATAGATAAATAATAAGATATAAAAATAGTGTGCTATAAGTAAATGATTTACTGATCAATAAGCACACTGGTTTGATTCCAGTACATATACATGTAATATATAATAAAATTATCATAACTTATTCAACATTAGTATTCAATTAATCATTGCCAATGCAGATCAGCTTAGGCATAGTGAGCTCTATAACTAAATACAGCAGATTTCACATGAGTGTGAAATGGAACATGCTGTGCTGTGACAATCCTGTGTTGTCGACGAAAACATTCAAAAGTCCTGCCATAACTGTGCTGTGACCATGTGGTGCTGTTTTTACGATATACAAAATCTACTCTAAAGCAAGACAGCAATAATTTGCACGTATTAACTTATGAAGAACCCATGGCTAAGCTTAGGAACACCCTGCACATGCAAGCCAGAGACTGTTGGCCAGCAAGCCTTATTGTTAATATTACATAAATTTCATTCACATGCAGGTGCAAGTGTTGTAAAACATGTACATACAGTAGCTAATATTCCAGTTATAACTTTTATGTAACTTAATTGTTAGTAAAAGCTGACAAGATTCTATTGATAACTACATGTTCATGTGACAGAGAACTTACAGCCCTATCACCCTATCAGGTAGAAACACATTAAATGACATACTTTGACAAATGAAGATATCTGAGTGTGCAAAGACAATGTAAGTGAACTCTGATGAAATATTAAATCTCCCAAAAGATTAACGTAGGTCTGAGAAGTTAGCTCTTGATCACTTAAGGCCATTCTCCACTCCTTGCTCAAAGCATTCACAGCAAGCTAGCAAGTACATATTTATTTGCAGTGCATAAGTACCATTTAGATATGATTGCAATACATAAACAAGTGAAGAGCTCAGTGCAAAAACAGTATCAGTGACCTGCCAGATCAAAGTGTACATTCTCCACAAAAATCTTTTATTTTCAAAGGAGAATTCAGTATTGATCAAAAATCACTTACTAACTGTTTTATACAGGGACAGGTCTCCTCAATTCTAATGCAAACCCCATACACTTTTCTCTCAAAACACACACAAACGTGACTTCATCTTTAATCTTATTGATTTACCTTTTTTAGTTCTTTTTGGATTTCTTCGTCATCTCCTAGTAATGGTGAAATTGGTTTAATGCTGATTCCTTGTACTTGTAGAGAAACATTGCCAACTTCTTCTCCTTCTTCATCACTTGCATTACATAAGTTATCAATATCTTCATCTTCGTCATCATCTTCATCTCCTTCATCATCACTCATGGCTCCAAGATAATCTTTTTGTCCTTGTACAGTTAATAATTCTTGTAATTCATCAATGCCTTCCTGGCCCAAGCAGTTACCTATATTCAATGAAAATTTTTGAGCCAATAAAAACAAAATAGCAAAATAATGCTATAAAGCATTTGACCAAAATGCAAACATGCAAAAATGAAAATGTAGCAAAATATGCTCAAACAATCTATTAGCACAAAAAAAAAACAAAAAAACAGCATGGTATTACCAAAACCTCAAGAAAATTGAGCTGTGTTTTTTTGTAAGAGTGGGAAACTTCCTATGCTGTACCATGACCATGTCAGTAACACAATGTCTAATGGGAAATGGGAAATAATTGTTGCTGTAGCCATGTCGTGCCATGACTGTACCAATGATTTTCTAAGACACACAAAAGCTGCTCTAAGTCAACTCTTGGTGCAGCAAACTGTTGGGAATGTAGCAAGAAAGTGGTGAGTGATGATAGTAGGGGGGACTTATTTTCTCTTGCTGTGAGCAAGAGCTGCTTTGTTGTGATACTGTAGACAAACATGACACCAACAAGCTAACAACAAAACTAACCATTAAGATCAATCTTTTGTAAAAATTCTTTGTTAGCTAATGCCTTAGCAATGGCCAAAGCACCATCTTTGCTGATTTCATCATAACCAAAATGGAGTTCCTGGAATGGAAAAAAATGTGATAGGTAAATTATTTTACAAAACAAAAACATTGCTAAAAGTGTTCTTGTTACAGCTAGCGTTCACACAGAAACTGGGAACAGAATTCCATGATATTTCCATGTCTTTTTCTTGGCTTTTGGTCCTGACCAGTTTCATGATCTCATCTCAAAATTGAAAGTTGTTATTAATAACACACCTACAGGCTGGAGTTTTGGCACTTGACATAAAATTAAAATTGACAAATATCTCAAATAAAAAAAAACAACCAATTTAACAAACAAACAGAGTCTTTATTTATAGACGGAAGCCAATTTTGCTTTCACTATACTAATCTTCCATTGGGCAGTCTTTGCTCTCACACTCGCTACCTCTACATTAAATATTTTGCATACAACACTCAACTCACATGTTGATTTTTGCCGAGGGAGGAAAAACCAGAGAACCCAGAGAAAAAACCCTCATGGCATGGTAGAGAACAACACATCAAACAAACTCAGTTCACTTATGATCCAGCGCCCAAGCTGGGACTCGAACCCGGACCACAGCAGTGAATGGCCAGTACTGTCACCGCTCGGCCAAACAATGACCGTTGAGCGGTGATGCAGTTGCAGTACATAATGAAGCTAGTCAAGTGAGCATTTCTCTCACTGATTCATTAAACCCCAAACAATGCTAAATCATGCATGGGGTTTGTTCTGAGGACAACCAAAAAACGTTTTTCACAGTGCATCATCTCTTCAAATGAATTTTGAAAAATGCATCTCCTAAAACATTTCCATGTGTCAATGCAAATCATAAATTCTGGAAAGTCAAAGTAATGCAAGATAACATTTACCTTCAGGTTATGTGCTTCTTTTGTAAGAACTTCAGCCAATAGTTTTGCTCCTTCAGTTTTGATCAAACAATCACCAAAGTTTATGACTTCAATATTTGGAAGTTGTGGTAGAATCTAGAAGAGAAAAATTAATAAAATAGAATGGGCCCAGTTAGATACTAGATATTTCAACCAAAATTATAAAAGAGAAAGGTCCCAAGGAATTCCAGAGTCCATGTCAGAGCAACGCCTTTCAACTGCTCTGAGTACCTTTAGAATATCAACTTAATTTGTCATGATACATGTATCTGGTTAACTGGCAGGTCAATGAGCTACTGTCTCTGGAAATTTGGCTGTCTCATTCAAAAAGGAACAACATTATTTGATTCAAAACTTTATGTGAATCTACTATTTAAAAAACACTAACCTTAGCCATGGCCTGTGCCCCTTTTTCTGTGAATATATTGTCATTTAGGTTTAATATCTAGACAAACAAAAGTGTAGTTATCTGATCAACAAAAGTGGAATACAGTCTGCACCATACTGCTAGTAACAGATGGGAGGAACTATATAATATCTTATTGCAATATTAATAATTATTACAGAGTGCACACATTAAAAGCATGAAAAAGTACTAACTAAATATTACAAATAGCACAAATTAAATAATAGAAAACAAAGAATTGAGTTTTACCGAGGAAAAAATGGAGAACCCAGAGAGAAAACCTCCAGGAACAGTAGTCAGAGAACAACACATTAAACAAACTCAGTTTGTTTGTTTCACTCTGATGCTGATTGGATAATATCCAAGCTCAAAGTATATACATGTTAAGGTGGTCAATTACTGTTGCATTTGGGCTTTAATAGTGATAGAGCACTTTTTGAATGACTGTGAAAGCAGCATTACCACATCACTGCACAGTTAGAGAAGATCATGGACATGGTCATGGCACAGTGGAGTCTGTTTCACACTCATACGAAATCTGCCCTGTGGCAGAATGTTTTTTATACACATTATAGCATTGACATGGTAAAGACGCAGCTCAGCATAGGCCATTGTACACTTGTAACAAATACCTCTCTATTAGTACACTTACTTTAAGATTAGGATTTGATGCCATTGCCTCTGCTAGAGCTGCAATACCCTCATGCTGTATGCCATTTTGAGGCATCTGTACTTCTTCTAGAGTTTTTATAGCCTAGTGATAATGGAAGATATATTACAATGAATTCATGTACAGTACTACTGGAATTTCTTATTGTGCATAACTTCATTACAGACCAAAACGAAAACAGGGTTCTCACTCTCCTGGTAAAACAAAATGGGAGGGAGGGAGGGAGGGAGGGAGGGAGGGAGGGAGGGAGGGAGGGAGGGAGGGAGGGAGGAGGCAATGAAAAAATAAAGAAAAGAAGTCAAGTGAAATCATGAGAAGATAAATGCATTACCTTGAACGCTTCTGATAGAGCTTTCGCTCCAGGGTTTTCTAAACGATTTCGACCAGAAATAAAGACTTCCAATGCAAGGGGTTTGCCTACTTGAGTGCTTGACTGATGACAATCTAGCAAGGCTTTAGATAAAAGCTGAAAATAAAAGAAATGTAGTTTATCTTATACCTTTACTAACATAATAATTGATCAGCAGTTGTAAATATGAGATGCCCAAGTGTAAGCAAGAACTTTTTCAGTGAGATAGCAAATATAGTATAACTAAAGATACTTTTCACTCAGATAGAGCCCAAACCTGTAACAAGGCTAGAGTTCAAAGTTCATATTTACATGGAACTTAACCAAAGTTATACAAGACAAATTGCTGGATTTAAACCTTAGTTACCTTTCCACCACCAACTCCAAGCCCATTGTTATTAAATCGTAAAACCTTCAGAGAGTAGCAAGCTCTACTTGTAAGTAATTTCACACAAGCCTTCACACCATCAGGACCAAATGCATTGTCACTCAAGTCTAGCTCTACAAGTTGAGCATTAGAAGTTATGACTGCGTCACTAAGGGCCTCCTATTAACAAATATGACAAGATGAGATTTTATCTCTTTATATTACCATTTGTAGATGCAGTATACAATGAAAGTGTTTGTTTTTCTAGTCCAATCAGAAGTGCAGATGAGTTGTCATGACCAATCAGGAACTTGAAGATGTGTTTGTCATGACATGATTGACCAATCAGGAGTACGGGTGAGTTTATTGTATGATTAACCAATAAGGAGTAAAGATAACTTTATTACATGAAAGTCCAATCAGAAGTGAAGATGCATTGTCATGACATGATTGACCAATCAGGAGTGAGGATGTATTTGTCTTGGCATGATTGACCAATCAGGAGTGAGGAAAAATTTGTCATTGCAGGATTAACCTGATCATTGTTGATGAAGCATTTCCCAACAGGAGTATTAGACTTTTGAAACACAAAGGCTGTCCCTCAAAAATAATGGGAAAACTAATGGTCTTACATTAGGTGATAATTTCATACCATTGCAGGAGGAATCTCTGATCTTACTCTCCCAGTGAACATATCACTCCAGAGTGCCCTCTATAAAACAGTAAAATAGGAATTATAACAACATTGGCTGTTTTTCTCAAACATGAATATCATATTTTCTCGATTAAATGCTGGGACAATGTATAAACACCAGGTTCAAATAAAGGAGGGTCTACATGCCGAGTTAAAAACAAATACCCATGGTGATTATTTGTGGTTCCTATAGGTGTTCATTTGAGGTCGTACGATAATCAACTAAAATGACTACTAAGAGACAAAGTTAGCAATTTATTGTTATAGTTCAGGCTGCTTCTGTTGCAGTCAGTCATATTTTTTGCTCAACAACTGGCCAGATTCACTGAGATATAGCACATTAGTGAAGTTTTTTTTTACATTTAATGTTAAACTCATAGGCAAATGAGTTTTTTTGAAATTAGGTCATGGTGGAAATTTCATCTCAGCTTGGATATGAATAAATGCCTAGTTCAAGTAAACACCAGCTCTACAAGGCAGAGTTATAAATAAATACCCCCAGCATCTAATCAAAAAAATATGGTACATTAATTATTAAACTTATGAGTCATAACAGTCATAACACAAATATATGCTCATTCATAATTTACCATTTATTGTCTAGATTCCTTAGAAAATTTAATAAACACAACTGAAATCACTTTATCAACAATATATCAATTTCAAATTTTGATTGTTTTCTCTCATTTTTTGCTTCACATTTTTACATGAAATTAAGCCATTATTGTATTTCAGTAAATTTCATCACTGCATGCATTAACATATATATGCAAGGACAATCTTTTACCTCAAATTCTGGTCTGTTTGACAATGCATCAGCAATAGCTTTTGCTGCATCAACACCAACCGTGTTGCCTTCTAAACAAAGAGCTTGCATGTCCTTGGAACTTTTGATAGCTTCACAGATTTCATCAGCTTCATAACAGACAAATTAATCAACATCATTTCAAAGTATTTTGACGAATGCACTTGTGACTGATTTCAGATTTCAAAGAGTGGAAGCAGAAAACATGCAATTTTATGTCTAATTGAGTTGAATATGTTTGATGTTTTGCTGGAATTAAAATATATATGTTACATTATTCTTAGAGTTGTTTGAAGGTTAAGGAGGCAGAATGGTTGAGTGGTCAGAGCATTGGCCTCACAATCTCATGTTCCAAGTTTGAGCCCTGCTCTGGACACTATCTGAGGCTGAATTTTTTCTGATTCCGATTAGTTCAGATTCAGTTTCTCAACCACGTATATAAATAGCTAACTGGTTCCCCTCCCTACCAGTTGGGATGTTCTATTAATTATTTCTTCCATTAATTTCAGTTGATAATACATTGTAAAGTGATTCGATCGAGGTACTGTGTAAAATGCACTACATACATACACATATTATTATTATTATTGTTATTTATTTAAGGGCTTTTTACACAAGTTATGTGTTTTCATCAGTTTTATGTTTTCATCAGTTTTAAGGAATAAACTTGAAAAAATAAGGAATATCAAAGTAAATAATAACCAAAAATATCAACACAGAAGAAACATTTGAACCAAAATAATCATACCCTTAGGCAAACTCTGTATTTTTCATTAAGGGTTTATGAATTTTTAAACAAACTGCAATAAGCACTTTAAAAGATTATTTCAAATATTTCTTCTCCAAAAAATTTTGATTATTTGCCCAGACTTTGTTTAAATATTAACTGTAGCAAAAGATCCACTTTAGACAATTCCATATCTTTGTAGAGCAAACTTTAAATTTAAGGCTGCATGTTTGTATGTCATCTTGCTTGGCATGTGCCAATGTGTCGAGACATGAAATATGAAGTGTCAATAATTTGATAATGACATGTCACTTCATCTTCACATAAGTACAAAATCCAGACACAGCTTCTTAGAATATATTCTAAATGTTATCTACCAGCTGCACAGGAAATAAATAAAGCTATCAATCTTTGAGGTTTTTAAAATCAAATAATACAATTCTAAGATCACAGTAATTTTGATAAAATACATGGAGGGGGAAATGTGTATACATTGTGGTTTTTAAATTATTTTTGGTTTGAACACTTTCAAGATCAAGCTAGTTTGATTTTGTTTTTGTTTTTTTTGTTTGCTACCATTGACATAGCTGCCAACCCTCCCGGATAATCCGGGAGTCTCCAGATTTTGGGCCTCGTCTCCCGGTCTCCCGGATAAAGACCTAAATCTCCCGGATAATCGCTCGAACCCTAAAATCGCGGCCATTTTAACTGAAATATCGTCTATCCTTCTTGAAAAATCGTCTTCCCCCCCCCCCCCCCCCCCCCCCCACTGAGCGTGAAAATCCAATTCTAAGGAAAAAATGTTGATCTCCAGATACGAAAGCCTTGGGGGTTGGCAGCTATGCATTGAGTCAGTATATTCTATATAATTCTGAACAAGAGAAAATAAAAACCAAACTGGGTTGAAAAATAATGTTCAAACCCAAAGTAATTCCAAACCTCAACATGTATAGCTTTCTGCCATTGAATTACACGTACATCAGAAAGTGCAGGGGGGAAAGAAGGAAAGAAGAAAAGAAGGAATATCTTTGGTATTAAACTCAGTTATGATAAAAACAAGCTAAACGTGAGTTTTGTCTCCCAACAGTCTGAGCACGCACTTCTTGCTGGGATGAAAGAATAAAATATTCATAATATTTCACATTTACATTTACTGATTGCTGCATTTAAGGTTTGGTAGAAGCATCGACGTAGGTTAACTTATGTAAGACTTAATACCACAGGACAAAAAATCTTTCCGTTGGAAATTTATATAACTTAAACTTTAAAAAATTTGCCAACTTCTTTCGTGCTCAAATCGGTTCATTTCATTCACAGACAGAACCAAAAACACCTAGATAAAGCAAAATATCTAAGATAAAGAATATTACCATCTTCAGCAGTATTTAACTTCAGACTTCTGCCTTTGAAAGTGAGAAGGTTTACTTGAGCGACTTTAGTTTTCTCCAGCAAGTTGGCCACTTCGCCGACATCGTCTTTTTGGAGAGTCATTTTGAAGTTTTAAGAATCTAAGAAGAAAGATAAAATAAACCACAACAGTTTTCGACATTACCACGGATCTTAAATACATGGTTTAAACGATGGTAATAGAGAGTTTCAGATAAAATTTTCGTTCTTACCAAAGACCATGTGCCACAAAATTATTGAACTGCCGCCGAATTTTGTTAGGTTGACAACAGGAGGGAGACTGGATCGAGGAAACCTGCTGACCGTCTGATCTCTTTCCGAAGGCGCAGGATAATAGAAATGACGTCATGTACATACGTGTTGATTTGGCGCGCTGACACCAGAGGAGGAGTGAAGCCTATCCCAGAATGCATTGCGTTTGATCATATATTATCGTTTTCTGATTACGTCATCACTTCTTCAAAACCGGCTTTGAGTGAAGGTCAAAATGGCGGTGTTTCGTCCAGTGATAGGACACTCGGCATCTGTTTTCGAAAATGTATCCTTAATTTATATTCACTGTGTTTCTAAAGATGACTTTTCCGTTCGTATATCCGGCCTGGAAGGAGTAGAAGTGGTTTTCAGGCTAGTTCACATCAGTTTTCTGGATAAATTTAGTGAGAGACGCGTTGCATTGGTTCCAACTAGTGTCGAAAACTGCTCGATGGACACCTTGTTTAACAGTGTGCAAAGCCCAACACTTATTCGCCTAAGTTCCACATCTAACATACGGGCAAGTTATAGATTTTGTGTACGGTTTTTTGATTCAATGTCTGTTTAATATCTTACATTCCCAAACCCTTTTAATCTTAGTTCTTTGACCCTAAAGACGACCGACAAGAAGAAACAATATCAACTGTACTGTGGAAATTTGACATATTGTCCACACCAACAGTATGCAGGGTGGCTCCAATATCACCTTCTCCTAGTACTGTTGACCACGAACTTCCTCCACTGGACTTGCGTTATACACTAACTTGTAATTGTTTCACTTCGACTAATGCCAGTACTAATTGTCTGTCTTCCTTTGAACTCCGACAAGAATACATGTCTTATTCTATTGAAGACCACTTAAATCAACTAACTTTTTCCGAAACTGAATCTATTGACTCAGAACAAGAGACAGAACATGATGCAGACTCTACCCCTTGTACGAAAGCAGACCTTCAAGTTGAATACTTCAAAATCAAAGGATCATTTTGGGAATCACGATACCAGGATGCTTTTAAAGTGTTATCTCGTCAGTTAGTTGACAAAATAATTCCTGCATTTAGAGTTTTTCAAGAACCAAATAACTTGGTAGATAAAAACGCACAAAGGTTTGACATTCTTGATTCCAAAATTGATACTTGGATTCCACTTGGTTATTGTCCGGTTGAAAAAATCCCCAAATTGATACAGGCCCAGAGCAGGGGTGAAATAACAGACATCAAACTTGCCAGTTTCAGAAGGAGATACATATCCAAAATGAAATCTTTTATGTATGAAGGGGCACTGAACATTGTGAAGAGGGGTAAGTGGGAGAAAACTGACCCTGCAAATACCTACAACTCTGACATTTACCCGTAAAATATTATGCCAGATTGTGATTCATCAGACATACATTATTGTCACTCACTGTGTTTTGAATCACAGCAATATTTTGCTGACTGTCTGATGTAAATTTGCCTGAAAATCACTCCTAGCTCCTTCCAGGTTGGAATAGAAACAGAACAATCACTTGTGATTCAGCAATTTCAACAAGCTTGAACACTAATAAATGCAAAAGATCAAAATGAGACAAAGTATTTGGCATCAAAATTGCATTTGCTTAATATTAGTAGTCTCAGGTTCATTGAAATAACTATACATGTGAATATAATTTGTATACAGGTCCACTAAAACATTCTGAAAAAATTGTCATTTTGTCCACATTTACCATTGTTATTGCTCACTTGTTATGTTTTTATTTCATATTTGATTGGCTACTGAAACCATTTGTACAATGGCATTTCTACTTTTGAAACAAATAGGGGATACATGTATGTGATGACTTATTGAACGAGAAGGCAACTTACAAATTCAATAAATTCATTTGTTACATTCGTGATTTGCTGTAGTTGTATTTTGGAAAGCACATTACAATGAAGTATTTTATTTCTGGTTTTTCACAAATATTATTTCTGGCAACACAAGCTTTGTAAGCTGGAGTTTTCAACAATTCTATCTTAACACAACAACTTTGTTTCATTTCTGTGATTGGCCTTTTTACAATTTTTTTATTTATGCCAATTTTTCTCCTTTATTTATTCAAGTTTTAAATTAATACTATTTAAAATTATTCACTATGGGCTCAGTGAATATGGGTAATATATCTTAAAACCCCTATCACCCATATTTTTATTTTTAAACTCAATTCTTGTTTGAGAGCATAGTTAAGATCTTTTATCCTGTTTTCCTAGAGATAAAGGTATCAAATTTCAAAAAAGCAAATGTGATGACATAAAAGAAGTCAATACTGTCAACTTCTCATGGCTTTTTTCAGTTTGATAGCTGGAGTTTTCACTAAACAACAGGTTTTATCAATGGAAATAATTTACAAATGGAAAAATTCCAGCATCATAAATTATCTTGGTTTTTAATAATAAATGATGACTCCTTTTATGTCATCAGATTTGCATTTGGATATTTGAAAACCCTTATGTCTCAGAAAATATGGGTCCAGGAAAAACAGGATAAAAAACATCTTCACTATGCTTGCCAGATTATTTCTATCACCCAACAATTTGCATAAATACAGATTAAAATGGGAAAGTCCAGATTTAAATGGGAAGCTATTGTTAAATAATTTAACTATCCTCTTCTTCCATCCCTTGGACATGGGGGGAGGGAGGAACTTGGTCGGAATAATCTTTGTCTAACAGTTGTGGCATTTCTTGCGGGAAGAAAGCTTCTCCCAGACACAAAAATAGAAGAATCTTCACGGCGATTGATTGTTAATTTGTGAAGACGGAGTGGGTGTTTCTGTAGGTTATCATCATCATCATCGTCGTCATCACCATCATCTGGACAATTATTGAAAGATGGAAGATCATCATCAAACTCTCTGTATCTTTCATTGTTGCTCCAAAAATAAAATGGAAGATCAGGACTCATTCTTTTACAAAACTCCCTATGATATGAAAAGTGATTTGTTAATTGATGAAATACTGTGTGTATTGTAATATTTTTATGTAGCACATGCTGATTGACTAGCTGCCATGTTTATATCACAATACTAAGCAATTATTGGATGAGGTCGAGTAGGATATGGGGAATTATTAAGGCCGAGGTTTGTGTTATCTGCCGAAGCCGAAGGCTGAGGCAGATAACACAAACCGAGGCCTTAATAATTCCCCATATCCTACGAGAAACGAATTCAATAATTGTTTTATTATTTTTTGAAAATAATTCTTACTCAGTTGTGCTTTGTTGACAAGAATACATGCAAATCTTGAAGTCATAAATTAGCATGACGTCATACCGCAAGCTAATATTCCATATTCGAGAAAATTACGTCATAACTTCGAATAATGGTTTTCAACATTTTCATAACTCCAAGTTTGGGCAGCTAGCCGGCGACTATGGTAATTTATCCGGTGGCTCTTAGCCAATCAAAACTCTTGAATTATTTTCAAAATATAATAAAGAGACATATGCACCACCTTAACATGGCACATCTATATCACCTTTGTTGTATTTTAGTGTACCAGTCATTACCTCACAAGCTTTCTCCAGACATACTTGAATTGTTTTAGGGTAAAGATGTTTCCCAGGAATCTGTGCACCAGAGCAAAAAAGGCTTCAACATCATCTGTTGAACCGGCACGTGGATGCTCTTCATAACCAATATCATTAATTTGTCGCCTTCGGAATTCCAGACTCTCAACATTTGTCGTCACACCAATCACAGTCTCTCTTGAAAAGCCACAAATTCCCTTGATTGGTCTGAAAGGGAATCAAACTTTGAATCAAAGGGATTCGATCATTTAGCACTATTGAGTTAAAAATTATTAAGATAGAATGATTGCACTTTACCTGTGAAATTGTACTAACTACAAAATACTAAATAGCATTATAAGAAACAATGGAAAATAAGGATTTTGTGTGATTTTAGTACTATTTAGATTTAATTAATTTTGTACTTTTTCACAAGTTGGGTTTGATCACTCAAAAGAGAACTTACCTGTTAATATCAATTGTTGAGAAGTCATAGACTGTACTATGCCAGGGCATCCAGTCATCTAATATCATATTGAGCATATCATAGTTTCGCTTGCTTCTTTCGAGTTCTGACAAGCCACGCCCATCTGCAGCTTCATGCCATCCTGCCACAGTTTTTACAAATTTGGCTTCGTTGTCATAACCATTATCTTCCAGGAAATCGGCAACAAAAAAGGAAAGCATTCGCTCTGCATCCTGGACAGATTGCTTTCTTTCACCTGTAAGAGCAGCTTGTGTTAGGCCAGTGCCAGGATCCATCATGGCTTCATCAAATCCCTGGAGGTCCATCCAAACTGGGCCACCTTCCCTTGTATGTTTCCATATTCTTTTCAGTAGATGGCAGTGGTCCTCTCTTTCGTGAAATGTTGCTCCTGTGATGGGGTCAGATTCTGGCACATATAAATAGAGACTAAAATCGACCCCAACTGCTTTGTAATCTGACACTACTCCTCTGAAACGGCAAGTTGCTACAAGTGTCCTCAGCTTGTCAAGTAGGGATTCTGGCACATTTGTGCGAAAGGGATATGCTGAGTACCCATCTGGAACAAGTTTTCCCCTTAAGTGTGTGATGGAATCTTCCAGTGAAAGGCCATGTTCGAACTGTAAATCATGTAACTCTTGGATAAGTGATGGAGGGATGTGTCTATCATTTGTTGTGACCAGGGGCATTCCATTGGCATCATCTGTTAAAAAGTTTTAACAATGAATACCCATTAGTAGCTTTCAGCAACCACCAACTGGCTGATGTCTGATCACAGAGCACGGCTTATGTTGATTATGGCTCATTTTTACATTTAAAACTCTAGGACCTGAAAGAAAACACTCTTGAAGCTAGGGAACACACCCCATCCAGAAATTGATCTGGTACCACAGAGGTGACAGACCAGTGCTCTCACTGCTCAGTCACCCTTGCTAATGCAGCCTGTTATTTTCTCTTTTTATATAATATTAATTAAAGGTCCCTAAATTAAATCATGATCACCTCCAATCTTGACCAACATAGATAAGAGCGTTTCTTGGCTCTGTCTGCGAACACTCTCTTTTGCATCGTGTATGATTTGCCATATATGAAGTGGCCTCGTCTCCCCTTGAGTCCTTAGGGAACTGAATTCTCCATCGCTAACACAACCTTTAAAAGAAAAATATTTTGAACATTGCAATCCTAATTTCTCATCAAGCACAAAAAATTGTGATTCCTCTATTATTTGCACCAGCCCACCTCCCTTCCAATAAAGGAATCCCTCATTATGGGGACATGATTTCACGGACCTCTATGCAGTATCTACATGTATGTGGATTACTCCAACTTACCAACAGGTTTCATTCCCATTGAAACCATAGCTGTTTTTATGTCCTTACTCATATCCCTGATGAACTGATCTCTGATACTGTTGTAAGGGATGTACCTCACTGGGATTGCATAGGGTTTGTTTCTTCGTCTCTCTTCTGATATAAGGAAAACAAGAATGTGGGTGGCTGCTGGCTGCCTTCTCTTGACGTATATATTTCTGAAATATTTCAGGAAGTCTGGCTTGGCAACTTTCATGGCTGCAATAACATCACTTGTCCTTGCAGAAGATTCAGTGGACAGGTTTGATAGCAGCATCTCCAAAGTCCCTTTCAAACAATGTGCCTGTTGAAGGAGAGTGTCGTATTCAACTCTCTCCCAGCACAATGATTTGAGGGTTTCCTTGGAGGTTGTTGGCATGTTAAATTTGGCTGTATAATTGGTATCGGCATTCTGGAGGCCAACTGCCAGGAACGTGATATCGGACTTTATGTAGTTTGACAAAGCACAAATAGATGACTTGACTTTATCCCTTTTGTCTTCATCACGGAAGATCAAAAGAGATTGTCGTTTCTTGTAACTAGCTCTTAAATCCTCCAGATTATTGCTCAGGCAGTCTCCATTCCACTCTCCCTTTGTTGACTCTTGAAGTGCCGGTTTTATATCGCATGCATCAACTTTTATCCAAAACCGGCCTTTAGGATGAGCCTCTTTCATTTTCTTAAGAGAGGCAACCTAGTGTAATAGAAAGTTAAAATATTTATTAAATTCTTTAGTATTAAATAAAGATTAAAAAGAGTTCTACTTGACTAAATTGAATTACTATTATTAGCAGTCATTATATATATATCACTGATAAATAATGGCCATGAAATTTTACTAATTATAATTAATTGCTCACTTATACAAATATTCTGTTCAACTGATTAATTATTTCACTTGCCAGCTTATAGATCTTAATTTTCTGTTGTACACATCCCATTTATTTTGTCCTATCTCTGCTAAATTCAATCATACATGCATCTTACCTGCAGTTCTGGTTTATCAGAGAACTCGGAAGACTTATTTGCTCTTTTCTGGACTGTTCTTGTACTGGGACAAGCAACATTGACCAATGCCTGTGCATTAATTGAAAGTACATGTAAACCAATTCAATACAATAGGGTTAACTATATATAATATAATGACACAGAAACAGACTGAGTGTACTAATTTAATATCTAGCAAATTAACAGACAATTGGCAGAATTTTTGAATGTGTACTCAATTTACTATTTTAATTATCAATGGCTCAAAAACAGCTAACAGCTGTGTGCTGTAGCTCATTGACAATTAAGGGGAAGATGTTACAATACCCTTGACATCATACAGGGCCGAATATGCAAACCGGATTTCTAGAATAATTACCATCCCATATTGGCCCTCAAACAATACCTTGTTTGGTAAATTTACATAATTTATTGTATAATAAATACCTTCAATGGATCCTTCTGTTGATTAACTGGAACTGAACTCCACATTGGCCCTCGAAATATACGGTTGAATCTGGTAGGGAATTCTGCACATAAGGTTTCATGCCATAATGCAAAATCACCTGGAACTGATATCTGTTGAAAATTTCATATAAATGTTATATTAATAATCTCTTCATGATGACATATTTTTGTGCTCGACGATGACTGATCTAAATTTATTGCTCTGCAAAGCTTGTCACATCACTGCAGACTGATCACTGATATTGTTTTTCCCACCCAAAGGTGTCCCTTTTCCCATGAATAGAATGGTGTACTTCCTTCAAATGAGGTAATCAGGTGATCAATACAAACATTTTGCAAGGACCAAATTATTAAGATTATCATGATTTTCTCTGAATTTAGAGACATATATAATTTATGCACATTTTATGCACCTCTTAACAACCCTTTACCTGTTGAATGTTTGTACAGCTGAAGAAATCAATTTGGTATGCAACAAGGCCAAATGGCATTCTGTTGATAGGAAACAATGAATCTTCACTACCAGGTCTTTTCTTTGCCAGCCCATATGCAAATTTGTAGATAAGATTTGACTTCCCATTATCTTGTAGAAATTTCATTGCAATCAATGATAGACTTATAAAATCCCCTGGATTTGAGTCTATTCTTCTGATGCCACACAATTGGCAAAACAATTGATTCGTTAAGAGTAAAAGGTCATTTTCATCCATTCCGTTCACCAATTTTGAGATGTGAGTTAGGACATCTATTTCAGGTTCTTGGAAATCAGTAACACTTTCTTCTCTAGTTTGGGTGGTCTTGTTGACTCCTCTACATTTTTGTGATTCTTGTGGTATATTTGGAACAATTTCCAGCTCTTGAAATACATCAGCTAAATTGTAATATTCCTCTGCTTCAAGAAGGGTCTTATACTGCTGTCTAATCTTGTTGAGTAGTCTACAACGCACTCTGTTGTCTGCAAGAGAATAAAAAAATTGCAACTTAATAACCCAAACTCAATACAATATAGTAAGTATAACTATTGAACATTTCAGATTTATACTTCATGGCCTAGAAGATAAGGCCAAAATGGCCTTTAATAGGGTAACTATACATTTCTTAGGTAATGCATGTATATATATTGCTTAAAATAACTTATAAGTTTACTAACTTGTCAAAAGAAAGTTGGCACCAGTGCTTTCACGGATGTGTTTTGCTGCGTCCTCCCAAAACTTATGGTCTTGGCGAAAGGAAGGCCACTCCACTTCATTTTTGTACCAGCTGTAGGTGGGGTCTGTCCTGGCAATGCTTGTATATTCTACCAGTGCCCTTTCTTCGTCATAGCTCCAGTTATGGTATTTTACAGGTGAATTTGTTTTCTTCAAATAACATCAACAAAAACCACATTGAAATTGATGAAATTGCATTTAATACATATTATTATATCATATTATGTATATACTCAGTATTATCCATGTTCACAAATTAAACAACATGCTTTACGTGCTGGGTTTCATTTGCAGAAGGAGTAAAATTGATAAATGACATAGGCTAATTATAAATAAATCTTAATATTTTTTACATTCAAATAGAGCTAAATAATTTAATTAAGAGAGGTCTACAATCGGCGCCTTTTAAAATGACACAATTGTGGAAGAAAATGACCTATCTATCTTAATAAATTATAATATTAAACGATGTTTTAATACCTTTTTAGTAAGAGAACTACAAGAAAAAGTTAATGATCTTCTTGCTGGACATGCTGTAGCTAGTCTGTTTTTGCAGTGTTTCTTTTCTGGTCTTTCTGTCGACTTCGGAGGTGTGTGAGTTGTCAGTCGTCGTTTATAATTTTCCATCACACTAAAAAGTTTTTTTAGTATTTAGATAAAATTACTATTTATTTAAAAAATCTATAACTATTATTCGATTAGGGAGGACTCAGGTGCATTTTGACTTCATGCATTTTGTTGTGATCAGCTAGCTGTCATTTCGCGTGCAGGGATTTCCTACTACGAACAGTTTGCTTGGTGTCATGAAGTGTCAAAATTGTCTATTTTCAGGGGCCTTAAACACGCTTCAAAACTGGAGTTCTTTGGAGTTCCTTTGTACGCAGGACTTAATCAACTCTTAAAATATAATAACAAGGCCTCATAGCGAAAAAAACTCATATCACTGATAAGAAATAAGCATTTTTGTGTGCAACATCTAACCGTTGAATCTTTGAAGCGCGTACATCGCCGTTTCAAAACTTCAAATTTTTCGCAAAAAAAGTTTTTGAAAAACATCAACAATCACTTTAAGCATAAGTTTTTCTGTCTAAAAACATCATACGTTAATCTTACCTTCATCGTTGGTGATCCTGAGTGGAAAACATAGCTTTTAAAAACGGGCTATTTTCGTCCCGAAAAGTAACAATTTCAGTCAATGTTTACAATTACCGACGCAATGCATCCTGGGATGGGCTTCACTCCTCCTCTGCGCTGACACTTTGAAAAACAATTTACAAGTTTCCTAGTCCAGAACTGGACCCACTTTTCTCAATAACAATTATATACAATAAACAGTGAACGAAGAAATAAAAGAAGCGCACGCGCATTCGAAAGAAAATTGAGCAACTCCCACAATATCCTTCCTTTTTGACCTTCCGGAGACACTAAAGACAGCTGAATGACCTGTATGTTTTCAAGTACTTATGAATGGAATTGTCACCTGTAAAAATCTAACATATTTCAACTAGATCTATCAAATATTAATTTATTATTTTGTTTTCATTCATGGCCAGTTATCTTATCTATGTACTTCGTCCCTAGAGTCTAACCAAATCTGTTATCAACTTACACAAGTAGATCTACAAGTATCCGTGTTTAATAGTGAATAAACTGCCTCGTACGTATATACATAAAGAAATCAAAGCTAGTGCTGACATATGACCATAAGATCTCTAGGATATCACTGCTTAGTATTATTTCTCAAAATATATTGACTGCTTTCACTCATATCAGTACATTTCATTCAATAGTTGGCATATACCTGTATGTTGTTTACGTCCTTAAGACAAGTACGGCTCGGCTGTCAACTTTATGCTCCTCATTCCGTATCTCTCAAACTTCTCTGCCTGATCGGCCATCAAAGAAATTAATGGAGAAACAAGAATAATACAGCTTTTTCCATGAGTGCACTTTCGTAATAAGTCGCACATAAAAGGAACAAGCGTATATTAGCACAACGACTTCCCGTAAGCGGTCTGAGAAAAGTATGCAAAACTTTCATTTGCTCTGGCTTCAGAACAAAGCTTAGGTGACACTTCTCCAGCGATTGACAAGCCGCTTCGATGAAATAATCTGAGAAATCATTACGAAATTTTCCGAACATTTCCTCACGCCACAAAGCCGCCATTATTGTTTGGCGCGAAAAGTAAACCAAGAGGGTGTGTCAATCATTGCTCAATACTCACATTCCGAAAACGGGATGTGAACTGACGCATGCGCAGGCAAATTTCCCTGGACCCTCTGTATCGAGTCCGTTAGCGTTACATCGCACGGCACATCGCTCGCTCCAATTTTAAATTTTGTCCGCGCGCGCGAAGATAAAGTGTGTCCAGTTCTGGACTACAAGTTTCCTTGCAGTTTTAACTTGCAAAACTTAAAAATATTATTCTGGAAACCTCGTAAAAATTTAGCGATTTTCATGATCATTAATCTGTGCCAATCTAGACGGGTTAAAGCAAAAAATCCTTTAGGTTTGAATTTTCGGGCCCGGTGTCGTTTCAAAAACTGCTTGAAAGACGTCGACGAAGGACACAGAGAACATTTTCAAAGTTGGACTTTCCACAGGTAGCCCAATTTCTAGGTGGGAGCTACATATCCACTTTTTAAAAGTAAACCTACTTTTTCAACACTTCGTCGACAACTGTTCATGTAGCATTGGGATAGTTTCCTTTTCTGCCCTTTTTTTCCAACAATCACAAAGGCGGGGGGGTGGGGGGGGAAGAAAGACCGAAAGAAAAGCTAGGAGTCCTAGCTTTTCTTTCGGTCTTTCTTCCCCCCCCCCCCCCCCCCCCCCGCCTTTGTGATTGTTGGAAAAAAACCCTCAGATGTTGATTTTGTTCCTTACTTGTTTCGAGAAAAACCATGCATTCGGTTTTCTTCCCTCAGTAAAAACGAACTAGTGAGCTGTGAAAGTTGTGAATATTGGAATGTAGTGGTAGACAGTGTGTTTGAGGGTACAGTGTCCCCAATTAGGATTTTAATTCGTGAAACTGAAAAAGAGACTATTTAGTGAGCACATTAATTTTCACGGGTTAAATAAAACTAGAACGCAAAATTATAACGCTAGAACACATTGGACACTAAATGAACTTGTGATTTATTCAGTTGGGGGATTCGTCTCGGAAATTCTGACTACCCCTTTTTTTTTAACAACGACCAAACACATCTTATAAAATTTCATTGTAATAAAGTTGTCCATACAGTTTATAGCTACATATTCAATAACTAGCAAACTTAATCCGTGAAACAAAATCTAATAGTCAGCTAGGGTTCACACTAGCGACATAACGACATAAGAACATCCACATAACGACATTAAGAAAGAAGCAGTTTTTTCTTTATGTTGTTATGTCCATGTTTTTATGTTCCTATTGTGTTGTGATGTTGTGATGTTTTCACTGGTGACATAAAACATTGATATGTTGTGTTTTGCATTTGCATGACCTCGCCATTATGTCGTTATATCGCTAGTGTGAACCAGGCCTATTTCACAGTCTGATGAAAATCACTCTTGACTAGTGTTTGTACTTAGTCAGTTTTTCTATATCATAATTTTACTTTATACCCGTTACAAAGATACATTAGAATTTTCTCTTTTCTTCTTAGTACAGAAGTTCTTTACTAGTCAATATCTCATTTAACAACTTCTTAATCAATCAATTCCATAATAAGTTTTCAATGGGATATTGAAGGAGATGCGTTCTAACGCTTATAAACAATTTTATAGTGACTCTTTGTGTGATATCCTATCGCGATATATTCGTGATATTTTATCGATATTGTTAATAGTCCAATTTCCTATTACTAGAGACCACTGAGCTTCCTAACAAGAGACGCCATTTATATATATAGGTTAGCCTCCTTTTCAAGAAAAACCCATGAGAGTAAACTCGATTTTTGTGTTGTTCTTTATCAACAACTTATGCTTTTCTCTCACTGGTATTTTTGAGCAACTTACGTTGACTCGAGGCTAACCCTGTTTGTGCGTCCGTTGTCTAATTTTGCAGCGGTATCATCAAATTCGAAAAAGGTCAAACGCTCAATTGCGCATGTACCAAATACAATTTGAAACTCAGGTTCGGTTCATGCGATGTCGTTTTTATTTTCTATTTTTGTCTGTATTTTCCTTTCTTTTTGTTGTCATTTTGTTATTTTATTACCTAACAATGATAGAGTGATGGCACTTAGAGTGATTTTCACCGGACTGTGAAATAGTTACTAAGCTAATAGACACTAATAGACTCTGCACCCATTGTTTTCTTTTGTTGCAATACAACTATTAGACACTATTGAACACTGACTATTAGTAATTGTTTCACAGTCCGATGAAAATCACTCTAATCCGTGAAACAAAATCTAATAGTCAGGGTCTAATAGTCTGATCAAAACAAAAGAAAACAATAGAACAAGTGTCTACTAATATCTGTTAGACTAATATCTATTTCACGGATTAAGTGCCATCACTCTAATCTTTCAGAGTCTATTTAGAGCCTAGCGGGGCTACATAAATCCCATTCTCGTCTCCAGATCCCACTAATTCACCCCATCTCTGACGGGGAGGAACAACAACTGAGGAGGATCTGGAGACGAGAATGCACAAATTCCATAGAAGAAGACGAGCGGGTTTTTTTTTTTGAGAATTTGTTCATTACTTATGATATAGCTATATTTGGAAATGATCGTCGTCTCCACTTTCCCCTGATGCTCGTCGTCTGTTAACTATAATAGTCGGAGTCAAGAGTGGTGAGCTTTCAGAAACCTCAGGGATTTCTTGATACCCTGTAATATTCTCAGTTGACCCGTCGGTACTTAGACCAAATTCAGGGGGTAATTTATGGTTTCTGATGTAGTCCTTGGTTGTGGCCTGCACATTGAAAACAACAAAATAAGCATGGCGATTTTCTTAAGATTATTCAAAATGGCAGTAGGAACCAAGGAGGATCGGAACATCTTCCCGTCGTTCTTTGGGCGTTGATTTAGTTCACCTTGCTCATAAAGCCCATGCTAGATTGCGAGCAGTCCCACTTTTCCCTCCAGATTAAGTAAAGATGCGTTTTTAGAATACCTGGATAGGCGGTAAATGTGGGCAAGGAATTCGTCTTTAGTGAAACTTGAGAGAAAGGTTGGACTCCCCGAAGCTTAGGCCCATGCAAATCCTCACAACAATAATGGGTCCGTTTGAACAGGTGATCAACAACTGCCAAACTGTAGCCTAACTTTGTTTGGCTGTAATGGAGGTTAACAAATGGTTCCACAGGAATTACGCAGGTTACATGGCTCGAGTAAAAGGGAAATAATTTACTCGACTTCTTGCGTATCATATTTTTGTTTGTTTTTTTCGCTCGCTCACGAAAATCATGAGGTATTTCAAGGGTGGGGTCATTAGAAGAGAGGGGAGCAAGAGAGGTAGCGCTTGACCCCCAGTGAGCAAAAACAAGTGACATGACAATGAGTACTATGCATGCTATTGCTATGCATGGTATATTCACCAATATTGGCACGAATTACGCCCGGCGGGGACAGGGGGATAGTACCGAATTTACCTTTTTATCCAGTTTTTGGGAAAAATGCCCCTTAAAAATGCCTTTGAAAGAAAATCGTACCCCTCTCATACACCTACATGACAATTTTCCTACACTCAGTACGAAACTCAACTCGTGGAATCTCATCTCCTGTCTAAAAGAACATGCTAAAAGAACATGCTTTTCATACCTTCAGCGTGAAAAAGGTCCATCATAAGGAGTACCTAGCCTCCTCCGCAGGCGTCTTCATAATCTAAGAATTTGAATTTTTACGTATCTTGGGTTTCCTGTGTTGCTGGTAGAGAGGTACTAGGCGCTAGTTAGGTTTTAGAACGGTGAGTGTCCCCCTCTTCTTCAGGAATCCCACCGGAATCGCAAAGAGATTTAGAGAAGAGATTTAGAGAATATTAGAGATGCCTGCGGAGGAGGCTAAGGAGTACCCATGAATTACTAAATTACCTGTAGGACAGTAGGGCTACCCTCAGGAAGTGCATCAGCAATTACGTCCGAAAGGAACGTCGTGGCATGATAGGACTGACGCTGCATATAGATTTGGAAGATGATGGTGAAGATTGGTAGAGGAATTAACAATGACGGAATTGCAACCATATCTTTGAGTCCAAATATTCCAATCATAACCAGATGAAAGACGACAATACAGGCTATAATCCTGTAAAAAGATTAAGAGAATTTTGTGACGAGCTCATGATGGTGGATCGTGTTTACTCTCTGGCGCTGTGTTTACTTTCGTCACGCAATGCCCTCGTAAGTGTTGCGTGACGAAACTAAGGGTTCTGTTCAAGCTCACAGCAAAACAGTCAGACTTACGAAAGTCACGACCGCGCTGCGGATCGGACACTCTCACTAGACAACTACGAATTTAACGAAGTATAAATGTATTATAGCCTGCCATAAATTTGCAGATTATATTTTATTTGGCTTTGTCTGAATTGGAATAAATCAATGAGTATATGCAGACAGGGAGTCCTCAACAGCTAAACCAATTACAGTGGTCCCGAAATGATTCCATACCCACATCAAAAGCACGTGGTGCCACACCCATATTACTATCTGCACATTACACATTATACCTTACCTACATCAAAAGCACGTGTTGCCACACCCACGATAGCTCAACCACATCAAAACCACATAATACCACATCCGTATTAATACCATTTGCGCATTACACGTGATATTCATCCAAATCAAAACCACGTGATGCCACACCCATATCACAACCGTTTGCACATGACACGATACCTCAAAAGCCTCAAACCCACGCGATGCCATACCCACGCCATACCCATATCACTATCATTTGCACTCCATGCATATTTTTTATGTCAGGGACGAAGATTATTGCAATATAAAGGATACCTTTTGAAGATGACAGGCCACATCAGGCCTCCACAGCTATGAGTTGGTATGTAAACACACAAAACTTGATTCATCCATACCACGTAACCAAACCCAAAGTAAAACAAGACAAAAACTGATACCAACGGAGCCATGACTGAGTAACAGAGACCTATGATCAGCATCAGCAAATGATCTGCAAGCTAAACAAATAAGTAGTTGGAACACAGAGCAGTGAAACAACAGTACATAGTCGAGTATCACGTCAACATTGAAGAAATGCATGACACACCTAATAAGGAATTTAAATTAGTATTCAATAACGTCCTTATTGAATAAAACAGTCAAATTTTATAAAAAACGAGTAATATCGCTTACTTACAGTGTTCCAAACTTTGGATCAAACATTTTACAAGCTAATACCGAATGCTTTGAGCACTTATATCACTGTCGGTGCCAGATTTCATTTTTAGACCAACTTACCAGTGCGTCATATGGTGCACATGGAGGTCTCCAGCTTTCTCTATCCTCTCGTGGAGTTAAATGACAAAAAGTCCTCTTGATGCAATTGATCAACAGTGGAAATGGTCTTAGAAGTTCCAGTGGATAGGCCGTGAAGGAACAAAGCATGAGAAATGAGAGAAAAAATGAAGAGAGAGAAGGAAGAGTTTTGCCAAGGTATTCTGGAATATTGTGAGGATGTTTGATCATGATTTCCAGCTCTTTTAGGGCTGCACCAGCTGTCAGGAATAGGAACTGATTGATAACCTGCAAAAATTGATAAGTTGAATGAATAAAAAGATAGGAGAAATGTTGTGAGACTCTGTTTTAACTAGCACAAAAAAACCTGAGAGTTAGAGAACATTATTGGTTGAGAAAAAGAGCATTTAGCCACTGCATAGTTAGTAACATTCAGTTCATGGATATAATAGCAAATTACCTTGAAGACGAACAGCTTTGCAAGAGTTGACATTTCAACTTCACTCATGGATATAAGTCCCTGTTTCTTTGAAAGGTATCTCATAAACTTAAATATCAAAAATAATTATTTTAGTTAGAAATCAAATATACTATAAGAGTTCAATGAAACATAAGTGATTTTTATATGATGCAATTACAATGAAGTACAAATTTATATACACCAGTACATACCATTGGTAGAATTGCAAAAAAGATTAACAATGCCAAGCTGGAAAGGAAACCTTCCAAAAATACTCTGATGAATCCTGGTAGTTTGTTAACTAGAAGGTATAATAGAGGAGAAACAATGAAAATTTGATGAAGGAAAAATGAATGAACAAACCATTTTAGCCAGTCAAAGAAAGAAAGGAAAGAAGGAAGGAAGGAAGGAAGAGGAAGGAAGGAAGGAAGAGAGAAAGGAAGAGAAAGGTAAGAAAAAGGAAGAGGAAGGAAGGAAGGAAGGAAGGAAGGAAGGAAGGAAGGAAGGAAGGAAGGAAGGAAGGAAGGAAGGAAGGAAGGAAGGAAGGAAGGAAGGAAGGAAGGAAGGAAGGAAGGAAGGAAGGAAGGAAGGAAGGAAGGAAGGAAGGAAGGAAGGAAGGAAGGAAGGAAGGAAGGAAGGAAGGAAGGAAGGAAGGAAGGAAGGAAGGAAGGAAGGAAGGAAGGAAGGAAGGAAGGAAGGAAGGAAGGAATAAAAAATGAGACTTTTCATTACCATGAGATAGAAAGGGAATCAAATCTGTTAGTCTATCTAATGCAATGAGTGAAGACACAATGCCAACAGGAATGAAATAAAAGACCACAGTTGCAGAAACAATCATCATCACCACAAGAAAATATAGGCTCCTAAAACAAACAAAGAAACAAACAAAAAAGGAAATGATTATGACTAATCCTTTGAAATATTTTAACAGCTTTGTACATAATGTTGCACATCAGTACTTTGCATATAATAATTTTAAGTCATATACACATATCTATCAAACTTTCATGTTCAGGAAATATTGAAATAGAGAGATGCAAGGACATAACCTAACCCTAACCTAACCCTAACCCTAAACCCAGCAGCACAAACAACATCTCTGAAGGATGGATAGTGCCACACAATGGAAGAATCCTAAAAATATCCTAATTGCCCCCATCACCCTTGCTGACCATCACTCTTGCCACCCATCACCCTTGCCATCGATCACCTTTGCCACCAATTATTACCCTTTGCACCCATCACCATTGTCATCCATTGCCCTTGTCATCCATCACCTTTGCCACCCATCACCCTTTGTACCCAACACTCTTGTCATCCATCACCCTTGCCATCCATCACCTTTGCCACCCATCATCCTTTGCACCCATCACCCTTGCCATCCATCACCCTTGCCATCCAACACCCATTGTACCCAACACTCTTGCCATCTATCACCCTTGGCATCCATCACCCTTGCCATCCAACACCCTTGCCATCCATCACCCTTGCCATCCAACACCCTTGCCATCCATCACCCTTGCCATCCAACACCCTTGCCATCCATCACCCTTGTCATCCATCACCCTTGCCATCCAACACCCTTGCCATTCATCACCCTTGCCATCCATCACCCTTGTCATCCATCACCCTTGCCATCCAACACCCTTGCCATCCATCACCCTTGCCATCCATCACCCTTGTCATCCATCACCCTTGCCATCCAACACCCTTGCCATTCATCACCCTTGCCATCCATCACCCTTGTCATCCATCACCCTTGCCATCCAACACCCTTGCCATTCATCACCCTTGCCATCCATCACCCTTGTCATCCATCACCCTTGCCATCCAACACCCTTGCCATCCATCACCCTTGCCATCCATCACCCTTGTCATCCATCACCCTTGCCATCCAACACCCTTGCCATCCAACACCCTTGCCATTCATCACCCTTGCCATCCATCACCCTTGTCATCCATCACCCTTGCCATCCAACACCCTTGCCATCCATCACCCTTGCCATCCATCACCCTTGTCATCCATCACCCTTGCCATCCAACACCCTTGCCATTCATCACCCTTGCCATCCATCACCCTTGTCATCCATCACCCTTGCCATCCAACACCCTTGCCATTCATCACACTTGCCATCCAACACCCTTGTCATCCATCACACTTGCCATCCAACACCCTTGCCATCCAACACCCTTGCCATCCATCACCCTTGTCATCTTCACCCTTGTCATCTTCACCCTTGTCATCTTCAACCTTGTCATCTTCACCCTTGTCATCTACCACCCTTGTCATCTTCACCCTTGTCATCACCACCCTTGTCATCATCACCCTTGTCATCATTGTCATTCACCCTTGTCATCATCCCTCTCATCATCATCCCTCTCGTCATCATTCATCATCATCACCCTTGTCATCATCACCCTTGTCCATCTTCACCCTTGTCATCGTTCACCCTTGTCATCTTCACCCTTGTCATCTTCACCCTTGTCATCACCACCCTTGTCATCTCACCCTTGTCATCCATCACCCTTGCCATCCAACACCCTTGCCATCCATCACCCTTGCCATCCATCACACTTTGCACTCATCACCCTTGCCATCCAACACCCTTGCCATCCATCACCCTTGCCATCCATCACACTTTGCACTCATCACCCTTGCCATCCAACACCCTTGCCATCCATCACCCTTGCCATCCATCACACTTTGCACCCATCACCCTTGCTTTCTATCACCCTTGTACCCATTTTGTGTGTGCATAAAAGGGTTATTTTTTGTTAAAACAAGCTGATCTGAGCAAGTTGTTCTTGAGCACCTTCTATATGGACCCAGTGAAAGATTATCCCAAATGATGTCATTTGCTGCTGGGGCTGGAAGCACCATGATTTTATTTCTCATTCTGTTGACCTTGATTCTTTTTCTCAAGGGTGACTTTTTAAACAAAGCCTGTGTAGCAAACTTAAGAGACCTAAATATGACAAATGAACTTGGAAGTGCAGTATGGTCACAATGCATCTCATCTTCTAAGCTCACTTGAAGCCTCTGTTGATCACAACAAAATATTGGGATTCACAAGAGTATATGTACATGCTTAGAGAAACAATATTGGTTAAATCATAATCATTATAATAAATTATAAGAATAATAGAACTGATAATTCATTATGTTTATGATTTAATATGTGACCTCTTTTAAGGTTATTCCATAAGTTGTATTTTAATTGCTCCTATGTGCATCAGTCACTAAGCAACCACCATAGGAAGTGCAACAACCATAGGAAGCTGAACCAAGGAGTAAACAGACCAACTTATGGAATCAGTTTGATTTTTGAGACCAAGGCTTGTTGGAGACCAAGGTAGTTAAGATGGCCTAACTGGGCCAAGTTGTTCAGAAGACAATAAATTATAAGTGTTAATCTAGGATTAAATCTAAAGAAAACTTTTCATTTTAATCCTGGATTAGTGTTAACCAGGGGCGGATCCAGGGGGGTGTCCATAGGTGCACCCGACACCTCCCTAGTGCTATACGAGATGATGTCATCAGATTCCATTGTTAGGAGGCCGCCATCTTGGATGGGATGTCATCTTTCAAGAGCCCTATTTGGGACACCCACTTTGCAAAATTCTGGATCCGCCCCTGTTAACCTTCAAACAACTCATCTCAACAATGTTGCATCTTTTAGCATCAAAACTATTATACTGATTTCTGAGATTTTTGGAAAGCTGAATCCTCAATCCTTAAATTATATAGCAATAGTAAATGTTTTACGAGTTTAGCTGAAAATTTCCATTGTTAAAGAAAATGCTAATAATTCCTACCAAATCACAATGATTTTTTTCATATTATACATGGAGCAAGTTTGCAAGTGTTGACCTTTTGCCCTACCTTGAGTTCTTTCTCATAGTAGGCTATAGCATCTCTTTCCCTGTCAAATGGATTTGATTGGTATGATGGTCTCTCTCCTGTTCTTTCAAGCTCAAACTGAAATTTGAACATTACAATAACCAAGTAATATCATACAGATTAGATTCTAGTAACTGAAATTGAAACAGTTTTATTTTCTAACATCACTTTCCATAAAGCTTATATTTACCTTTGCTTTTTCTAATTTCCATACAAGTTTATCATGTTTTGACATCATCTTTTCCCATCGAGAAAGGTCCTCAACCATGGCAACATCTTCGACCTAAGTCAGATCATACATAGAGCTAATTAGGTACAGGTCTTATTATAATGAAGCAGATCAGACCGCAATCAATCAAACAAATAAACAATCAAAACATCAAAGTCTAATGCCTTTGTAAAGCCATGCAGATTAATTCAGTCTAGCACTGCAAACTCTGGATATGCTGGCCACTTTTCTCACCATTTCTTTGTAGCATGACTTTTTCACAGTCAAAATAACTTACCTGATCTGGAAATAAATTATCCACATATGTCTTCATACTGTCTTCATTGCAAAGCTACATGTATTCAAAATAGAAACAGAATCACCAAATGAATCAACATTTGAGCCCTACCTATATAACCTCCACCACATGGAAGTAATGGGATATGTCTCTGTAGATGTGATAAGCACTAGGTTCAAAGCTTCTCAAATCCTGTATTTGCATTTAAGTAAGAGTTAATTACCAAGAACCGAGGCTTTTAGCCATATACATCCCGAGGGCCGTAGGCCCGAGGGATGTATATGGATAAAAGCCGAGGTTCGAGGTAATTAACTGGCTTATTATATGATTGAGGAGGTTTTCACACTAAAACAATCCCAAATGACATTAACGATCTGATCATTGTTACTGAATTCCCAGAAGGAAATCTTAAACCATTGCTTTTCAATTCTATTCACGGTGAAGTTAACGAACACTATTATAACAGACAAAACGATTTTTTTTTATAAGTTTCCATCAGTTAGCTCAGTAGTATAGAGGTTAAAGGCGGGTATAGGTGTGCAGAAGGTCTTGGGTTCGATTCCTAAAGTTATTTCTCAAGAGATTTTTTTTCACCAAAATTGGCTACTTAGCATATGATTTCGGGGCTCAGTAGAAAATTTCTAAGTCTAACATCCAAATTAAGATGACCTAGGGAAGTATTGGGCGAGGGCAATATCTGTATATTGCCCTCATACGAGGGCAGTATCTGTATAATGCCCTCGTAGGAGGGCAATATCTGTATAATGCCCTTGAATTCATAATGACTAGGGAAATACGCGATATAAAGCCCTACAAATAACAAAGAAAACCGACTCAATCATATAATAAGTGATATAAAACATGTATACATGTGCAAGGGCGGATCCAGGATTTTTCAAAGGTGGGGGTCACGTGACGTTTACAAACAGGGAACCCAAACGAAAAGGTCTTAAGCCATTGAAACTTGCTGAAAATATGACTATTAATTGCTTAGACTAGTGATTTTTTAACACTTTTTATTAGAAACAAAAATATTATATTTACAACTGAATGGGTAGAGGGTTGGCATTGCTTAGTGATATTTCAGTGAATGTTAAAAGTGAGTCTTTTCACAGAAAAAAATTACTGCTGTTGCAAATTCATGACATATTCATTGATAAACACAGGGAGGGTCCTGACCCCCGCGACCCTCCCCCTGGATCCACCCTTGATGTGTGCTGTGGTCCCGGGGGGGGGGGGACTCCCATATATAAGAGGATGGGGGTGCTCGTCAGAAATTTTGAAAATGACCCCTAAAAGGTACCTGAGTGGGAGTGGCACAATTCATTTCTACCCCTAAAAGGTACCAATTGATTCAAAAACAATAATAAAGAATTAAAGTAATAAAACACTTTGTTATTGATGTGCTTTGAAGATTCAATTCAGATCATCGAAATCGTCCCTTACATGCCTATTTTAGGTAGTTTATTTACTCCAAAACAGTCCCTAAAAGGTACCATCTATGTCTTTGGTAGTCCACTTAAGTCTGAGACAGATTTTGACCCCTAAAAGGTAGGACGAGCATCCCCGTCCATTTACGATCAGAGTCCCCCCCCCCTGGGGCTGTGGTATAAACACAAATAATTATTATTAATAGAAATAAATACCTGGGTGGGCACTCGTATATATTTGCTATATGGGGATGCTCCGCCTGAAAGGGGTGTCTTTTTGAGGACAGAGTATAGAAAAGGGGTAGGAAAAAATGGTTGGGGAATTTGCAACTTTGAGTATCAAAAAGGGTCCTTGTAATTAATCAAACCGCCAATGGCGAAGTAACTCGTGGATTGACCGAAATGACCACAGGAAGCCCAAACACAATATTTTTGTAGTAAAATAACGAGTTTTCATTTGAAGACAAAAATCCAAATCAATAAATCAATAATTTCTTTAGCGAAGAAAGAGTCATTAGAAAAAAAATCTGTTAAAAAAAAAAGTGAAAAAAAAATCCTACTGGGCCGGGATTTGAACCCGGACCTTTCAATTGTAAAGCCGAGGGCATATCCACTGGACCATCCAGAAGTTGTATGATATCGTTTGGTGAATTTTGTATATTTATTGTCAGCAGGGGCGTGCGCAGGGGAGGGTTCCAGGGGTTCCGGAACCCCCCTTTCTTGGCGGACAAAGTTTTTGAAACATGAAACTTTATTTGCCAAATCAGTAGGATCGAGAAACACATTTATGGATAGTCCAACAGCTTGTTCGGTGTGAATACAAAAACGTTGCTCGTACAATGCTCGTTCTTTAAACATGGCAGCAGTTAATCAAGGCACACAAGCTCTGATCAAAGCAGTTAGTCCCAAGGTGCTCTACAAACACTGCAGGTCCCACTGCTTAAACCTATTGGTTGCTCATTCCTGCGAGGACGCCCTTATCAGGAACATGATAGGAACCCTTAGGGATCGGAGATGTGTAACTTTTTAGGTACTCTCCTAAAAGAAATCAACTACTGAAGGTGGTCATAGAAATTGAGAGCCCTTCTTCAAAGAGAACAACACTACATAGCTTATGTAAAACAAGGTGGATCAAACGGCACGAAGCTTATGAAGTTTTCTACGATATGCTCCCATCCGTAGTATTAAAGAGCATTAGAAGTTATTACCCATGAAAGACTTTACGAGAATCAATAAGGGACAACACCATGGAACTGGGACAGCGACAAAGTTTTGTCGTCGTTACTATATCTGGTACCCAAACTGTTAGTATCCCAACCAGACAGCAGCCTTAAGGAAGCCTTTGAGTTTTATACCGAGATGATTTGCCATCCTATCAAGTATGGGAAATGGAACTATCCCGATGGCGACGGAAGTGGAATCAAGATGGAAAGACTCTTCCTGACAATGCAGTCAATGCCCTTGAGCATTACGACAATAACGAATTCTTTCCACATATCCACCACTGAGCTGCTGAAAATACTCTGCACATTGCCAATTACTTCAGCAGAATATGAGCCTTCTTTCAATATAGCTTACGCCGGCTGAAAACGTATTTGAGGTCAACGATGTCTACAGATAGAGAGTCAGATCTGGCTCTGATGAACATCCATCATCACATGAATGTTGATATAGTCCTTTTCAAGAACGCATCCAAGGCGTTTACTTCTTGCAGACATCCTTGCTTCAGATTAATTGTTATCAGTGACGCATAAGTAACATGCATTTTGAACAATTTTAATCTGAAGCAAGGAATTTGCAACAGAGCAAACGGTTATCACAGCATCCAAGTGAGTACTCCAGTATTGTGATGGAATATTCCCAAATGTTTACATTGTAATCCTTTGTGCTTTTGCACAATAATTACTGATCGTCTCGTTTTCCCAATCAAATCAAAAAAGCTGGAACCCCCCCTTATGAAATCCCTGCGCACGCCCCTGGTCAGAATGTGGTTATAAAACAAATGCAAAAATGCTTCTCTCTCTGTGCTCTGTAGCAAAATGTCGCTATAAAGATAAAAGAAATTACTTTACAAAACACTAAGCCAATAAACTAACTCAATACGCCTTTTTGTTGCTGTTTTCGGCTAGCGGACTTGAGGCCTTCACGGCGGCGACCGACGACTGCTTTCAAAATGTTTTCGTTTGTTTAACTTATCTACTTTGACTCTTGTGATAATAGAGTACGAACACTAAAAGCTTGGATTACTTTGATGTTGCACTTGAAGAGATTTTTGTCGCTTGATAGCGATGTACAAAGTCTGGCTATCCGGCCTGCAGTGCGAATCAGTATTGCGTAACTAAGTCATGTCTAAACTTGCTTCGGTACTTCGATGGTTTTACTCCTGAAATAGCTTGTACTAATACTAGGAATTTAATAATCTAAAATGCTTCTTCTTTAAACAACGTCTGTATATATATATTTTTCGTGTGTATTGAACTGTCTGCTGGGAGTGTTTGTAGTTCTTAACTAAATATAAATTTTGTCTATAGTATAGTCTGATTTCTACAGTAAATCGTGAAAAGCGAATATCGTTGATCTGTGAATAGTTCGGGAGTCCTTCGGGAGTCCCGGAATAAAAAACATATTTCCTTTAATCTCGTACCCAGAGCCCACATTACTTTCGGCCTGCGGTCAATTGCATCGAGCATGCGCAGTGCCATAGTGTTAACACATTTGCGAGTGAGTGACATAGGTTACTACTTTATGTATGGCACCATTCTAGTCAGACAATAGATAGATTGAATAGTGCCATTTCATGTTGTCATACACGAAGTAGTAAGCTGACTCATTTGCATATTTGACCCCTCACTATAACTCGTGGATTTGCAATCCACGAGTTAAAAAGGGGTGCAAAAACTACCATTCAAGCCAAATGCTCATGACAGTACATATAGTGGCCTTAGAAATAGTTTTTCAAAATAAAGTAATAACTGTTAACAGCAAAGGTATAAAAAATCTAAAAGGTATATTAAAGGGGTACCTTTTTGCTGAAATTTGATATATTAAAGGGTAATGGGTCGAGAGTGTGGGCGGAGCATCCCCATACAAAATGCCTGGGAGTGCCTCCCTAGGTAGGTAGGATATATATAGAGCACAAAGAAAAGCAAGGTTTGGAAAATGAGGAGTAGCCATCTTTCTTTTTGAAGTGTTCATATCATCGAGAGTGTTAATGCACAAAATGCACTTGAAAACCAAGATAAACACTTGGCTACTTCTCTTTTATCTATAACCTCACTTTTCTTGTGCTCTACACCTCATGGCATGTTTATATATCACAGTTCTCAGCACATGACTAATGTGTTTTATATTGTAAAAAAATGTACATGGAAATGAATTTTACACAGACATGGTCTGGTTGTAGTCAATGCAATTAAAAATTGATTACTTTCTAAATCTGAATGTGATGTGTATGCAAATATAAAGTTGCACCAGCATTGCATATTTCATTGTAAGCCACCCAGGCTGTTGGACCAACATATACCTATATCATGATTAGTATTTTGTTCTCATGCATGTGCACAGACTATCTTGATCTCAAACACAATCTAAAAAGCATATGTTGGACTAGCTATAAATTAAGCCACTGGGATGAGCGCCATCACTGGGACCATTAAAGTTGGACAATAGTTGTGGTTTATTTGGAGATCAAGAATTAAAGCAGATTCTCTATGAATGTGAAAAAAAACTATGCACCCATTACACACATGTACATGTAGCACTGCAACATGGACCATTCAATTCTTTGAATCAATGGCACAGGCTTGACAATATGTCACAAAACAGGTGTCCATGAGATGAGATTTTCACAATCATAAAAAGTCTGTTCAAATCAACAACTAAATATTTAAATTACCTTTGACGGTAAATCTCTGACAAGGACTGCATACTGATGGTGTAAGCCTTTAGACAAATATTCTTGTCTGTACACAATAAACACTCTCCATTCTTCATAGAGAAGGTAGCAAATCACCAATGTATATACCCAAACTGCACCAAAATGGGCCCACATTTTGGGAGAATCCTCCAATAAATTTGACATAGTCATTTTGGGAAGACCAGTTCCATCGTGTCCTCCGTAAATGTTCAAAGGAAGAAGGACAGTCATTCCATACGGTAAAATAACCAATGATATTTTGACACAAAGTTTTAGAAAACGCATGTAAACAAGAGCATCGAAGCCAGCATAGTAGAAAACATCATCATCCTTTGCCATCAAAGCTGGGATAAACCAGGAGAAAATAGAGCGAGGTAACTTCCCGAGTGGGAATTTGGGTTCAAGAAGTATTAATCTTGGAGAATAAATATGATTCAGTTTTCGCCTTAGGAAAGAGAACAGCAGAAGAACTACAAAAGCAATAGCTCCATTGATTCCAAGAGATACGAGAAAAGTTTCTGTACTCAAATTGCTCTCCAAACTCCCTGGTTTCTCAGGTTTTATGGTGGTGTTCGGATTGGTTGTCGGCGTACTAGATGTTGTTGTTAGGTTATTCCCAAAATTCATTATTGCACCTAAGAAGAAAGCTCCAAAAGACGTGGACGTCTTGTGACAGAATCAATGCGAAAGGCGAAAAGGGAAGTTGTCAACAGGTACTAGTAACTACAGGAGTCCAGATCCTGTGGAACGCTCGAAATCACAGGAATCCCGGTTGTCACATTTCGGCTTTCTTTTGTTTAATTCAGTACACAATCAGATGGCCGAAAACAAGAAAAAAATGAACAAATAAAAATTCAAAAATTTCATAATTTCCATTCTTGTCAAAATTAGCAGGGATTCTAAAAATGAACATAAAGTTTCAGCATTTGGGTTTCCGTTGTTTAAAACAGTCACGCAAATAGACACAAAGAAGTCACGCAATATTTGCGTTCGTTCCTTCAGTGCGGTTGCGGCCATTTTATTTGTCTCCGGATTAATCCGGATTAAACAAGACTTCGTTTTAAACAGGAGGAATTCTTAAAGATGTCTACAACATCAAATATCTTTCTTACTTCGGTAATTGGGCTTTTTGCCAGTTTGTTGAGTTATATTCTAGTCGTATCACCGATGGTTGGTGTTTGGTCTTTGATCGTGATTTCTGTGCTGAACATGTTTATAGATGTCAGCTATTTTCTTCGGTGTATATGGATTGTGGTCAAGATGCGTTTATTTAGAGAAAAATATGACTTGTTAGAGACAAGTTCAACAAGCTTTTATGTTTTGCCTTCTTACATCGACTTTTTTGGCCACATGAACAATGGCAGGTACGTAGGTGTAAATTTTAAAAGTGATGCTTTATTCATGAATTGGAGATGATGAAATTAAAATCGCGTGCAATGAACTGGAGCGCCATTTCCGTATATTGATCATTGATCACGTTTGATCAAATACCTCAACCACAGGGAACCCAAACAAAATGATATTGATCAGTGTCATTTCCGTGGGTCACCTCGCACCGCTTCGGAGATGCCATCCAATTTGCTTGAACCCCTAGCATCTAAACAAAGGGAAATAAAACAAACAATAATAATGACAAGTGATTGTTTTGTTTTACATGTAACAAACCAATTGGCTAACATCTTTTGAGGGGGGAGGGGGTGGTCCTGCTCCCACCCCAATTTCCCTGTGTCCACCGCATCATTCCCTTTTCTTCTTTTGCCACCCCTTCATAACAAGGCTTGTCAATTTTTTCCAGGTATTTTCGAGAATGTGACTTTGCTCGTTTTAACCACTGGATTGGAGTGGGTGCAGTTCCTGCTTGCTATAAGTATATTACAGGCCTTATACTAGTTGCCATCACAATTCGATACAGAAGGTCACTTGAATTATTCCAGTGTGTGAACAAAAAGACGAGAATAATATTTTGGGATGAGAAAGCCTTTTATCTGGAGACTCGGTTTATAAATAGTGATGGTTTTATATGTGCTGTTACTATGGAAAAACAAAAAGTGGTCCAGAAGAAGAACACCACAGAACCTCTCACACCACAGCAATTGATTTTAAAGATACTTGGAAAAGATGTTAAGCCACCAACGCCATCAAAAGAGTTGCAACTTTGGATTGAGCACAATTTTGCCTCCAGTGAAAGCCTCAAAGCATCAAATTAAAAGTACATTTATAAAGAAAAACTTTGATATTTGTGTTTTTAAAAATTGTTCATTTTGATTTTAAATTTAAAGTCATTATGAAGGAAAAAGTATTCTCTTTAATTCTACCCTACAAGCAGACGTTATTTTCCCTTCTTTTCTTGTCACTAAGGGAGTATAAGAGAAAATAACGTCGATCTGCTCACAGAGTATAATTTTAATTCCTTAATCGTGCATGTAAAATTAATATTGTTCCTTTATAGGTTTAGTTCATTAAAGAATAACTGTTTATTCAAGTGTCCAATGTGTTCTAGTGTTTTCTTAAACACTAAATGGGAGTACTGTGCTCTCTCACACACACACTACCACTGCATTCTAATACAGTGGAACCCCACTTTAAGGACACCCACTTAATAAGGACACCCACTTAATAAGGACACACACTTATTGCAGAATCTACAAAACTATATCTGATATAGTTTTGTAGGTCCCAGGGTGCTGGGATGTATTCTGGAGAATGTTGCTATAGGCAAACTTCATATTTTGGTAAATTGGCTTACATTTGGATTCAAGCAGTGATACTTGTGAGGTAAACAACGATCACGAATTTCTTAAGTTTGATGACGCCATTGTGTGACGTCATCAAAGACGTCATCGGAACAGAAAAATTCTATAATTTTTGCCGTTTCAAAATATTTTTATTCAATTCTTACTAGTATAGCTTTACTCTACATGGTGCATAAAGTAACGGATGCGTTTTTTATTTCGTTGATAATTTTTTTGAGCTCTTTTCAGTTTATCTCTGTAAAGACATTTTTGCTCATAACTTCGCGATTTTAAACTTTTTTAGAAAACTCATCCGTCACTTTATGGAGCATAATACAAAAAACATTTCAGGATAAAAATAATTATTTTATCTACAAACCTCAAAGATTATAGAATTTAAAAAAATGAAAACTAGCTGTTTGCGCATGCGCACTGGAGATTTCAGATGTTCGCCGCACTATACTGGGCTGTGTCATAATGAACAGCTTCAACATGTTTATATTTGGTTTTAAGATTTTCACCCACAATGTTCTGACCAATTATTTTGCTTAGCGTCGGATACTGATAATTTGAAAAAAATTGTAGCACACTTTTGTTGATTTTAAAAATTTCATTGAAAAATCATATTTCCCGGTTTCTCGATAAAAATGCAAAACTTTAAGACTCAAAGACACGGGAGCTGATTCCAAAAGGGACATTTTCGCAAAAAATCGTAAAATCGAAGACGTCAATAAGCTCTGCATGGCAATCGCTTTTACAGCCAGCATAGCAACCACGTTGCTTGGTAACGAAGTACTGTCCCAGTCCCTTTCCATATAGAGCTAGCCTCCTATGCAGACGCTGTTATATTCCAGTCTCCAGCTCCCTCACCAGCAGGAGGGAAAAAGACCAGAACATAAAAGCGTCTACGCAGGAGGCTAGTTGTTCCATGCAAAAGTGGTCAAAACGAATTGTAATGCTAATGTGCCAACCATTTTCACAATAACTTTTCACAAGTTGCTTTGAAAAAATAGCCAAACTTTCTGTTTGGCACATGAATGATCTGAATGATAAAGGTTTACATCACACGAAGTATTGCTTATCGCTATAGTCTATAGTTTCGAAACGGCATGACTTGCTTAGTTATTCGTACCTTGCGATGAGCGGTTGCCACTTTAACATGAGCATAACTTTTCGCGTTTACATCAAACGCGAAATGACTCAGCCTCGCGTGAAAACAACAGAACCACGTGCTCCTTTTTCCCTGCTAGCAGAGTCTCTCTCGTTACGGTCCTGCAATGAAAATTTTCATTTTCATTGCAGGACCGTAACGAGAGAGGCTCTGCCAGCAGGGAATGCTCCTTTCTGCCGTCTGCCTGGACTGTCTGCGTGAAGCTTAGCAAGGGGAAATAGAAATGACGTCATGATATCTACCCATACGTCATGCATAGGAAAAAAAGATGATGTTGTATGGCCCCAAGAGAGCATGATGGCCCTTTCGGGCCACCGTAACCGGCCACTTGCTCCTTTCTGCCGTCTGCCTGGACTGTCTGCGTGAAGCTTAGCAAGGGGAAATAGAAATGACGTCATGATATCTGCCCATACGTCATGCATAGGAAAAAAAGATGATGTTGTATGGCCCCAAGAGAGCATGATGGCCCTTTCGGGCCACCGTAACCGGCCACTTGCTCCTTTCTGCCGTCTGCCTGGACTGCCTGCGTGAAGCTTTATAGCTAGGGGAAATGGAAAGTACGTCATGATATCTGCCCATACGTCATGCATAGGAAAAAAATATGATGTTGTATGGCCCTTCCGGGCCACCGTAACCACGTGCTCCTTTCTGCCGTCTGCCTGGGACTGCCAGCGTGAAGCTAGAAATGGAAAGTACGTCATAATATCTGCCTGTACGTCATGCATGATAACATCACGTGACGGACAGATGATCAAAGTCAATATGGCGGACTGATCTTGAGAGGCTGGCACAATTTGAAACCACGTTTATCGAGTCAACCAGAATTCTTCAGAGAGTATTTGACTGTACTTTACTGAAAACAATGTCGGGGAAGTCTACACTATTGAAAGTGGTGCTTTTGGGCGATGGAGGAGTTGGTAAATCTTCGTTAATGAATAGGTTTGTGAGTGGAAAGTTCGATAGTCAGTCGTTCCACACAATCGGCGTTGAATTCTTGAATAAGGACGTTAATCTTGAAGGAGAGACTTATACTTTACAAATATGGGACACTGCAGGACAGGAACGATTCAAAAGTCTTCGAACACCGTTTTATCGAGGCTCCGATTTGTGTCTCTTGGTGTACGCAGTTGATGACGTTAAAAGCTTTACAAACTTGTCGATGTGGAAGAAAGAATTCCTATACTATGCCGATGTACGAGACCCCGATCACTTTCCGTTTATTTTACTAGGCAATAAGCTGGATGTAGAATCAAGAGTGATAACTCAAGAACAAGCTGATACATGGTGTAGGCAAAATGGGGGAGTACCATATTTCGAAACCAGTGCGAAAGATTCGACCAATGTCAATGAAGCTTTCATAGCAGCCGTCAAAAGACTTCGTTTACTCGAACAACAAGGCAAAGAAAATCGTAGTGCGTTTTCAGCCACAGGAGGAGTGAATTTAGCAAACGTTAAGAAAGACAAGAGTTCTAGTTGTTGTGAATGAATTTAGGTGTTAGCAGCCGACACCTACTGGAATTTATGCAAAATCAAAAGATTGGTAGCAAGATTAGTTCCGAAATGACAGTATTTCCTTATCAATGAGTATTATAACGGCTGTCAAGATTGTTCCTTCTTCTTAAAACCGGAAAACAAAACACTTGTATTGGACTTCCTGCACGTTTTTGGTGATGACACAGATGGATTTTTTCTCATGATATTTTATTGGGAATATAATTTAAATGTCCTGAGGCAGTCATGAAAGACACTTAATGAATTAATTTAAGAAATAAAAAACTGTTTTCCGTGTTTGATAGCCAGATCAAAACACGCTTGATGTTGAGAGGGCATGAGAGAGCATGGTGGAAGCATGAGCTGTAGGCGAGTGCTTTCACAGCTCTCAAATATTCTCCCAACATCACAAGTATTTTGATCAGGCTATCAAACATGGAAAAACAGTTTTTTCACTTCTTTTCTAAAATAGCAAGTGCACAAATTTACAAAAAATTCGAAAAGGTGTTGTGAGTGTGTTTGATACTTTCATCAAGCATAGTTTTTGGCCAATCATTAATATAATAGTTATTTGATAATACTTTTTATGCACGGAACATGAATGTCTTGGTTAGCTCTATTATCTATTAGAATATTTCCTTATTATAATGTAGACTTAACTGCAGTTTTCGGTATTCTGCGAACTCTGACTTTCAAACGCCAACCGCTAATTTGCGATTTTGCTTCTGTCAATCAAAAGTAAATATTGAAGAACTTTTAATACCAAAATGATAATATAGCTAATATATACTCTCTAAAGATCAAATTTGGCCATTTGGTAGGATTTCAGGAACTTTTAGTATTGTCAAATATTTTTTGATGTTTTGTTGAGGTGGGCGGAAGTGAATAACCAAATTCCAATGGACTGTTTGAAGGTCAGAGTTCGCAGAATATCGAAAACCGCAGTAATTTAGCCCTAAGTGGCATATTGCTAGACTGCCAGATTACCCACTGCCAGATTAGCCTGGTGGTCTGTGGTTTTGGAGGCAGAGAACCCACCAGTCTCTTCATTTCCTTCTCCACCCCCAAAACTGCAGACCACCAGCAACACAGGCTACTGCCAGAAGGTCCACAAGGTTTAAAGATGTATGGTTTTACTTAAGTAACTGACTTTACTTAGTCTAGAATTCTGGCATTGGGGCACAAGTTTTGATAAATCTAAGTAGCATTAATTATTACATTTACCTGTAAGTCACAGCTGTGAGAAGAATGAAGAATTTAGTATAAAATTTAAGTTAGCACCAATTTTATAATTTGTACAAAAATGTCTAAAAACATCAATTTATCTACCTGCATATTTGTTCCTTCTATGAAGACTATATATACATACTACTCACTTCGGTGTAAAAGTTGCACAGAATTATGAAATAAAGGAATTTAATGGTAGTGAAAAGAATGACATGTTACTGACATTTACCTTAATTGTAACACTTAGCATAATGTTTTCATATCATGGCAGCCTGTAGCCTCCTCTGCAGGCAACTCCTTTGGGTTTCCTTTGGAATACAAATGAACGAGAAAGACTGGAGGAGAAGGAAAGTTGCCTGCGGAGGAGGCTAGGCAGCCTGGTAATTAATTTTGTCTTAAGGTCAAATGAAGGGTGGATAGTGCTGTTGGGTAAATCCCAATCCAGTGGCTAAAATGAAGGAATTATCCAATTTATCTCCCAGAAAAGGATTTATATAAAGTATAGTACTACCAGCATACGTGCCAACCCCTTCCCCATTTTGACCTAGAATCTCCCTGGTTATTGAAAATCTGCATTGATTCCATGGCAGAAGCCAATTAGTGTTGGCAGGTATATACCAGTATACACCCTTTGTACAGGAACAGATGCAGGAAATTCAGGAAGAGGTAGTGAAATGGTTATGATTTTATTGATAAGTCAATTTTATAATTTGTACAAAAATGTCTAAAAACATCAATTTATCTACCTGCATATTTGTTCCTTCTATGAAGACTATATATATATATATATACTTACTACTCACCTCGGTGTAAAAGTTGCACAGAATTATGAAATAAAGGAATTTAATGGTAGTGAAAAGAATGGCATGTTACTGACCTTTACCTTAATTGTAACACTTAGCATTGATAATGTTTTCATATCATGGCAGCCTCAGTGGTAACTAATTTTGTCTTAAGGTCAAATGAAGGGCGGATAGTGCTGTGTTGGGTAAATCCCCATCCAGTGGCTAAAATGAAGGAATTATCCAATTTATCTCCCAGATAAGGATTTATATAATGTATAGTACTACCAGAATACCTGCCAACCCCTTCCCAATTTTGACCTAGAATCTCCCTGGTTTGAAAATCTGCATTGATTCCATGGCAGAAGCCAAGTGTTGGCAGGTATATACCAGTATACACCCTTTGTACAGGAACAGATGCAGGAAATTCAGGAAGAGGTAGTGAAATGGTTATGATTTTATTGATAAGTCAGAACTTTTAATTAATAACTTCTCAAAAATAAGGGACCTGTTGCCCCCTTGGCCGTCACCTAAAATGAACAAGATCAATAATTATTATTTCTACCAGCAACAGGCTACAATACATAACATCAGAGAGGTTGGCAGTCGCCTAACTAAAGGGCCACCTGGTTGAAAATACCATACAAAATCTGACCTAGGTGGTTGGTTAGGTGTCAGTGTTTGGGTGGGAAGGTGTCAGTGGTTGGGTGGTAAGGTGCCAGTAAGTGGTTGGCAAGGTGTCAGTAAGTGGTTGGCAAGGTGTCAGTGGTTGGGTGGTAAGGTGTCAGTAAGTGGTTGGGAAGTGTCGGTAAGTGGTTGGGAAGGTGTCAATGGGTGTTTGGTAAGATGTCAGTGAGGGCTGACAAAGTTTCATGTGGTTGGTGTAAGTAAGTGGTTGGTAAGTGTTAGGTAGTAAGTGGTCAGTAAGGTGTTAGTAAGTGATTGGTAAGGTGTCAGCAATTGTTGGTAAGGTATCAAGGTGGTTGGTAATTAAGGTGTCAGTATATATTCAAATTGGTAAAGCATTTGGTAAAGAAACGGTCAAATAAGTGGTTGTAACAGTGTTGGCAACTTGTTGGGTTCAAATAAAATTTACAATTTAATGGTGTTTTTTGCCATTAAAAAACAGGGGTGGATCCAGGATTATTTTCAGGAAGGGGTGAACTGTCTTCAGGAGAGGGTGCACCATCATATAAATTGGAAACTGCCGACAGGATATTTTGGAAAAAAATATTGAGAAAAAAGGACTCAGTCGTCTCAGGAGGGAGTGCACACCCCCTGCACCCCTCCCCAAAATCTGCCCCTGAAAAACCAAACAAAAACATCACAACTGTACAGTTATATTAGTCTTTGTTAACAATTGCCTACCGTGTATTTTACATTCTTCACTCATTTCAAAGTAATTATATTATTTTACATGATATTCTAATATGGCAAATTCCAATGTTATTCCAAAAAATAAAGCATTTTGCATTAGTACAATTTCAATCTCTGTGAGATAAATTAGTTATATACCAGCTGCACTTTCAAAGTGCTCAATATCCATATGCTGTCACTTCATTTGCTCTTGACTTGCTGGTCCACTTCCTTTACCAGAGGCACTTGGTGACTGAGATGCTGACTGTTCACTTTCCTGTTGGAGTGGTTTTCCTGGTGATAGAGGAGCGGGCTTTCCTTGGCTTTGGCCAGATGGTGGCTGGACTGGTGATGGCTTCTGAGCAGGACTCTGAGGTTGTATTTGAGGTTTGGGTTGCTGGACAGGAGGTTGCACAGGAACTTGAGGTGACATGGCACTTGGTGGTGGTGGTGGTGGTTGGGATTGAGACACCATTGGCATTTGTTGTAGGGTTGATCAGACACTGGAGGCTGTTGCTGATTTGAGTTGTACATATTATCTATTATATATTATCTATATTATTTAAAGCTGTAGCTTGTGCAGGAGTTAATTGAGTGCCACCCTGATCCTGGCATTCATCTGATGGAAAGGTACTGCATATAACAGAGAAACACTTCCATCAATAAAAAGTACATTATTTTAAACTTGAAATAACAACCAATTACAAATACCCACCTTGTGGAACATTTCTTGAATTAATCTTTCTTGTCTTTTTCCTTCAAGTTCTTTTTGAATTTTATCGATTTTTTCAGCCAAAAGGTGATAATACTCCTCCTAAAAAACAAAGATTGGTGTAACGAATGTGTTTTTCTTGATACTAAAAAGAAGAAATTTTTGGAAAATTTTTTAAACCTTTTTGATTCAAATAAATTTCAAATGTCAGTGGGTTTTTTTTTACATTTCATCAAATGATTTTTCAATTGATAACTGTAAAATGTGCCCCTTTTTGTTTAATAACCTTAACATTGACAATGCTACATTATAAGTGTGATGCTACCCTTAAAGACATTGTTCAGACTCTTATAAAAACTACACATATTACAACCAACTCTGTGATATGCCCCATTTTGATAAAATAAGATTCCCCATACCAAACGTTTTAGTATGGCCTTAATATGGGAATATATGGTGGAAATATGGCTAATGTCTGGAAATTATATGGTTCATTTTTGCCATGTATGGGCCATATCTGGCACCAAATTTTCAAGCTAAGCTGATATATGGGTAAAGCATGGTTCATAACACCCATATATAGACCCTATATTTGCTTATATGGGTAAAATATGGGTATACATGGCTAAAACATGGGTATTGAATTGCTAAAATTGGTTTCTAACTCCCGCATATAGGCCATGTATTGACTTATGTGGGTATATATATGGCCAAAACATGGGTATTGTTGAAATCAGCTAACTGAAATATGGCTAAAGCATGGGTATGGTATATGCTTCAAAATGGTTTCTAACTCCCACATATAGGCCATGTATTGACCTATGTGGGTATATATGGCCAAAACATGGGTATTGTTGAGATCAGTTAACTGAAATATGGCTAAAGCATGGTTTATCTGACAAAAGAAAAACAAAAACAAAAAACTTACAGCTCTTGTAGTTTAGTGTTATATGCAAGAGTTTATAACTACAAAACATCTCATAAAAACAACTCACCAAAGTTTAAAACCAACAAAATACATTGTTTTTGACTTGTAGATGTGAGAAAAAAACACTGAATAACCTTGCAAAGAAAGCTGGTTATTTTTGTAGCACACAGTCTACCAATAAGCTCTTTCAATTCTTTTGGCTTCAGTATGCAAAAGTTAATATTAAAAGCTTGGGAGTGGAATCCTTTAGTTTTGTGTTGAAGCTTGTATTAGAAGAAAGATGTTGTAAGCTTTGCTCCTGAACTTTCTCTTTGGAAACTTTACTTTGCCAAAAATAGCGGAAAATCCAGGCCTTGTTTTCAAGTTCATATGACATTCTTTGGGCTTCCTGTGGTCCCACTCCAGCGTTCACTTTGGTCAGCAGTTACATGTGTAAATGCATGCTCATATTTTAAGCGGGAAAAGTTGAGTTGTGTTGGTTGTACTTACAGAGCAAATAAACTGCTAAATCATCACTTTATCCTTACTTTACAAGAGAAAAATGTCTGGAAATCACTTGAAGATCAAGGTAAGCTAGCAATGAAAAATATCCAAAATGATTTTGTTTTATTAGAAGTGATATTGTGATCTATTTCTGTGAGGCTTGCTTGAACAGAGCTGTCACTCCACTATTCTCTAGCTTTCTTTTTCAAACCAAGAAAAAAGTTACTTAGTACTACCTTATTATTAATTACATCCATCAACTGAAAATTTGTTTTCATTGCTTCATATTTTAATTAATTTTCTTGTGAAAACAAGGTAACTGCTGCACAAGCTCAAAGAACAGCTAGCTGATCCCTGGCAAAAATCTATAACTTAAGTTAAGTATTAAAGATTACAGGTAAAAGTATTGCAAACCATGTTTTTTTGGCTTTCTTCTATTGCAAGTGACTATAGCTCAAAATTAGATTTTTCAGTTTTCATTGATAATAGAGCAGTTAGCATTTATTCTGTACTTTTTAATTGATGTCAGTGATTAATTTGCATTGGTAAGACTAATGTGAAAAACAAACCTTATTAAAATGAAAACTGTATCAGAGTCTTCCATATATGAACAAGAAAAAACAAACAAATTATTAAATATCCATGAATTCAAATGTGTTTCATAGTATTTTCTTATGAAAACAGTGTTTCATAATCTTTTCATGTGGTATGTACTGAAGTGGTAAAAATTGGGCCATATATTCTCCCAAATATTTTGCTCATAAATCTGGCCCAAATATTATTTTGCTGTATAATTTACTGAGGACATGCATTAACTTCACTGAGCTTGGCTATACTGATGGCCATACATTTGCCATATATTTGCCATTTATTGGCCATATATCTTGGTATATCTGGTTGTTATCAGGCCATAATATGGCCAAAATGTGGCCATTCACTGAGCTTGGCTAATAAAGGCCATACATTTGCCATATATTTGCCATTTATTGGCCATATATTCTGGTATATCTGGCTGTTATCTGGCCATAATATGGCCAATATGTGGCCATATATGGCCCAGATATGGACCATATATGGAATTCATCAAAAAACGGATATTGGCCAGATATCAGTCAGATTTTGGCCATATTAGGGGCCAGATATTAATGAAATATGCGGCCAAAATATGGCCAGATAATAGCCATATAAAGACCATACATTGGCCATATAACGAGCCATATTATTTCCAAATATGGCCCATATATGGGCCATACTAAAATTTTGGTATGGGTCATGACCAATTAAAATTTTCAGATATATCACAGCAATAATACTTACTTTGGTAATACTGAGAACTGCATTCTACTCTCTTACATACCTTAGAATTGGCTGTTTCATACATATCTATTTCAACTTTTCTAGCATAATTCAGTAATTTACTCAAGCGACCATCTTTCAATGCACTTGGATCATTGACAGGAGTTGGTGAAATTGCAGTTACACTAGAAAAGGGATAAATAATGACTTTTAATCAATATAAAAGCTTAATTGAAACTACATCAATGTTGCTTCGAAAAAATTAGTTGACAAATATTGGGCTGGGATGTTTGTTTGTGCACCATCAGTTTAATGTTTTTACTAGACATCAATTCATACTTTCCAAATTGGTGTTGCAAGCTTTTTGTAATAGGAGTGGGACAATTTCACTTGCTTTAGAATGTATTGAAAACCAAATATTTTACTTAAAGTGGGACGATGACAAAAATCACTCAAAGTGTAATTATAAAGCTTAAATAATCTTAAGGCCAATTTACACAATGCAACTGTGCCTATAACTGTTGCATGCAACTTGCCTATGGCATATTTTAGAGTCGTTTTCATATGAGTGGGAACACTGTACAGTTACGATACGATACGGTTACGGCATGAATTTCAAATGGTTTTATAGACATTACGGCACTGACACGGTCACGGTACGGTGTGGTAAGTTTCCCACTCATACGAAAACGACTCTAGCAGCTATTTACATGTGCGCAACTTTACATGCAATAATTGCAGGCAAGTTGTAAGCTTGATTTTCCCAACACAATTCATGTTGTATGTATGATGTAAGCAAGATGCAGGCAAAAGTTGCACCATGTAAATCAGCCTTTGAGGAGCCATACAATCACTAGTTAATTTGTATTCTCATAATTCCTATCGAAGTATTATAGTTATATATATAAATCTTTAAAGTCGTCAGTGAGGTTGTCTACTCATACTATGCCTTTATACATTTCTTTGTGTTTAGTTTCTTGAACTATTATATTTCTTTGATGCTAAAAGCTTACACAAAGCAGTATTCTTGCTTTTTGGGATTAGGATTGATTGTCTGGACAGTTTTCTTTGATGCAGAACATCACGCAATTACATGGTAGTTTTGATTACAAAATACCAATGCATGCATGGAGCTGAATGTTTGGATTGATAATATGATGTTACTGATACAACTCAAAATTCATAAAAATATAGTACAAGTTTAAGAATAATATACTGATGAGTTGCAGTTAAATTAAACTTTAAATGATTTTCATCATGGTCCTACATTAAGGTTTTGATTTTAAGAATGTTTCATATCAAATCTAAATCTTTATTGATATATTTTTAATATCAAACATTTTTCACCATTTCACATGGGCTACAGTCTTTGAAAAATTTGGTCTAGCTAGTTTGGTCCTTTTTTTACCATTTTTGATTCAATATTTAAGTTATCACCTTCATATTCAAAAAATATATAAATTGCTGCCTACTTACAATTGGTCAACAAGGTGATTCCTCAAGTCTGGAGTGACATGTTGATGCCATTCCTTAGGCCCTATATTCACAGCAGATCCAGTTCTGTGAATTACAAATTAAGTTAGTGAACTTGTAAACATGTTATGGGAAATTAATGACAAATGCTTGTCTTCGTAGAAAAGACTACCTTAGAATCATACTTTTAAAAGTAAATTTGGATATTTTACATAGCCTTTCTTCGTTTTGAACTGAATGCCACATTAGACATTATGTCTTAAGTTTGTAAAAATTTGTCTTTTCCTTGCCACCACAATCTGAAATGACCGTTGGTAATAAGATCTATTTATGTTGTCAACTGACGAAGGTCAAAACAGAAAATCAAATTATTAAACGTTGGATTGTGTCGACAACAACCTTCGCAGAATATGTTTATCTTAAAGGAACTGGTCCCAAATTAATGTTCGTCGAAGAATCTCTACAAACCTCCTGCAAGCAAATCTTCAACTGCTTGTTCTTGTTACAATCAACTATACATGAACTATAAATGGCGGCAAAGAGGCGACAAAACTTTAAGCTTGATTTTGCCTTGTCAATCAATTTCTCATTTCGACCAATTGGAACTCGCGGCCTCTGGAGGCCGCACTGACACGAAAACCTGGGGGCTGAGTGCAGGCTCTCCCTTTCTCCTCTTCCTCCTCCCCTCCCCCTCCCCCCTCCCCTTCCCTTTTCCCTCCTCCCCAATCCCCTAGAGCCGCCATGCAGGCTATGAAGACAAGGAACATTATAGTCCAGATGAATTACTTTCACGCAGAACGTAAACATTCCCGGTAAGGACAAGACCCTTTCACGTGAGGACTCAATCGATCTCGAACTGTGAACACTTCGAGTCATGATTTTCAAATGCAATCCCTTGATCATGAGTCACTGGCTCGAAAAAACAACTCATTTTAATCACTAGGTGTAGTTGTATTTGAACACAACGACTCATTTTACAGTGTTAAAACAGTAGAAAATTTAAAAAATAACCTGCAAAAGCTTGAAGTGTTCATGGTTGAAGTTTACTCACTGTATTAAAATTATAAGACTTATAAGTAACTTATATATGAGTGATTGTAGAATATACCCGTCCACTTTGAATACAGCATAGTCTAGCCTAGAATCTATATAAGATTATAGCATTGCTTACAATGTGCAAGAAGTCTTAATGCTTAATTATGCTCAATAGTTAAATTCATTTATGATTACTGTTAGCTGAATCGTAGATTATTCAGATGCAGACAATCTTATTAGAGGTGCAACTCGACTCAGATTATTAGTCCTATAGAGTACTATTTTATGAAATGAATAAGACTTAATTTCCTTTTGAATGGTTTGATCAACAGATGAATGTGTAAAGCTGGCCCTGAAGAAAAAGTATGACAGTAATTGGCAAAAGGCTTTGATGTTTATTAATGTAGGTTTGATTGTGTATTTCTGAACCTGATCATGTAATAAATTTAATAAAATTTTATGATGAAGCATCAGAGTCTGATAGTGACAATTAATGAACAGTGTTAAACATTATATATAATTTTCATGGATCTTTCCTGATTTAAGCTTTTATAACCATTTTACCTTGGATGATTTTTTATAAGGATTCGATTTCAATATTATATATAGCCTGGCTTGGCAAATCAATATTTACAATTAAGAAAACTGTATTCATTTTTGTTTGAGAAACTCATTTACATTACCTGTTGCATATGTATGGTTATACATTTATGGTATTTACATGCATATATAATGAGTTATAGCACAGGTATGTAAATGCTATGTAACTTTTTACATATCTATTACATACCCAATTTTTTTACAGATTTGTGCTATGTAAATGGTATGTAGTTGATAGCTTTTACATATCTATTACATACCATTTTCTATTTCCTATACCCTTCAATATCAAGGTATGTAAATGGTAAGTCATAGGTATGTAAAAAGAGGCCAATTTTAGTACTTGAAAATTACCTTCTACATACCACTTTTTGATATGTAGCAGGTATGTATATGATGTGTATAAGGTATGTATGTTGTAGCCTTTTGGTATGTAACAGGGTATGTTTGAGATATGTTTAAGGTATGACAAAGGTAATTACGATATACCATTTACATACCTCAGACATATCTATTAAATACCAAAATTTCTACATGGGCAATTACAAATACCCACCTTGTGGAACATTTCTTGAATTAAGGTAATTCCGTAGAAATAAAACTAGAAATGGAATTCTCATAAAACTTCACACAGCAATAATTTTTGAGTTGCTTATCTCAAAAATGAAATAAAAAATGGGGGTCACCGTAGCCATTTTTGCGCTAGATTGTTTAAAGTACACCATCTTTTGTGTCTTGAGGGCTCAAGATTCGAAAATCACAATCGTGTCAAAAATAATTAATTTCTTAAATCTGAGCAGTGCTAGCTGACTAATATGTGCTCATTTTCTCTCTTTGGGCAATAGCCTAGTATTATGATGCAATAAATTGTTGTAAAAATGCGTTTGCTACAAGAACGAAGGTAAAATTGGTTGATAATACGTGCCCTTGAAGCAGCGTGAAAGCACCTTCCGACCGCACGTTTTATAAAATATCTAAAAAACTGGAAATGGAATCTTGACTATAATTATACATATGATAGAGAACCTTATTACCGTTGATTTGCAAAAATAATAAGAATAGGTGCCCATGCTCGTTTCCGCGCTACGACGCGCTAAAGTGCGAAACAAGACGTCGTAAACAGCCTGTGACCGAAGAGGACTGAGGCGAGTAACCACTAAAGCGCCTTTAGAGCGTGTCTACTGTTCAACACTTCATAAGACTAAAGCTTGCATCATTTTCAGTCAAATATATATCTTTTACAATCGAAAAAATCAAAATAGGCTGAACTATGCTATGCGCAGTAGAGATGCGCACTGCAAAACTACGGAATTACCTTAATCTTTCTTGTCTTTTTCCTTCAAATTCTTTTTGAATTTTATCGATTTTTTCAGCCAAAAGGTGATAATACTCCTCCTAAAAAACAAAGATTGGTGTAACGAATGTGTTTTTCTTGATACTAAAAAGAAGAAATTTTTGGAAAATTTTTTAAACCTTTTTGATTCAAATAAATTTCAAATGTCAGTGGGTTTTTTTTACATTTCATCAAATGATTTTTCAATTGATAACTGTAAAATGTGCCCCTTTTTGTTTAATAACCTTAACATTGACAATGCTACATTATAAGTGTGATGCTACCCTTAAAGACATTGTTCAGACTCTTATAAAAACTACACATATTACAACCAACTCTGTGATATGCCCCATTTTGATAAAATAAGATTCATGACCAATTAAAATTTTCAGATATATCACAGCAATAATACTTACTTTGGTAATACTGAGAACTGCATTCTACTCTCTTACATACCTTAGAATTGGCTGTTTCATACATATCTATTTCAACTTTTCTAGCATAATTCAGTAATTTACTCAAGCGACCATCTTTCAATGCACTTGGATCATTGACAGGAGTTGGTGAAATTGCAGTTACACTAGAAAAGGGATAAATAATGACTTTTAATCAATATAAAAGCTTAATTGAAACTACATCAATGTTGCTTCGAAAAAATTAGTTGACAAATATTGGGCTGGGATGTTTGTTTGTGCACCATCAGTTTAATGTTTTTACTAGACATTAATTCATACTTTCCAAATTGGTGTTGCAAGCTTTTTGTAATAGGAGTGTTTCAAGATGCACACGAGTTCGTGGATTCAATGATATGCGCTTTATTGACTAAACGCGTCACTTGATATTACAAACAATCATGCATATATAATTACCGGAAGTGTATATTGTAACATCTCCCCTTTTCTAAACTAAACAAAACACTAAGGCTAAATACTCTAAATATGGCTAAAATAAAACTAAAAGCGATATAAAAATTCCCGTATAGATTCGTAAGAAAACCATTAATTAAATTCTGATTGTACTGTTCTTGTCTCTAGATCATAATATTGAAAAAAATCAAATTTGTTAGAAATGTATTTGTCTCTCAATCAATGTTCCTTAATCAGTGTTTTTGTCTCTCAATCAATGTTCCATTAATCAGTATGTTCCGCACTATGCCTTGTACATAACAAAGTCCTTGTACTTGGAAGGGCACTTCGTCGATCTTGAACTTCTCCTGCTTGTGCTTGCTTGGTCTGTGACAACAGGCACATCAGTCTCAACAGAGGTAGTTTTGGGTTCATATGTTGGCTGCGTTGTAGACATTATTGCAAGTTTGAGAGCATGTCTGTTGCGGCGAGCCACTTCTCCATTTGATTCCACCAGATATGAGCGGTCAGAGAGCTTTTCCAGACACACTCCAGTTTCCCAGGTCTTGTTTCTCTGTTGTGGCGCTACGCGTACCTCCTGTGCAATGTCCAACTCAGGAAGCAACTTTGTATTTCTGTCATGATATCTCTTTGCTGTCTGACGCTTTACCTTAAGTTTGTCTGCTACTTCCGTAGGCAATTGTGGCATTAGGAGAGATGCTGATGTGGGGACTAGTGTCTTGGTCCTTCGGGACATAAGTCTCTGTGCTGGGCTGGTGTTTAATCCTGCTGTAGGGGTGTTCCTGAAGTCCAACAGGGCTAGCCAGGGGTCTTTGTTGGCTTTCATGGCTTTCTTAAACAGCTTTTTTGATGATCTTAACTGCTGACTCTGCTTTACCGTTCGACTTGGCATGGTAAGGTGAGGATGTCACGTGCTTGAACTCCCATTCTCCTGCAAATGATGCGAATTCTTTGCTGGTGAACTAGGGACCATTGTCTGATACTAGCACATCCGGAATCCCATGCCTGCTGAACTGTTCTTTCATGAACTTGATCAGTGAATGTGTTGTGACGTTATTAAGACATTTTACCTCTATGTAGTCTGAATAGTAGTCTACAAGTACAATGTAATCTTTGGAGTACAGGGAGAAGAAATCTGCTCCGACTCTGCTCCAGGGCCTTTCAGGTATAGGATGAGACTGCATAGGCTGGCTGGCGTTTTGAGTTTGGAATTCTGCACAAATCTCGCACTTTATTATGGCTTCCTTAATGTCACTGTTCATGAGTGGCCAGTAGACCCGGTCTCTCGCTTTCCTTAAGCATGACTCTATACCTTGATGACTTGAGTGGAGACGTTTAATGACTTCGGGTCGCAGAGCTTTTGGGATTATGATGCGTTGACTCTTTAACAGCACTCCGTTATGCACTGTAAGCTGTTCTCTAAAATTCCAATATTCTCTTATTGAAATAGGAACATCATCTCGTTGCTCTGGCCATCCTACCAGAATAGTGGTCTTCAGTGTCTGCAAGATTGGATCTTGCTCTGTTGCTTTCTGTAGAATCGCTAATTTGTCGTTGCTCAGCTTGATGTTGCGTAGCGGATCCACCTGCTCTAAGTTGTGTGCGAAGACTTGAAATTCATCAGTGATTTCTTGCTCAGTTAGTTGAGCTCTAGACAGGTGATCAGCTATGTACATCTGCTTTCCTGGTTTGTAGACTACGTTGATGCTGTATCTTTGTAGTTGTAGAATCATTCGCTGTAGCCTGCTCGGTGCAGCGTGGAGAGATTTCTTGAAAATAGCCTGTAATGGCTTGTGATCTGATTCAACGGTGATGTTTTCTCGTCGAGTTATGTATTGGCTGAATTTGGTGCATGCAAATACAATTGCCAAGCACTCTTTTTCGATCTGTGCATATCGTTGCTCAGTCTTAGTTAGTGTCCTTGAGGCGAAAGCAACTGGCTGGCCTTTCTGTAGAAGCACAGCTCCAAGGCCTTTTTCGCTGGCGTCACACTGTATGGTTACTTCGTCGGTCATGTCATAGTATCTCAGTACAGGGTGGTTGACTACTAGCTTTTTCATCGCTGTAAAGGCTTTGTCATGTTGGCTGGACCAGATGAACTTTGTTTCCTTTGTAGTCAGGTCTCGTAGTGGTTGCGCAACTTCCGAAAGTCTTGGTAGAAATTTAGAGAGATAATTGACAAAACCCAGGAGACTGAGTGCTTCCTGTTTACTGGTTGGCTTGGGCATCTTTTCGACGGCTTTAACTTTGTCTGGATCAGGTTTGATACCATCACTCGAAAGGATGTGGCCCATGAACTTTACTTCCGACTTTCGAAGGTTCATCTTTTTGCTGTTTAGCTTTAGGTTGACTTCTCGTGCTCGGTTGAGGAGATTGAGTAAGTTTTCGTCGTGGTTCTTTATCGCTTCTTCTTGGGTGTCCCCATATCCGACAACCAACATGTCATCTCGAAGAATTTCAACACCGCTGAGGTCACCTAACTTCTCGTGTAGTTTACATTCAAATTCCTCTGGGGCTGCGCTGATACCAAAGGGCATACGGAGATAGCGATATCTGCCAAAAGGCGTCCAGAAGGTCGTCAACTTGCTGCTGTCGTCGTCGAGGGCAATCTGGTAAAATCCGTCCTTTGCGTCCAGCGTAGTGAAGACTTTCGCGTTGTTTAGTCGAGGTAACATTTCTTCGAGTGTAGGCATCTGATATTTCGGTCTTTTGACAGCTTGATTTAAATCTTTCGGATCAAGACAAATTCGTATTTTGCCTGGTTTGGCCACTACGACCATGCTACTTATCCAGTCAGTTGGATTAGTCTCTTTTATGATAATGTTCTTTTTTTCTAGTTCCTCTATTTTCGCTTTAACTTCGTTGTGAAGTGTAACTGCAATGCGTCTAGGTGCATGTTGTACGGGCTTGACTTCGGGGTCTGTTGTGAAACTTGCTGTACCGAGGTTTCCAAGGCCTTCAAAACACCGTCTTTGTAGTCTTGTAGAATCTGTTCCTTGCTGAGTGGTGTTGTTATATCTTGTACTTTGTTTACATAGGCATGTGGTCGATCGACGTTGATCTTTATGAGACCCAGTGTTTCACAGGTTTCAGCTGATAGTAAGGGCTTGCTGTCGCCGTTCACAACTTGAAAGTGAAGCTTGTGTGTGATGCTTTTGCTTTCTTTTACGGTGAGACACGCTTTTCCTAAGGGCATCATGACTGATCCATCAAATAATCGAAGCTTTGCGTTACTTGTTTCCAACTGTGGATTTCCGGTTTGCTTGATGAATGACAGATCGCAGAATGATATAACATTACAAGTCGCTCCAGTGTCGAGTTGACAATTTAGCTTCGTTGTGTAACTGTTCTGGTCATCTATAAACTCTAGATCGGTGAAGAGTTGTTTTCCTTTTGCGTTTACAGAGGAAATGTCTTCGATTTTGAGCAGAGAGTCATCTGAATCAGTGCTGGTTTCATCATCACATTCCTGCGTCAGGGCGTTAACATGCCTGCGATTTTGATTAGATAAACACACAGAAGCAAAATGGTTTAACTTCTTACAAGCCTTGCATTCTTTTTACTTTCGCTGGGCAATCGTCTAGCTTGTGCTTTTCCTTGCTGCCACTAATAACACCTGTACGATGTATTTTTCTTTGTATCTTGTGGTTTCCTTCTTTGTTCTGGTTTGTTTCGGCTTCCACTCTGATTGTATGACCTTTTGTTGATCTTCTTTCTGTCTTGAACTGCGCGAACTTCTTCGGTTTCTTTGTCGTCAAGTTTCATGGCCTCCATTTGTTGACTTGCGATTTCGCTCGATCTGCAGATGCTAAGCGTCTTGTTCAGACTCAGATCTTCTTCCTTTAGCAATCGTAACTTCGTGCTTTGGTTTCTAAGACCGAGTACGAGTCGGTCTCTGACTAACTCTTCTGTAAGCGTTGCAAACTGACACGTAGAGGCACATTTTCGTAAACGATTAACGTACCCACCATCTACTGATTCTTCTGGCTGTTGTGAACAAGTATTGAATATATACCTTTCCTTTTGGGTTTGAAGTAGTTTTCCAGTGCTGTAATACATACGTTGATATCCTTTCTGTCGTCGCCGCTAAGCTTCAAGTTGAGAAATATTTGTAAACATTCTTTTCCCATGACAGAACGAAACGTAGCTAGGCGAATTTTCTGATCCTGCTTGTCTAAGCCAGTCGCAACTTCATAGTTCTCCCACTGTTGGCGGAAGAATTCCCAGTTGTTAACGGGGTCGCCTTTGACACTCATTGGCGATGGGACTGGAAAATTCGACGTAAATGCGAGGGATCGCGAACCGCTCGCTGCGATTTCTGAAGTTTCTGGCATATCTGTTGCACCAAAGTATTGTATAGAAATAAATTGTAGTTTACACTTCTGACACCATGTTTCAGGATGTGTACTGGTTCGTGTATTCGACGATATGCTGTTTATTTGCTCAATCGCGTAACTTGATATTACAAACAAATCCTGAATATGTAATTACCGGAAGTGAATATTGTAACAAGGAGTGGGACAATTTCACTTGCTTTAGAATGTATTGAAAACCAAATATTTTACTTAAAGTGGGACGATGACAAAAATCACTCAAAGTGTAATTATAAAGCTTAAATAATCTTAAGGCCAATTTACACAATGCAACTGTGCCTATAACTGTTGCATGCAACTTGCCTATGGCATATTTTAGAGTCGTTTTCATATGAGTGGGAACACTGTACAGTTACGATACGATACGGTTACGGCATGAATTTCAAATGGTTTTATAGACATTACGGCACTGACACGGTCACGGTACGGTGTGGTAAGTTTCCCACTCATACGAAAACGACTCTAGCAGCTATTTACATGTGCGCAACTTTACATGCAATAATTGCAGGCAAGTTGTAAGCTTGATTTTCCCAACACAATTCATGTTGTATGTATGATGTAAGCAAGATGCAGGCAAAAGTTGCACCATGTAAATCAGCCTTTGAGGAGCCATACAATCACTAGTTAATTTGTATTCTCATAATTCCTATCGAAGTATTATAGTTATATATATAAATCTTTAAAGTCGTCAGTGAGGTTGTCTACTCATACTATGCCTTTATACATTTCTTTGTGTTTAGTTTCTTGAACTATTATATTTCTTTGATGCTAAAAGCTTACACAAAGCAGTATTCTTGCTTTTTGGGATTAGGATTGATTGTCTGGACAGTTTTCTTTGATGCAGAACATCACGCAATTACATGGTAGTTTTGATTACAAAATACCAATGCATGCATGGAGCTGAATGTTTGGATTGATAATATGATGTTACTGATACAACTCAAAATTCATAAAAATATAGTACAAGTTTAAGAATAATATACTGATGAGTTGCAGTTAAATTAAACTTTAAATGATTTTCATCATGGTCCTACATTAAGGTTTTGATTTTAAGAATGTTTCATATCAAATCTAAATCTTTATTGATATATTTTTAATATCAAACATTTTTCACCATTTCACATGGGCTACAGTCTTTGAAAAATTTGGTCTAGCTAGTTTGGTCCTTTTTTTACCATTTTTGATTCAATATTTAAGTTATCACCTTCATATTCAAAAAATATATAAATTGCTGCCTACTTACAATTGGTCAACAAGGTGATTCCTCAAGTCTGGAGTGACATGTTGATGCCATTCCTTAGGCCCTATATTTACAGCAGATCCAGTTCTGTGAATTACAAATTAAGTTAGTGAACTTGTAAACATGTTATGGGAAATTAATGACAAATGCTTGTCTTCGTAGAAAAGACTACCTTAGAATCATACTTTTAAAAGTAAATTTGGATATTTTACATAGCCTTTCTTCGTTTTGAACTGAATGCCACATTAGACATTATGTCTTAAGTTTGTAAAAATTTGTCTTTTCCTTGCCACCACAATCTGAAATGACCGTTGGTAATAAGATCTATTTATGTTGTCAACTGACGAAGGTCAAAACAGAAAATCAAATTATTAAACGTTGGATTGTGTCGACAACAACCTTCGCAGAATATGTTTATCTTAAAGGAACTGGTCCCAAATTAATGTTCGTCGAAGAATCTCTACAAACCTCCTGCAAGCAAATCTTCAACTGCTTGTTCTTGTTACAATCAACTATACATGAACTATAAATGGCGGCAAAGAGGCGACAAAACTTTAAGCTTGATTTTGCCTTGTCAATCAATTTCTCATTTCGACCAATTGGAACTCGCGGCCTCTGGAGGCCGCACTGACACGAAAACCTGGGGGCTGAGTGCAGGCTCTCCCTTTCTCCTCTTCCTCCTCCCCTCCCCCTCCCCCCTCCCCTTCCCTTTTCCCTCCTCCCCAATCCCCTAGAGCCGCCACGCAGGCTATGAAGACAAGGAACATTATAGTCCAGATGAATTACTTTCACGCAGAACGTAAACATTCCCGGTAAGGACAAGACCCTTTCACGTGAGGACTCAATCGATCTCGAACTGTGAACACTTCGAGTCATGATTTTCAAATGCAATCCCTTGATCATGAGTCACTGGCTCGAAAAAACAACTCATTTTAATCACTAGGTGTAGTTGTATTTGAACACAACGACTCATTTTACAGTGTTAAAACAGTAGAAAATTTAAAAAATAACCTGCAAAAGCTTGAAGTGTTCATGGTTGAAGTTTACTCACTGTATTAAAAATTATAAGACTTATAAGTAACTTATATATGAGTGATTGTAGAATATACCCGTCCACTTTGAATACAGCATAGTCTAGCCTAGAATCTATATAAGATTATAGCATTGCTTACAATGTGCAAGAAGTCTTAATGCTTAATTATGCTCAATAGTTAAATTCATTTATGATTACTGTTAGCTGAATCGTAGATTATTCAGATGCAGACAATCTTATTAGAGGTGCAACTCGACTCAGATTATTAGTCCTATAGAGTATGTACTATTTTATGAAATGAATAAGACTTAATTTCCTTTTGAATGGTTTGATCAACAGATGAATGTGTAAAGCTGGCCCTGAAGAAAAAGTATGACAGTAATTGGCAAAAGGCTTTGATGTTTATTAATGTAGGTTTGATTGTGTATTTCTGAACCTGATCATGTAATAAATTTAATAAAATTTTATGATGAAGCATCAGAGTCTGATAGTGACAATTAATGAACAGTGTTAAACATTATATATAATTTTCATGGATCTTTCCTGATTTAAGCTTTTATAACCATTTTACCTTGGATGATTTTTTATAAGGATTCGATTTCAATATTATATATAGCCTGGCTTGGCAAATCAATATTTACAATTAAGAAAACTGTATTCATTTTTGTTTGAGAAACTCATTTACATTACCTGTTGCATATGTATGGTTATACATTTATGGTATTTACATGCATATATAATGAGTTATAGCACAGGTATGTAAATGCTATGTAACTTTTTACATATCTATTACATACCCAATTTTTTTACAGATTTGTGCTATGTAAATGGTATGTAGTTGATAGCTTTTACATATCTATTACATACCATTTTCTATTTCCTATACCCTTCAATATCAAGGTATGTAAATGGTAAGTCATAGGTATGTAAAAAGAGGCCAATTTTAGTACTTGAAAATTACCTTCTACATACCACTTTTTGATATGTAGCAGGTATGTATATGATGTGTATAAGGTATGTATGTTGTAGCCTTTTGGTATGTAACAGGGTATGTTTGAGATATGTTAAGGTATGACAAAGGTAATTACGATATACCATTTACATACCTCAGACATATCTATTAAATACCAAAATTTCTACATGGGCAATTACAAATACCCACCTTGTGGAACATTTCTTGAATTAAGGTAATTCCGTAGAAATAAAACTAGAAATGGAATTCTCATAAAACTTCACACAGCAATAATTTTTGAGTTGCTTATCTCAAAAATGAAATAAAAAATGGGGGTCACCGTAGCCATTTTTGCGCTAGATTGTTTAAAGTACACCATCTTTTGTGTCTTGAGGGCTCAAGATTCGAAAATCACAATCGTGTCAAAAATAATTAATTTCTTAAATCTGAGCAGTGCTAGCTGACTAATATGTGCTCATTTTCTCTCTTTGGGCAATAGCCTAGTATTATGATGCAATAAATTGTTGTAAAAATGCGTTTGCTACAAGAACGAAGGTAAAATTGGTTGATAATACGTGCCCTTGAAGCAGCGTGAAAGCACCTTCCGACCGCACGTTTTATAAAATATCTAAAAAACTGGAAATGGAATCTTGACTATAATTATACATATGATAGAGAACCTTATTACCGTTGATTTGCAAAAATAATAAGAATAGGTGCCCATGCTCGTTTCCGCGCTACGACGCGCTAAAGTGCGAAACAAGACGTCGTAAACAGCCTGTGACCGAAGAGGACTGAGGCGAGTAACCACTAAAGCGCCTTTAGAGCGTGTCTACTGTTCAACACTTCATAAGACTAAAGCTTGCATCATTTTCAGTCAAATATATATCTTTTACAATCGAAAAAATCAAAATAGGCTGAACTATGCTATGCGCAGTAGAGATGCGCACTGCAAAACTACGGAATTACCTTAATCTTTCTTGTCTTTTTCCTTCAAATTCTTTTTGAATTTTATCGATTTTTTCAGCCAAAAGGTGATAATACTCCTCCTAAAAAACAAAGATTGGTGTAACGAATGTGTTTTTCTTGATACTAAAAAAGAAATTTTTGGAAAATTTTTTAAACCTTTTTGATTCAAATAAATTTCAAATGTCAGTGGGTTTTTTTTTACATTTCATCAAATGATTTTTCAATTGATAACTGTAAAATGTGCCCCTTTTTGTTTAATAACCTTAACATTGACAATGCTACATTATAAGTGTGATGCTACCCTTAAAGACATTGTTCAGACTCTTATAAAAACTACACATATTACAACCAACTCTGTGATATGCCCCATTTTGATAAAATAAGATTCATGACCAATTAAAATTTTCAGATATATCACAGCAATAATACTTACTTTGGTAATACTGAGAACTGCATTCTACTCTCTTACATACCTTAGAATTGGCTGTTTCATACATATCTATTTCACTTTTCTAGCATAATTCAGTAATTACTCAAGCGACCATCTTTCAATGCACTTGGATCATTGACAGGAGTTGGTGAAATTGCAGTTACACTAGAAAAGGGATAAATAATGACTTTTAATCAATATAAAAGCTTAATTGAAACTACATCAATGTTGCTTCGAAAAAATTAGTTGACAAATATTGGGCTGGGATGTTTGTTTGTGCACCATCAGTTTAATGTTTTTACTAGACATTAATTCATACTTTCCAAATTGGTGTTGCAAGCTTTTTGTAATAGGAGTGTTTCAAGATGCACACGAGTTCGTGGATTCAATGATATGCGCTTTATTGACTAAACGCGTAACTTGATATTACAAACAAATCCTGAATATGTAATTACCGGAAGTGAATATTGTAACATCTTCCCTTCTTTAAAAAAAAACAAAAACTTGAACTATAGGGTTAACTATTGGATGCTTATATGTGTATATATAAATCTAATACTATATTAATCTAACATTAGCTTTTGAATATCATGTAAACTATTAAAAATATAATGTCTCTAGCTTGGAAATCAGTTCATATAACGTTCAACAGTGTATAAATACAGTGTTCAGTCATACATATAGTCCATTTAAGGTGGAGCCAGAACAAAGTCATTGTATTTGGCTGGACATTTCGTGACTCTTTGGCTTCTACGCACAGGTGGTGTGGGTGCAGCGATCACAGAAGGAGGGTCTTCAGCTGGTTGCTCAGGTACGCTTGCAGTTGCTGTAGTTGCTGGCTTTATGTCTTCTCTGTTCCGGCGAAGCAGTTGTCCGTGTGACTGTAGAAGGTAGGACCTATCTGAGAGTTTGTCAACACATACTCCTGCTTCCCAGGTCTTGTGGTGTTGATATGGTGCAACACGAACTTCCTGGCCAATCTCTAATTCTGGCAACTCTTTGACTTTCCTGTCATGATAGCTCTTTGCTGTCTGACGCTTTACCTTAAGTTTGTCTGCTACTTCCGTAGGCACTTGTGGCATTAGGAGAGATGCTGATGTGGGGACTAGTGTCTTGGTCCTTCGGGACATAAGTCTCTGTGCTGGGCTGGTGTTTAATCCTGCTGTAGGGGTGTTCCTGAAGTCCAACAGGGCTAGCCAGGGGTCTTTGTTGGCTTTCATGGCTTTCTTAAACAGCTTTTTGATGATCTTAACTGCTGACTCTGCTTTACCGTTCGACTTGGCATGGTAAGGTGAGGATGTCACGTGCTTGAACTCCCATTCTCCTGCAAATGATGCGAATTCTTTGCTGGTGAACTGGGGACCATTGTCTGATACTAGCACATCCGGAATCCCATGCCTGCTGAACTGTTCTTTCATGAACTTGATCAGTGAATGTGTTGTGACGTTATTAAGACATTTTACCTCTATGTAGTCTGAATAGTAGTCTACAAGTACAATGTAATCTTTGGAGTACAGGGAGAAGAATCTGCTCCGACTCTGCTCCAGGGCCGTTCAGGTATAGGGTGGGACTGCATAGGCTGGCTGGCGTTTTGAGTTTGGAATTCTGCACAAATCTCGCACTTTATTATGGCTTCCTTGATGTCACTGTTCATGAGTGGCCAGTAGACTCTGTCTCTTGCCTTCCTTAAGCATGACTCTATGCCTGATGGCTGGAGTGTAGACGTGCAATGACCTCGGGTCGCAGAGCTTTTGGGATTATGATGCGTTGACTCTTTAACAGCACTCCGTTATGCACTGTAAGCTGTTCTCTAAAATTCCAATATTCTCTTATTGAAATAGGAACATCATCTCGTTGCTCTGGCCATCCTACCAGAATAGTGGTCTTCAGTGTCTGCAAGATTGGATCTTGCTCTGTTGCTTTCTGTAGAATCGCTAATTTGTCGTTGCTCAGCTTGATGTTGCGTAGCGGATCCACCTGCTCTAAGTTGTGTGCGAAGACTTGAAATTCATCAGTGATTTCTTGCTCAGTTAGTTGAGCTCTAGACAGGTGATCAGCTATGTACATCTGCTTTCCTGGTTTGTAGACTACGTTGATGCTGTATCTTTGTAGTTGTAGAATCATTCGCTGTAGCCTGCTCGGTGCAGCGTGGAGAGATTTCTTGAAAATAGCCTGTAATGGCTTGTGATCTGATTCAACAGTGATGTTTTCTCGTCGAGTTATGTATTGGCTGAATTTGGTGCATGCAAATACAATTGCCAAGCACTCTTTTTCGATCTGTGCATATCGTTGCTCAGTCTTAGTTAGTGTCCTTGAGGCGAAAGCAACTGGCTGGCCTTTCTGTAGAAGCACAGCTCCAAGGCCTTTTTCGCTGGCGTCACACTGTATGGTTACTTCGTCGGTCATGTCATAGTATCTCAGTACAGGGTGGTTGACTACTAGCTTTTTCATCGCTGTAAAGGCTTTGTCATGTTGGCTGGACCAGATGAACTTTGTTTCCTTTGTAGTCAGGTCTCGTAGTGGTTGCGCAACTTCCGAAAGTCTTGGTAGAAATTTAGAGAGATAATTGACAAAACCCAGGAGACTGAGTGCTTCCTGTTTACTGGTTGGCTTGGGCATCTTTTCGACGGCTTTAACTTTGTCTGGATCAGGTTTGATACCATCACTCGAAAGGATGTGGCCCATGAACTTTACTTCCGACTTTCGAAGGTTCATCTTTTTGCTGTTTAGCTTTAGGTTGACTTCTCGTGCTCGGTTGAGGAGATTGAGTAAGTTTTCGTCGTGGTTCTTTATCGCTTCTTCTTGGGTGTCCCCATATCCGACAACCAACATGTCATCTCGAAGAATTTCAACACCGCTGAGGTCACCTAACTTCTCGTGTAGTTTACATTCAAATTCCTCTGGGGCTGCGCTGATACCAAAGGGCATACGGAGATAGCGATATCTGCCAAAAGGCGTCCAGAAGGTCGTCAACTTGCTGCTGTCGTCGTCGAGGGCAATCTGGTAAAATCCGTCCTTTGCGTCCAGCGTAGTGAAGACTTTCGCGTTGTTTAGTCGAGGTAACATTTCTTCGAGTGTAGGCATCTGATATTTCGGTCTTTTGACAGCTTGATTTAAATCTTTCGGATCAAGACAAATTCGTATTTTGCCTGGTTTGGCCACTACGACCATGCTACTTATCCAGTCAGTTGGATTAGTCTCTTTTATGATAATGTTCTTTTTTTCTAGTTCCTCTATTTTCGCTTTAACTTCGTTGTGAAGTGTAACTGCAATGCGTCTAGGTGCATGTTGTACGGGCTTGACTTCGGGGTCTGTTGTGAAGCTTGCTGTACCGAGGTTTCCAAGGCCTTCAAAAACGTCTTTGTAGTCCTTGTAGAATCTGTTCCTTGCTGAGTGGTGTTGTGACATCTTGTACTTTGTTTACATTGGCGTGAGGTTGATCGACGTTGATCTTTATGAGACCCAGTGTTTCACAGGTTTCAGCTGATAGTAAGGGCTTGCTGTCGCCGTTCACAACTTGAAAGTGAAGCTTATGAGTTCCGTTTTTCTTTATGTTGAGGCACGCTTTTCCTAAGGGCATCATGACTGATCCATCAAATAATCGAAGCTTTGCGTTACTTGTTTTCCATCTGTGGGTTCCGGTTTGCTTGATGAATGACAGATCGCAGAATGATATAACATTACAAGGTCGCTCCAGTGTCGAGTTGGCAATTTAGCTTTGCTGTGTAGCTGTTTTGATCATCAACAAACTCTAACTCGGTGAAGAGTTGTTTTCCCTTGGCATTCACAGAGGAAAGTTCTTCGATTTTAAACAGAGAGTCATCTGAATCAGTGCTGGTGTCATCATCACATTCCTGCGTCAGGGCGTTAACATGCCTGCGATTTTTGATTAGATAAGCACACAGAAGCAAAGTGGTTTAATTTCTTACAAGCTCTGCATTCTTTTCCTCTTGCTGGACAATCTTCTAGCTTGTGTTTTTCCTTGCTGCCACTGTAATAACACCTGTACGATGTATTTTTCTTTGTATCTTGTGGTTTCCTTCTTTGTTCTGGTTTGTTTCGGCTTCCACTCTGATTGTATGACCTTTTGTTGATCTTCTTTCTGTCTTGAACTGCGCGAACTTCTTCGGTTTCTTTGTCGTCGTGTTTCATGGCCTTCATTTGCTGACTAGCGATCTCACTCGATCGGCAGATACTCAGAGCCTTGTTGAGATTCAGTTCTTCTTCCTTTAGTAATCGCAGCTTAGTGCTTTGGTCTCTAAGACCGAGTACAAGTCTGTCTCTGATTAACTCTTCTGTAAGCGTTGAAAACTGACATGTAGAGGCGTATTTTCGTAAACGGTTAACGTACCCATCTACTGATTCTTCTGACTGTTGTGAACACGTATTGAATATGTATCTTTCGTATACGACATTCCTTTTGGGTTTGAAGTAACTCTCGAGCGCTTTGATACATGCTGTGATATCTTTTCTGTCATCGTCGCTGATCTTCAAGTTGAGGAATATTTGCAAACATTCTTTTCCCATGACAGAACGAAACGTAGCTAGGCGAATTTTCTGATCCTTCTTGTCTAAGCCAGTCGCAACTTCATAGTCCTCCCACTGTTGGCGGAAGAATTCCCAGTTGTTAACGGGGTCGCCTTTGACACTCATTGGCGATGGAACTGGAAAATTCGACGTAAATGCGAGGGATCGCGAACCGCTCGCCTCTGTTCCTGCAGTTTCTGACATATCTGTTGCACCAAAGTATTGTACAGAAATAAATTGTAGTTTACACTTCTGACACCAATGTTTCAGGATGTGTACGGGTTCGTGTATTCGACGATATGCTGTTTATTGCTCAATCGCGTCACTTGATATTACAAACAATCATGCATATTATAATTACCGGAAGTGTATATTGTAACAAGGAGTGGGACAATTTCACTTGCTTTAGAATGTATTGAAAACCAAATATTTTACTTAAAGTGGGACGATGACAAAAATCACTCAAAGTGTAATTATAAAGCTTAAATAATCTTAAGGCCAATTTACACAATGCAACTGTGCCTATAACTGTTGCATGCAACTTGCCTATGGCATATTTTAGAGTCGTTTTCATATGAGTGGGAACACTGTACAGTTACGATACGATACGGTTACGGCATGAATTTCAAATGGTTTTATAGACATTACGGCACTGACACGGTCACGGTACGGTGTGGTAAGTTTCCCACTCATACGAAAACGACTCTAGCAGCTATTTACATGTGCGCAACTTTACATGCAATAATTGCAGGCAAGTTGTAAGCTTGATTTTCCCAACACAATTCATGTTGTATGTATGATGTAAGCAAGATGCAGGCAAAAGTTGCACCATGTAAATCAGCCTTTGAGGAGCCATACAATCACTAGTTAATTTGTATTCTCATAATTCCTATCGAAGTATTATAGTTATATATATAAATCTTTAAAGTCGTCAGTGAGGTTGTCTACTCATACTATGCCTTTATACATTTCTTTGTGTTTAGTTTCTTGAACTATTATATTTCTTTGATGCTAAAAGCTTACACAAAGCAGTATTCTTGCTTTTTGGGATTAGGATTGATTGTCTGGACAGTTTTCTTTGATGCAGAACATCACGCAATTACATGGTAGTTTTGATTACAAAATACCAATGCATGCATGGAGCTGAATGTTTGGATTGATAATATGATGTTACTGATACAACTCAAAATTCATAAAAATATAGTACAAGTTTAAGAATAATATACTGATGAGTTGCAGTTAAATTAAACTTTAAATGATTTTCATCATGGTCCTACATTAAGGTTTTGATTTTAAGAATGTTTCATATCAAATCTAAATCTTTATTGATATATTTTTAATATCAAACATTTTTCACCATTTCACATGGGCTACAGTCTTTGAAAAATTTGGTCTAGCTAGTTTGGTCCTTTTTTTACCATTTTTGATTCAATATTTAAGTTATCACCTTCATATTCAAAAAATATATAAATTGCTGCCTACTTACAATTGGTCAACAAGGTGATTCCTCAAGTCTGGAGTGACATGTTGATGCCATTCCTTAGGCCCTATATTTACAGCAGATCCAGTTCTGTGAATTACAAATTAAGTTAGTGAACTTGTAAACATGTTATGGGAAATTAATGACAAATGCTTGTCTTCGTAGAAAAGACTACCTTAGAATCATACTTTTAAAAGTAAATTTGGATATTTTACATAGCCTTTCTTCGTTTTGAACTGAATGCCACATTAGACATTATGTCTTAAGTTTGTAAAAATTTGTCTTTTCCTTGCCACCACAATCTGAAATGACCGTTGGTAATAAGATCTATTTATGTTGTCAACTGACGAAGGTCAAAACAGAAAATCAAATTATTAAACGTTGGATTGTGTCGACAACAACCTTCGCAGAATATGTTTATCTTAAAGGAACTGGTCCCAAATTAATGTTCGTCGAAGAATCTCTACAAACCTCCTGCAAGCAAATCTTCAACTGCTTGTTCTTGTTACAATCAACTATACATGAACTATAAATGGCGGCAAAGAGGCGACAAAACTTTAAGCTTGATTTTGCCTTGTCAATCAATTTCTCATTTCGACCAATTGGAACTCGCGGCCTCTGGAGGCCGCACTGACACGAAAACCTGGGGGCTGAGTGCAGGCTCTCCCTTTCTCCTCTTCCTCCTCCCCTCCCCCTCCCCCCTCCCCTTCCCTTTTCCCTCCTCCCCAATCCCCTAGAGCCGCCACGCAGGCTATGAAGACAAGGAACATTATAGTCCAGATGAATTACTTTCACGCAGAACGTAAACATTCCCGGTAAGGACAAGACCCTTTCACGTGAGGACTCAATCGATCTCGAACTGTGAACACTTCGAGTCATGATTTTCAAATGCAATCCCTTGATCATGAGTCACTGGCTCGAAAAAACAACTCATTTTAATCACTAGGTGTAGTTGTATTTGAACACAACGACTCATTTTACAGTGTTAAAACAGTAGAAAATTTAAAAAATAACCTGCAAAAGCTTGAAGTGTTCATGGTTGAAGTTTACTCACTGTATTAAAATTATAAGACTTATAAGTAACTTATATATGAGTGATTGTAGAATATACCCGTCCACTTTGAATACAGCATAGTCTAGCCTAGAATCTATATAAGATTATAGCATTGCTTACAATGTGCAAGAAGTCTTAATGCTTAATTATGCTCAATAGTTAAATTCATTTATGATTACTGTTAGCTGAATCGTAGATTATTCAGATGCAGACAATCTTATTAGAGGTGCAACTCGACTCAGATTATTAGTCCTATAGAGTATGTACTATTTTATGAAATGAATAAGACTTAATTTCCTTTTGAATGGTTTGATCAACAGATGAATGTGTAAAGCTGGCCCTGAAGAAAAAGTATGACAGTAATTGGCAAAAGGCTTTGATGTTTATTAATGTAGGTTTGATTGTGTATTTCTGAACCTGATCATGTAATAAATTTAATAAAATTTTATGATGAAGCATCAGAGTCTGATAGTGACAATTAATGAACAGTGTTAAACATTATATATAATTTTCATGGATCTTTCCTGATTTAAGCTTTTATAACCATTTTACCTTGGATGATTTTTTATAAGGATTCGATTTCAATATTATATATAGCCTGGCTTGGCAAATCAATATTTACAATTAAGAAAACTGTATTCATTTTTGTTTGAGAAACTCATTTACATTACCTGTTGCATATGTATGGTTATACATTTATGGTATTTACATGCATATATAATGAGTTATAGCACAGGTATGTAAATGCTATGTAACTTTTTACATATCTATTACATACCCAATTTTTTTACAGATTTGTGCTATGTAAATGGTATGTAGTTGATAGCTTTTACATATCTATTACATACCATTTTCTATTTCCTATACCCTTCAATATCAAGGTATGTAAATGGTAAGTCATAGGTATGTAAAAAGAGGCCAATTTTAGTACTTGAAAATTACCTTCTACATACCACTTTTTGATATGTAGCAGGTATGTATATGATGTGTATAAGGTATGTATGTTGTAGCCTTTTGGTATGTAACAGGGTATGTTTGAGATATGTTAAGGTATGACAAAGGTAATTACGATATACCATTTACATACCTCAGACATATCTATTAAATACCAAAATTTCTACATGGGCAATTACAAATACCCACCTTGTGGAACATTTCTTGAATTAAGGTAATTCCGTAGAAATAAAACTAGAAATGGAATTCTCATAAAACTTCACACAGCAATAATTTTTGAGTTGCTTATCTCAAAAATGAAATAAAAAATGGGGGTCACCGTAGCCATTTTTGCGCTAGATTGTTTAAAGTACACCATCTTTTGTGTCTTGAGGGCTCAAGATTCGAAAATCACAATCGTGTCAAAAATAATTAATTTCTTAAATCTGAGCAGTGCTAGCTGACTAATATGTGCTCATTTTCTCTCTTTGGGCAATAGCCTAGTATTATGATGCAATAAATTGTTGTAAAAATGCGTTTGCTACAAGAACGAAGGTAAAATTGGTTGATAATACGTGCCCTTGAAGCAGCGTGAAAGCACCTTCCGACCGCACGTTTTATAAAATATCTAAAAAACTGGAAATGGAATCTTGACTATAATTATACATATGATAGAGAACCTTATTACCGTTGATTTGCAAAAATAATAAGAATAGGTGCCCGTGCTCGTTTCCGCGCTACGACGCGCTAAAGTGCGAAACAAGACGTCGTAAACAGCCTGTGACCGAAGAGGACTGAGGCGAGTAACCACTAAAGCGCCTTTAGAGCGTGTCTACTGTTCAACACTTCATAAGACTAAAGCTTGCATCATTTTCAGTCAAATATATATCTTTTACAATCGAAAAAATCAAAATAGGCTGAACTATGCTATGCGCAGTAGAGATGCGCACTGCAAAACTACGGAATTACCTTAATCTTTCTTGTCTTTTTCCTTCAAATTCTTTTTGAATTTTATCGATTTTTTCAGCCAAAAGGTGATGATACTCCTCCTAAAAAACAAAGATTGGTGTAACGAATGTGTTTTTCTTGATACTAAAAAGAAGAAATTTTTGGAAAATTTTTTAAACCTTTTTGATTCAAATAAATTTCAAATGTCAGTGGGTTTTTTTTTTTACATTTCATCAAATGATTTTTCAATTGATAACTGTAAAATGTGCCCCTTTTTGTTTAATAACCTTAACATTGACAATGCTACATTATAAGTGTGATGCTACCCTTAAAGACATTGTTCAGACTCTTATAAAAACTACACATATTACAACCAACTCTGTGATATGCCCCATTTTGATAAAATAAGATTCATGACCAATTAAAATTTTCAGATATATCACAGCAATAATACTTACTTTGGTAATACTGAGAACTGCATTCTACTCTCTTACATACCTTAGAATTGGCTGTTTCATACATATCTCCTTCCACTTTTCTAGCATAATTCAGTAAATTACTCATGCGACCATCTTTCAATGCACTTGGATTGTTGACAGGAGGATAAATTGCAGTTACACTAGAAAAGGGATAAATAATGACTTTTAATCAATATAAAAGCTTAATTGAAACTACATCAATGTTGCTTTGAAAAAATTAGTTGACAAATATTGGGCTGGGATGTTTGTTTGTGCACCATCAGTTTAATGTTTTTACTAGACATTCATACTTTCCAAATTGGTGTTGCAAGCTTTTTGTAATAGGAGTGGGACAATTTCACTTGCTTTAGAATGTATTGAAAACCAAATATTTTACTTAAAGTGGGACGATGACAAAAATCACACAAAGTATAATTATAAAGCTTAAATAATCTTAAGGCCAATTTACACAATGCAACGGTGCCTATAACTGTTGCATGCAACTTGCATCCTATGGCATATTTTAGAGTCGTTTTCGTATGAGTGGGAACACTGTACAGTTACGATACGATACGGTTACGGCATGAATTTCAAATGGTTTTATAGACATTACGGCACTGACACGGTCATGGTACGGTGAGTTTCCCACTCATACGAAAACGACTCTAGCAGCTATTTACATGTGCGCAACTTTACATGCAATAATTGCAGGCAAGTTGTAAGCTTGATTTTCCCAACACAATTCATGTTGTATGTATGATGTATTAAGCAAGATGCAGGCAAAAGTTGCACCATGTAAATCAGCCTTTGAGGAGCCATACAATCACTAGTTAATTTGTATTCTCATAATTCCTATCGAAGTATTATAGTTATATATATAAATCTTTAAAGTCGTCAGTGAGGTTGTCTACTCATACTATGCCTTTATACATTTCTTTGTGTTTAGTTTCTTGAACTATTTTATTTCTTTGATGCTAATTAAAAGCTTACACAAAGCAGTATTCTTGCTTTTTGGGATTAGGATTGATTGTCTGGACAGTTTTCTTTGATGCAGAACAATTACATGGTAGTTTTGATTACAAAATACCAATGCATGGAGCTGAATGTTTGGATTGATAATATGATGTTACTGATACAACTCAAAATTCATAAAAATATAGTACAAGTTTAAGAATAATATACTGATGAGTTGCAGTTAAATTAAACTTTAAATGATTTTCATCATGGTCCTACATTAAGGTTTTGATTTTAAGAATGTTTCATATCAAATCTAAATCTTTATACATTACTTAAAAAACTCATTAATAATTCATAAGGCAAACACAATGAAAATCGCCACCGTGACGAGTGTCTTTATATCTGATAAAGATTTGGCCTAATTTACATCAACTTTAACCTCGATTTTCTCCAAGATAAATGAAGATATTTTTGAATTTCTTTTAGAGAACTACTCTAATATTTGTTGGAGTTTTTTAAGCCGTATAAAGAACTCGAGATCGTGTTTTATCGGTATAAAGATCCTCGCCTACGGCTCGGATCTTTATATCTGATAAAACACTCTCTCTCGTTCTTTATACTATACTTATATTTTTAATATCAAACATTTTTCACCATTTCACATGGGCTACAGTCTTTGAAAATTTGGTCTAGCTAGTTTGGTCCTTTTTTACCATTTTCGATTCAATATTTAAGTTATCACCTTCATATTCAAAAAATATATAAATTGCTGCCTACTTACAATTGGTGAACAAGGTGATTCCTCAAGTCTGGAGTGACATGTTGATGCCATTCCTTAGGCCCTTTATTCACAGCAGATCCAGTTCTGTGAATTACAAAATTAATTAAGTTAGTGAACTTGTAAACATGTTATGGGAAATTAATGACAAAGAAATTTAATTGAGTTATGGAAAATGATGGTTGATGAAAACTTTCAGGGACACTGTCTCACTGATCTTTTACTTATTGCTAAATTTGACATGCTTCAGAATTCAGAAATTGTTGACTTTCTATGTGCTACTACTTTGTTGGGGTTAAAGCCATACTGAGCTCTTCTGTAGAAGATTTTCTTATACTTACCCTGATGTTCCACTTGCCATATCCCCAAATGATTTATTGTCTCCAAAACCTGCTGAGCAAATATAAATGATTTAGCAAAGCAGAGGAAACAGTTTTACATCACATTGAGTGTGAACTTACGAGGCGGGAAATGAGACATTTTATTAGCTCCACTATAACTTAATCCTAGAGCTTGGTAAACTTGAAAAGTTTTGAAAAGAAAGACATTTTAAATTTCATCCAGTACACCTGTTGCACTGTTCATTTCATTCTATCACTGAAAATATTTCAATCTAAAAAATGTCCTTGAACACACATCCAAGTATGATACTTGTATAATATTACAACCTGGAAGTGAAAGTGAAAGTGAAAGTGTGGTCTTGAATTGAGATGTGATGAAAATGATGCTTTGTAGCTTCGCAAAAAGAGAGGAAAAAGCTCAAAAATCAAACTAATTACGTACAAAAGCAGTTAGAAGGGAAACTAACAAGTTGTTATCAAGTTGTTTTAATATTTTCTCACCTGTTTTAATTTTCGACCCGCTCGATTCGCTAGAGCTTGAGTGCAAAAAGTAGATGTGATTATTATCCAAAAATCTTCGCTAATTTTGCTGGAAAAGTGGCCAGAAGTCTTCGGAAATGAGATATAAATGGTTCCTCTATTGACTGATGTAAAAATCTTTCACTAAACCTGCTTTTTCTTACCCTGTGAGCAGAGCCTCCCTTTACTTCCTAACCTCGTTCCTCGGAGAGTCAGAGAACCTTGTAATATCCCTAGAGCCCAGTTCTCCCTCGAAAATTATACAATACGACTGCTTGGGTTCCCTGTGTTCTCTTTTAGTTTGGTTTTCTCAGCGAATTCTTAAGCTTAATTGTTGGAATCAAAAATTAATATATATTTTTTTCTCTTTGGACCATTATCGATATTTCAAGGTGGGTGTTCATTGTACGTAGCGGGTTTGATCGAAATTAAACAACTATAAAGTTCAGTTTACAATGCCAATTTAGTCATTGTCGATTGCTAAAGAACACGTCCGTGACGGCGATTTAACCATTAGAGGTTTGCTGCCAATAATCGGCCAGTATTATTCTATTTGAATGAATAAGGATACTCTATCCAAACTTATGAGTGCCCAGGGCATGGGTCCTTGTGAATCTTACAACCATTTGTCACTACCAGATGAGCGAATGACGGCATAAATAAGTACTCGTGCATATGCAGTTAAAACCTGAAAAACTGGGGCTGACAGCTAGATGCTGCCCGGGTTGATAGCAAGGATTATGAAAAAATTGCGTTGGTTGTCCGAGTTATCGATGGTCAGGCTTTACATTGATTAATAGCAAATAGTACGTTACAAATCCCAGCTAACAAACCCAGTAAACATTACGTTACAAATCCCAGCTAACAAACCCAGTAAATATTATGTTACAAATCCCAGCTAACAAACCCAGTAAATATTACGTTACAAATCCCAGCTAACAAACCAGTAAATAGTACGTTACAAATCCCCAGCTAACAAACCAGTAAATAGTACGTTACAAATCCCAGCTAACAAACCCAGTAAATAGTACGTTACAAATCCCCAGCTAACAAACCCAGTAAATAGTACGTTACAAATCCCCAGCTAACAAACCCAGTAAATATTACGTTACAAATCCCCAGCTAACAAACCCAGTAAATATTACGTTACAAATCCCAGCTAACAAACCCAGTAAATAGTACGTTACAAATCCCAGATAACAAACCCAGTAAATAGTACGTTACAAATCCCCAGCTAACAAACCCAGTAAATAGTACGTTACAAATCCCCAGCTAACAAACCCAGTAAATAGTACGTTACAAATCCCCAGCTAACAAACCCAGTAAATATTACGTTACAAATCCCAGCTAACAAACCCAGTAAATAGTACGTTACAAATCCCCAGCTAACAAACCCAGTAAATAGTACGTTACAAATCCCAGCTAACAAACCCAGTAAATAGTACGTTACAAATCCCAGATAACAAACCCAGTAAATAGTACGTTACAAATCCCCAGCTAACAAACCCAGTAAATAGTACGTTACAAATCCCCAGCTAACAAACCCAGTAAATAGTACGTTACAAATCCCCAGATAACAAACCCAGTAAATATTACGTTACAAATCCCAGCTAACAAACCCAGTAAATAGTACGTTACAAATCCCAGCTAACAAACCCAGTAAATAGTACGTTACAAATCCCAGCTAACAAACCCAGTACTTACACAAAACAGTTACTACTGCCTTACAATTTGCATTGACAATTCAGTAGTTTCTGGGTAACAACTGAGATCGGACTATATGCTGTGCTTACACAAAACAGTTACTACTGCCTTACAATTTGCATTGACAATTCAGTAGTATCTGGGTAACAACTGAGATCGGACTATATGCTGTGCTTACACAAAACAGTTACTACTGCCTTACAATTTGCATTGACAATTCAGTAGTTTCTGGGTAACAACTGAGATCGGACTATATGCTGTGCTTACACAAAACAGTTACTACTTCATTTACAGGCTGATTTATTCACTAGTACTAGTACTATTTAACAAAATGACCGTGATTGTTGATACATACGTGTACACTTTCTTTTGAATAGCAAAGACTGAGACCACGCATGAAATGAACTGAAAGATTGCCAGTGAGATGTTCTTTTCATCGGCCAGTTGTAAAAGAGGGAAATCGCATTACGTAGTCCGAGAGTACCGTGACGTTGTTGAACCAGATGGAAGTGTAAAAAGAAAAAGAGTGAAAACTAAAGTTAGCTTTCTACAGCCAAGAACTGTAAGGTCAGAACCGCCGCCTTCATCCGAAAGTGAAGACGACCGTGAAGACGTTGATAATTTCGAATTTGATCTTACTGATTATGACACGGCTGCGCCGTTAGTTTCACCTTGTACAGATCACCAAAAGAGAAAACAAAGCAATGTAAGGCACTGGCAAAACATACGCCCGAAATTGCTTCGGGCTTCCCTTACGACGGAGGGATTCCCCAATCAAGTAGATGCTGTGTGTAGGAGGTGCAAACAGCAATCAGCCAAGTATCGTTGTAGTGATTGTGGAGGTGCTGCCCTATCGATGTGCAAGTCTTGTTGTGATATTCTACATTCCTTGGAAAATATATTTCACTGCCCTGAAGTTTGGCTGGTAAGGCACAATTTTTTTTTCTGATATGAAATTAATGTGCTTTATTTTAACTTATGTTTCCCCTTTTTAGGATGGAGAATGGCGGTCATATCTTTTCAGTGAAAGAAAAGAGTTGGTAAATCCATTTCATGACTGCACGAATGGGAGGCAAAAAAGGACTATAACAGTAATAGATTTGAAAGGTATTAATATTATTTAAAATTAATCAAAAGGGCTTCGGAAATGATACTATCAAAATTATAATTTGCGCTCACTATATATCTTCTATATTCCTTTTTATAGGAAGGCACCACGATGTTCTAATTACACTCTGTCAGTGCGAGTCCCCAATGGAAACTTTGGTGTCCCTTCGGCTGTGGCCAGCTACGCCTTGTAACCCCAGCCTAGCATTCTCTTGGGATCTAATGACAAGCCTACAATCTCTATTGTTCGAATGTCAAGTGTCTGTATGACTTTGTAAAACATCTGAATTTTTACAAAGGCATTTTCGACAAGGTCAGTATTATTAGTTGCGATAGCACTGAACTAGAATGAAATGCTCACGACGTTACTCTCAGTAATATTACTTTACATTTAGAATCGCAGCATTTATAAGCAGCTTTTAGAAAGCTTCGAAGAGTTCAGGTTGGTGCTTTTTTGCTAAACATGCGGTTTCTTGGCACTACTCGAAGTGAATGAAACTGGTTGATTCTGTTATTTATACCGGCCACAACAGGTACCATTGCAAGGCAAGTGTGCAAAAGTGCCCTGCTTGTCCATTCGAATCCGACCAGGTAAGTATACATTGACAGAACTCTAAATACTGTTCTATTATCAATTTCTTCCTCTCTTATTCATCTATTTTTCTCCCCTTTTCGTGTTGCCCAGCTTCCAAGTCAAATATTTCTCTCAGCTGACGCTTGTTTTGGGCTACCGAGAAAAAAATCTCGCACCATGAACTATCAAGAACCTTTATCTAGCGGTATGTATTTTCTTCCACAAGCTGAAGTCGATGCGTTTATGGATTCGTATCCAAAATCCGCGAAAAATCAAGATGAGGTAGGTTCCCTGCTAACTGCTTGATTACTCAGCTCTGCATTGTTCGTGGTTGCTTTGCCCGATCAGAGTCTGTTATTTCATATGTATAATAGGAATGTAGTGACTTTCAAGCGGGTTCTGTGATCAGATCAAAGGGACGCTATGTTGCGCTAGACGAGACTGCTGTGTTTGGCATTGCCTGCAAACACTCATTTCCCTGGAGATTTGTAAATGTAAAAGGTGGAGAAAGGTTAGTTAATAAACTAATGATTAAAAAAATTGTTTGCGTTGTTGTATAGTTGTGCTGACTGTGTCGAGCTTGTTACAGGATTGGGTACATGGTGTACATGCTGACTAAGCTCACTGAGTGTAAGGCTGATATGGTTTCGAGCAATGAAAAAGTTAACATAATGTATGACATATGCTGCCAACTAGAAAAACACCTGAAGGTAAAATGCCTTTAATTTGGAAGTAATTCTGTTATTCATTTTTTATTTTGTTATTTATTTTTGAAACACAACCGCACACACTTTCACGCCAATACATGCACGAACTGCATGCTTCTTCAGCACCTTAATATCTTAATATCTTTATACCTTAATATCTGTATATCTTAATGTCCTGTCTTTTTCAGAAACAAGGAAAAAACCATCTTCTTGAGCACTTCAAGTTAGCTTGCCCACAGTTTCATGCATACGCTCACGGAGCGGACTGTCAGGTAAAGTCCGTCCTTTTTCTACAACGTTAATTGGCCTTACATATTAGCCATATATTCCTATACTATATAGATTCGCTATAGTCCACGACGCCTGGCTGGCTGGGGTCTTTGTGACGGGGAAGTCATGGAAAGGTTGTGGTCTTACCTGGGCCGATTCAAAAGAATGACGAAGGAAATGTCTTCCAGTCACCGGGAAGATATCCTTAACGATGCACTTCATTTCCACGCACTCCATCAAAAAGAGAATATAGGTAGGTAATAATATAATAATAATATATAATATTCTTATATGGCGCATATACAATCCTGATCTATGCGCTTTTTAGAAAGAAAGAGGGGGGAAAAAGGTAAAAAACGCAGTTACCATGGACTGTTTCCCCTTTCCCCTTCCCCTCCCCAACAAAAAAAAAAAAAAAAAAAAAAAAAAATCAAATGAAATCAAAAAGTCAACCGAAAAGAAATGTCGTCTATTACCGTCGTTGTAGTATTTGCCTTGTCGAAGAGTTATGAAGATGCGCTTAAACGGCAAAACGAAGCAAAGAACACCCTGCAAGATGTCCAGGATATGTGTAGTGGTATGCATTGGTGTATATGTACTGTTAATGAAGCATTAAGACACTGAATCTTTAGATTTGTCTCAGCCCAATTATTCATTACGTTAAGTATTTTTCGAGTATTTTTCGGTTTATTTGTTAGAAACATTTAGGGATGAAGCTCTCAAGGAATGGCAGGCGGAAGAAATGCAAATTATTGCGAAAAAGCAACCTCAGACAGGTACAAATATGGAAACGAAGACCAGAACGCAATTCAATATACTCCCCGATCATGCTCACTGACTATCTTATATTGTTTCAGTTAATTTAGGGGAGCATGGTTGGGTAACCCAGTACATAGATCTCCTACGCAAATTCTATGCCTTGAGGTATGGCATTTATCATTGAGTCATCGTAGGACATGCATCATTCAATATACCGTATATGAGACCATACTATAAGAATTATGAATAAGAATTACCTTTTCACTTACATTACATTCAGGGAAGCAGTTGTATTGGGAGAAGAGACGGACGTTTCAGAAAAGAAGCTACAAAGGTAACAGGCCTTACCACGCAATATTACCAGTTTCAGGTGTGATTGAAATGAAATTCTTACTTTATTGCAGGAACGTGAAAGAACTTGTTCAACTGGAAAAAGAACATGAAATCAAGAGTAGGTGGAAACCATCTGACCAAAGTTTTAAATCTGCGCTGATTGCTAGTGAGGCTTCAAATGCAACAACATTACTTGATGCAGTTCGCATGAGTGGCCGAAGAAGGTGGTTTCTTCTTTCTTTGATGAAAAAATATGCAGGTTTGTCCATGCGGTGCGATAGCCTCTTTATTTATCACAGATGCGCCTTCACCAATTTACTTGTAATTCAATGTACTTAATTCTTTCAGACGGACAGAAACAGTCGCAGCGGATTATTAAAGCCATTTCCAAAGAGGGCAAGATACTAAAGGAAAAGCTAAAAAAATATAATGCCTCTGTACAAGTTCTTAGAGAACATGGACTTGCCTTCAATATTCTCTCTTGGGAGCAAGCCAGTGATGTAACTACAGGAATCTACAAGCAGTCCTCTGTATCCCCTTTATACACTTGGAGGAGAGATGCCATTGAGGCACACACGCTTCTACAACGTGCAGGAGAAGAAATAGACATCATTAAATCCGAAATGCATTCGGTTATTTTAAACATCTACAAAGATTGCACAAGTTGTGCTGGCGTTATAGCCATGATGCAAACACAGTCACTTACCGCAATCCAAGCTGGGTTACTCAGTATCGCCAAGACTAGGCAAGCACATCACCATATGCATCTACAGTTCGCAGCACAATCGCTGTCTGAATTTGTGGAAATCCCTAGCGAGATTTCCGATTATGTTGCCACAATTCAACCGATTATTCCTCCCTGTGAATCAACAGAATTCCAAGTTGATGAAGACATTGTTCAGTCAGATGAAGAAGAGGGTTTTCAGGACTCTGCCGAATTTCTCCAAAATGACATTTCAGAAGAGTACTTGTTTGACGAACTCGGAAGTGATAGTGGCCTTGGCACAGAATGTTAAAATAAAAAAATAAGCAATCGCTTGTATCGAGCTTACATGATGCATGATTTTTAAGAATTTAATCCCATGAAGTCCAATTTGAATAAACAAACCTAAGCAACCCTGTCCTCTACCCTACCCAAAAGCAAAGGCATTTCCCATATTTATTAGGAAGTTAGACCAAAACCTTTTGGAATAAGTATATGCAGTTTTCAGGAATAAAAGCACTACAGTTTTTAGTTGGTGTGTCTAGTGGTTCTCATTGCACCATCGAAATTTTTCTGAGGCCAAAGACTGTCGGCGGCCAAAGAAGACATACACATATTTCAAAAAATGTTGCCACACAGCCGGCGAGAGGCTTCAAGCCTACGCGACTAGATTGCAAAGGAGTATGGGTAGTTGAAAATATTTACTCTCTATTTGGCTTTGGTACTTATTTTAAGCGTCAGTGAATAAAGGAATGTTTGAGAATTGTCGTGCGTGCTGATATAGATGTGGTTTCATAGCTTTTGGTAATTCCTACCCATGCTCCATTTCGGGTGAGTCGCTAAGACTTGAGTCCTTTTGCCATAGTTAATAGAGGGGACTGGTTAGGAAGCCTTTTGTTATATGTTTTTGTTCATTTTTTTCAACCGTGACCATGCACAACCTTTGTTTTACCATTGTTTTTACCAATATTGGCCTACGGCTGAACGAATGAAGCTAAATGTTTCTTTTCCGATGCTTGTTCGATGTATTCTAATTCAAAATTAATTATATTAGAATATTTCAATAAATAATCCAATAGACAACATTTCGGTTCATTCATATAGCCATTTTCTAATGAAACTTTGTGCACGGTCAAGACCAGTTCAACATCCAGACTAGAACAAAGAAATGTAACAAAAGGCTTCCTAACCATTCCCCTCTATTAACTATGCTTTTGCCGACAACGGTAATTGAAACAGGTATATCAAACGTTTGTAGTGTACTCGGGTAGGGACTTCACCAGGATTTTGGTGGGGGTGATAAGTTCAGCGGGGATCCTAAAACGGTTACCCTGCAGTTTATGACAGAAAAACTCGGAAAATACCATTTTGGAATGAAAGTATAACTTCCAACGTTGTCAAGCATGTAACGTTCTTTGATTTCAAGTCATGGAAATTCCAGCTCCGTGCAAAACTAAAAGGCTTGCAGGAATTCGATTACGTAGTTATTATTGCATTACAAACGGGAAGTTACAAAAAACGTACTTACTAGGTTACAAATACATTTGTAACAATGCAGTAATTATTGGCATACAAAAATCATCCCATTACAAACCACTAACTACTGGTTAACTGCATCATTAACAATACAGTAAGAGCTGGCTTACAACGATATTTACAGGCCGAAATTCGACAGTAAAAGTCGAGTTAAATTTTAGGTGGGCTATTTTGCCTTTCACCTATGAGAAACAAATTCTTAGCGCGTTTGTTTAGAAATCGATGTATATTGTTAGAATACTATAAAAACTTCATTGAATCTCGAATATTCTAGCCTTGGGAGGCAAATCGGGGAGACTTGGTTTCCAATATTATGGAATTTAGAAGTTGATTTTTACAATTCAGAAGTTGATTTTTCTACGGCATAGTAAAGAAACTTCGAGAAAGCTAGCTATGTGCACTTTTGTGTCCAAAGGCCATTTTTTCTAGTAGATACCAAGAGAGTATGAACTCATGCTCTCTTGTATATTCGCAGAAAACATGGGCAAAGCCAGCTGGAACGTGAAATTTATCAACCTTCTTTCGGGGAACGGTCATTATTTAAGGGAGGCAGGTGGGCCACTAATTGGGGGTAGGGGGGGGGGGGGTTAAGGCCAATATTTTTGAAGTTTCATTTTGGGAGCTAGGCCAATGGGCTCCTGGAGCTAGGGTCACAATATTCAGGAATTAACAAAGTTTTTTTATGCTTTTTAAACAGAATGCAAAGAGCCGGTTTTATCTATCCTTTTTTATAAGCCGGTTCTTATCACATTTTCAGTGATGATGATCTCCATTAATAACTTTAATGCCGAAAGCTTCGTTGAGAGAAATTATCAAAAGGAATTTTAGGCAATGTAACAGTCTTTTTTATTAACAGTAAAAATTTGTTATACTTCGGAAACACACGGTGAGTGAGGTGTCGTAAGGGGGTGTTAATGAGTTTCATACAGCAAAAAACATTGAATATATAATGAATAGAAATTGTCTTCACTTATGCAAGTCAGTTAACTGATGTTAGGGTATATTCAATGTTTTTTCGCTGTATGAAATTATAATTAACAGTTAACTTCAATAAGTTAACGAGTAACTGCAATTAGTAGTTAACTGAGAATTGAATTTAGGATGAACCTTGGTCAAATCAATAAATCTACAACAGCAGATCACGTGAACTGCACCTCAAGGTCCCACTGGTACTGGCTCAATATTCAGTTTACTGCTATTTTTTTGGTCAGATCTCATTTAACTGTTAACCCCATTAACACCCTAGGCCTCTTGTAGTGATCATGATCAATATGGGATCTTTTTGAACATTATAGCAATTATTATAAAATTGATTAAAAGGTGAATATATATATTTACACAGCTACTGTTAGGAAACGTGCCTTGAAAATGATTGTTGATATACACTTTACATACAAAGGGGGCTCTCGTAGACGTAGTGCAAAGTACAAAATTGAAAACAAAAGGCGTGAGCTTCGAAAAACCATCAAGACACCATAATACTGAACGGTATTTATGACCCGTTTATGTGATAGGCGCTAGTTAAGATTATTTTGTAACGGATAGTGAAACAATCAAATTTATTTCCCGATAAACCGAAACGGTTCGTCAGTACTACGCAAAACTCGTTTGCATTATTTGAGAGCTTTGCGCGCAAATTATAATTTTCTATTTAAAGTGGGACTACGATGAAATCTCTTGACCGTTTGAAAGACGATTTTTGGGATTAAAAATCAAAATATTAATTGAGTAAAATAGAAATCCGATGTTTAAAAATATTGGAAAAAATTATATACCTAAAATTTTGAGTTGAATTGTCTCTAAATGCCGGCTGCCTCTGGCACTTTGAAAGGTCAAATTGATGAAAAGTGAAAACTGATTATTTTTTATCAGAAGGTGAATATAGCTGAATAACTTACTACTCTCCGCCAAAAAAAAATGCATTTTGAGCACATTATCACGGAGAAATTTGTGTTTTAAACCTAAGAGAACAATTGCGTTGAGTAACTGACGTCATATGACGTCTACGCAAAATTTAGATGCTAAAATACTTAACAATTTCTATCCGTCTCCTCTAGGTTTTTACTTCGTCGAGTGATTGAGGCATCTATAGCAACAATAAAATTGTAAGAGCAAATTTTAATACAGGAATTCCGTTTTGCTTAAATTCCAATCCTATTCAGTTCCATTTTTCTATTTTTCCTTTCTCATCTAGTAGGGGATATCACGTCATATATCAGTATTGGATTTGTTAGCTAGGGATTTGTAACGTACTATTTACTGGGTTTGTTAGCTGGGGATTTGCAACGTACTATTTACTGGGTTTGTTAGCTGGGGATTTGTAACATAGTATTTACTGGGTTTGTTAGCTAGGGATTTGTAACGTACTATTTACTGGGTTTGTTAGCTAGGGATTTGTAACGTACTATTTACTGGGTTTGTTAGCTAGGGATTTGTAACGTACTATTTACTGGGTTTGTTAGCTAGGGATTTCTAACGTACTATTTACTGGGTTTGTTAGCTGGGGATTTGCAACGTACTATTTACTGGGTTTGTTAGCTGGGGATTTGTAACGTACTATTTACTGGGTTTGTTAGCTGGGATTTGTAACATACTATTTACTGGGTTTGTTAGCTGGGATTTGTAACGTAATATTTACTGGGTTTGTTAGCTGGGATTTGTAACGTAATATTTACTGGGTTTGTTAGCTGGGGATTTGTAACGTACTATTTACTGGGTTTGTTAGCTGGGGATTTGTAACGTACTATTTACTGGGTTTGTTAGCTGGGATTTGTAACGTACTATTTACTGGGTTTGTTAGCTGGGATTTGTAACGTACTATTTACTGGGTTTGTTAGCTGGAATTTGTAACGTACTATTTACTGGGTTTGTTAGCTGGAATTTGTAACGTACTATTTACTGGGTTTGTTAGCTGGGATTTGTAACGTAATGTTTACTGGGTTTGTTAGCTGGGATTTGTAACGTACTATTTGCTATTAATCAATGTAAAGCCTGACCATCGATAACTCGGACAACCAACGCAATTTTTTCATAATCCTTGCTATCAACCCGGGCAGCATCTAGCTGTCAGCCCCAGTTTTTCAGGTTTTAACTGCATATGCACGAGTACTTATTTATGCCGTCATTCACTCATCTGGTAGTGACAAATGGTTGTAAGATTCACAAGGACCCATGCCCTGGGCACTCATAAATTTGGATAGAGTATCCTTATTCATTCAAATAGAATAATACTGGCCGATTATTGGCAGCAAACCTCTAATGGTTAAATCGCCGTCACGGACGTGTTCTTTGGCAATCGACAATGACTAAATTGGCATTGTAAACTGAACTTTATAGTTGTTTAATTTCGATCAAACCCGCTACGTACAATGAACACCCACCTTGAAATATCGATAATGGTCCAAAGAGAAAAAAATATATATTAATTTTTGATTCCAACAATTAAGCTTAAGAATTCGCTGAGAAAACCAAACTAAAAGAGAACACAGGGAACCCAAGCAGTCGTATTGTATAATTTTCGAGGGAGAACTGGGCTCTAGGGATATTACAAGTAGTAGTAACAACTGGGAACAGCCATTAACAACTAGTAGTAATTGCTAGGTTACAACGTGAGAAACGGGTGGAACATAGCAGGACGGCTTGTTTGGCTCGGGTCATTGTCCATAACAAACAGCCTCTTACCATCCACTTTAGGGCCAGATTTAGCGAATGTCATATTAAAAATGTTGACGTATAAATGAAGCCAAAAATGGAATATTTGCTAGCGAATAGAATTTTTATGCTCCCTATAACTTCCTTTGTTAATGTTAGTATTTATTATGGCTGTGAAATTGCCATATATTATGTAATGTTAGTAATCATGTGGCATATGGTCAGCGGTATGCCCTAGGGAACGTGGACTTGATCACGTGTTACATCCTTGAGAGCACAGTTGCCTCGAACGCTTAAAGTGTCAAGTTGTAGCTTTTGAAGGTGAGCTTATTTACTTGATATTATGGACTTGTTGGCCCCAAATGTTCTCATTTTGGGTCATTCCTTTGTACGTAGACTTAAAACTGGCATGTTTTGATCCTTGCGTCGATAAGAATTTCAGACTGAACGACAGTGCTAACATCCATTTGTCTGGAGTTCGTGGTCGAACTGTGAATTTGCTGCGTAAGCATGACCTCTCTGTTATTTGTGGTACTGCCCCGGAGGCAGTTATTCTTGAGATTGGAACCAACAATCTTACTCAGAATGGTCCTGAAGTTGTTGGTTCCGATATCGAGGATCTAGTTTGTTTTCTTCTACAGGAATTCGGAGTTCTGGTTGTTTGTATGTCATGTCATCCCACGTGTCAGCGTGCTGTCACTTCTTTCAACGCGACGGTTAAAACATTGCATAGGGTTCTACAATCTCCAAATTAATCTTTGAATCACCTCAACCCCTTTCCCCCGTCAATGTTGATTGCCGTTCAGAGGTTCATTTGGAAGCCGTTAGCGCAAGTTTTACGGCGCCCAAGGCTACCATCAACATTGATAGGGAAGCGCAAATGTGTTCTACAGTTGCAGAACATTCTTGAGTCAGATCTAATCGTTGCAGATTGTAGCTATGCTTGCACTCCCTGGGGTTTTTTGTTGGTTTCATAGGGGTCTTACTAACCCTGTGAGGCAAGTTTTATTACCTGATGGAGTTCATCTTAATAGATTGGGGCAATATTTGTTGTACAACAGCTATAGAGGCACCACGATACCATGCAGTAGTTCAGTGTTTTCAACTGTACTTGTGTTCAAGAAGTCCCATGTGTTTAATGAATCCGGGATCCCAATTTATTGGGCTTGGTTGACAATTAAAATTACTCTTTTGGTTGATTTTATGCTTCGTGGTCACTTTAGAAGCAGGCTTATGAGGGTTGTATTCCATATTAAGTTAGATTATGTGGGCCATATTCCCCTCAATTATGCTTTTATTCACAAAAACTTTGATGTTAATTGTTGTTTTAGAAGGGGCTTAACTCCCTTAGTTTATATTTTGGGGCTTATATCCCCTCAGTTTTCTTTGTAATGATATGGGCTTAACTTTGTTTTGGGGCTTAGATCTCTGCAGTTTGTTTTGTGGAATGGGGCTTGACTCCCCTAGATTATGTTTAGGGGCTTAAATCCCCTCAATTATTTTTGTTGATGGGGGCTTAACTCTCCTGTTTGGGGCTTAAATCTCCTTAATTTATTTTGTTGATAGGGGCTTAACTCTCCTATTTGGGGCTTAAATCCCCTTAATTTATTTTGTTGGTAGGGGCTTAAATCCCCTTAATTTATATTGTTGATATGAGCTTAACTTCCCTATTTGGGGCTTCACTCCCCTAAGTTATCATTTGGGGCTTCACTCCCCTCAATTTATTGTATTAGAGGGGCTTAACTCCCCTTGTTTGATCGTTGTAGGGGCTTAACTCCCCTAAGTTATGATTTGGGGCTTAACTCCCCTCAATTTATTTTATTAGAGGGGCTTAACTCCCCTCGTTTGATTGTTATAGGGGCTTAACTCCCCAAAGTTATCATTTGGGGCTTAACTCCCCTCAATTTATTTTATTAGAGGGGCTTAACTCCCCTCGTTTGATTGTTATAGGGGCTTAACTCCCCAAAGTTATCATTTGGGGCTTAACTCCCCTCAATTTATTTTATTAGAGGGGCTTAACTCCCCTTGTTTGATCGTTGTAGGGGCTTAACTCCCCTAAGTTATGATTTGGGGCTTAACTCCCCTCAAGGATGATTTGGGATTTTATTCCCCATAATTTGTTTTATTAGAGGGGCTTAACTCCCCTCAATTTAATTCTCTACAAGGGTTAAAACTTCCACATTTTTTATTGGAATTGTAAAGGTTTACCTCTCCCGACTGATTTCTGGGGCTTAACTCCCCTGACTTATGTTACGTTGTATAAATCTCTTAAGGTATTTGGGACACTGTCTCTGCTGTCATTTTGTTGTGATTTCAGCATGCCTCCAAGAAAGTCAAAGCGAACCCCAAAGCGTTCTACTCGACTGGAACGTGAAACCAGCACCAAAAAGAAGGAGGGCTTTAAGAACTGACAATAGCAGACCAAGCAGTGCACCACAACAATCAAACTCGACAGCAGAGCTTGAGGCCCAACAAGTCAGCCTGTCTTCTCAAGCTTTTTGAACAGCTCGTCTCGCGAGTAAGTGCTGAAGTTACAAAGACAATAGCACCGCTGTTAGCCCCACGTCAGTCCACAGACAAGTCGGCATCTACTTCAATGCTGCCATCTACCTCCTCACAGCCGTCACCCTGTGATCAGAGCATCAACCTGGTGGAAGAACCAATACTCCTACCGACCGCCTCTGTCCAGTCTTCAGGTGAATCGATGGTTCACCAACTGGTGAATACGTCTGTAAATACCTTAACTACCACCTTACAAGGTGAGCAATGTTCAGAATCTCGGCCAAGTCAGATGTTTCATTCTGTTGGTCTTAGTCTGGATGCATGCATCCCCGAGAAAGTCAAGACTAAGATCACCAGCAATGAATTCATCAATTTTGGTATACTAATTACCAACCATATCCAGCAGGATAACAAATACCAATTAAGTATCATAAATGGAGTAGGGGACCAACCCTCTTTGTGCTTGGAACCTTCAAATAAGACAAAGCGGATTATGAACATTGAAAGTTGGATGTCAGCTTTTCGCATTTTTGTAGCAGTGTATACCCAGAAGCACCCAACAGAAGCACCAGCTCTTATGAAGTACAGTGATTTAATCCAGGATTTGGCTTCCCGAGGGCATAATTGGAAGTACTACGATGAGAATTTTCGATTTATAAGACAAGGGCAACCTGATGCTTACCCCTGGGGCACAATTCACTGGGAGTTATGGTTGCGTTCACAAGTCAGTATGAAGGCATCACAGCCTACTAGTCATTCTTCCTTGCCCAAGGTTGTTAAGAGCCCTGCCATTCCTAAGGGCTTTTGCTATTGTTTTCAAAGAGGGAAGGAGTGTTCAGGTTGTGACTACAAACATGTTTGCTTCAAATGTGGAGGCAATCATGGGGGAGTGCAGTGTAATTTTCGTCCCCCCACAAGAACAAACCCTGCACCATCTCATTCCAAGTCACAATCTTCCAACGCCAATAAGAGCTGAGCGCTTACTTAAACTTCTTTCCGGGTATACGCTGTCTACAACTGCCTATCTTTACAATGGGTTTAAGAATGGTTTTCCTCTTCATTTTGAGGGAGAAGTCCATTCTTTTGAGGCTGATAACCTATTAAGTGCACGTGATCATCCAGATATTGTTTCATCTAAAATTGAGAAGGAACTGGCTGCCAATCGCTTGGCAGGACCATTTCAGTCTCCACCTTTCTCTGACTTTCGTGTTTCTCCCCTGGGTGTAGTACCAAAGAAAACCCCAGGTGAATTTAGAATGATTCATCATTTGTCTTTTCCCATGGGCTCGTCAGTTAACGATGGCATTCCAACTGAGCACACAACTGTTCATTATGCCACCATAGAGGATGCTATACGTTTAGTCAAGCAAAATGGCAAGGGTTGTTTCCTAGCGAAAACCGATATCAAAAATGCTTTTCGCATCATTCCAATTCAACCAGCTGACTACCCTCTTTTGGGAATGAAATGGGATGGACTTTTCTATTACGACCGTTGTATGCCCATGGGGTGTTCCAGTTCCTGTGAAACCTTTGAGACGTTTAGTTCATCAGTTGAATGGATCGCACAAACTAAGCTTAAGATTTCTTCTATTCTTCACTTGTTAGATGATTTTCTTATTGTCGCCCCAACCAAGGATTTATGTAATCGGCAGTTAGAATTGTTTCTTGACCTTTGTCATTATCTTGGTATTATAATGGCACCTGAAAAGACTGTAGGTCCGTTTACTACTCTGTCGTTTGCGGGAATTGAACTCGACTCACAGTTACAATTAGCTCGTTTGCCTAATGATAAACTTGAAAAATGCATTGACTTAATATCTGATTTCCTTCATCGTAAGAAGGTCACTTTAGTGGAGCTTCAGTCTTTGATAGGACTTTTAAACTTTGCTTGTTCTGTGATAATTCCTGGTAGGGCTTTCCTGCGCCGTCTTATCGATTTGACGATGGGAGTCAAGGCAGCTCACCATCGAGTTAGAATCACTTCGCAAGTTAAGGAGGATTTGAATGTGTGGCTAACTTTCTTGCAGAATTTTAATGGCAAATCCTTTTTCTTAGATGATAATTGGACAAATTCTCATAAATTGCAGTTATATATGGATTCAGCAGGCGCCCTTCGTTTTGGGGCAGTACTTGGTAGCCATTGGTGCTATGGGCCCTGGCCTGAATAGTGGCGAGGACGCAATATTGCTTTCCTGGAATTTTACCCTATTGTTCTGAGTCTATATTTATGGGGAGCTCAGATGCAGAATCGCTGTATCTTGTTTTTCACTGATAATGAGGCCTTAGTCCATGTTATAAATAAGCAATCTTGCAAAGACAAGTCTCTCATGTTCTTTGTCCGTAAATTAGTAGCCATTTGCCTGAAGCATAACATTCTATTTCGAGCTAAGCATATCCCTGGTGTTTCCAACACTTTGGCCGACTGTTTATCTCGCCTGCAGGTTCACAACTTCAAGAAGCTTGCCCCAGCCCACATGGATCTGCAGCCAACAGCAATCCCTTCCCATCTGCAGCCTCAAAATTGGCAGGTATAATAACAAATCTCCTACAGTCAAGCTTACAGCCTTCATCTGTGCCCACCTATAAAAGAGCTTGGTCTCTCTTTTATCAATTCTTAAATTCTGTTCTACCCAATGGCTATAATTGTTTCCCAATCTCACCATCTGTGTTAGCTTTATTTATTGCCTATTTATACGACAAACAGTATGCACCTTCTACTGTCAATACCTACGTTTCTGCATTAGGATATTCCCATAAACTATCTGGCTTTCCAGACCCTACTAAAGTATTTTTTATCTTGCAAATGCTTAAGGGATACAGTAAGAAAGGTTTTAAGTTGGATAACCGGCTTCCAGTAACTTTGCCAATTCTCGAGCGCATTATATCTACTGCCCATAACATCACTTCTTCACATTATGAGACTTGTCTTTTTCGGGCGATGTGTGCAATGGCATTTTTCGCATTTTTGAGAGTCGGTGAAATGACTGTCAGTGGCACAAAATCTTCCAACCCTCCCTTACAATTCCATCAGGTGTCAAAGCTGTGTACTTCTTCCCATTTTACTAAGGCAGTAAAAATTTCTTTCGGGGACTATAAACACAAAAGCAGCAACAGGTAAGCATTAAAAAACACGTTTTGAGTTGTTTTCTAGGGTATCAATGAGCAGCGCAGTTTGCATATTTAGTCACGCGAGTGTTTACATGCCTGCTTCCAACTTTTGACAGAAATTTTTCCGTGATATTTCTGAAACCAAAAAGGAAAAAGAAGCAACATAAGCTTTCAATGCTTTTTCCAGAGACTTCACTAGTATTCTTATTTATTTTCTTCTTCTAAACGGAGGAAATGAGGATGAAAAAACACTAAGTTTTCTCGCGATCAGCTTTTACGTACACGCATGCAAAAATTAGTTTGACCTTGTGAACCTTCTGTTTACTTTTCTCCTTGATATTATACTTTTGAAAACAATTTGTTGTCATTTTTAACATCAAGTTTATATTCTACTTGAGTGGAATATCATTAAAAATCAGGAGAAATCTCTCAAAATCATAAAACATACAATATAAACACTATATCAAAATGATTTGCGTCGATTGTTACATTTTACTGTAATTTCACACAATTATCCATTTTTTAAATTTTTAATTAAAATTTGTTGTCTTTACAAGCAATGATTCACACTGCTCTCGGAGAAAGACATGTAAATAACTTCATGGCAGCGATAAATGTTCCACCAATTCATCAAAAATCACTAAAAAATAGAGAACGGGAGGCTGGTGTCGGTATCGAAAGAGTGGCCAAGCCACTAGAAGAGGAGATATCAGCTCTCTGCGACATAACATCAAGGTAAAGCATGGGGTACCTAAAAGAAAAAGACATAAGAATGTCGAGAAAATATATTTTATGATAAGATAGTTTTAAAAAGGTCGGAAATTAGCAGTCTCTTGTGCTAATAAATGAAAATTAGATACTTTTATTTAGTACACATAATAAAATTTGTGTACATGAGCTATAAAATTTTTGGGATATTATGATCATGTTAAAGTGGTTCAAACTGTAATGTTTTAAAAACCTGTTTCAAAATGGTTGATGAAGCCAGTATTCTTAGGTAATAAATTTAAGTAAGGCTTTTTTCTTTTAGAAATACAGATGATGAATCTTGGGAGAGGAAAGTGAGCCTGACCACCAGCTATGATATGGGATGGCAAAGACGAAGCTCGGGCAGGGCTTACAATAGCAAGTCAGGTCAGATAAGATTTGAAATAGCACATGCAACAAATGCATTATGTTTACTGAAGCAGTTGAAAACTGAGATAGCAGGATAGATAATCAAAATTAATTAATACATAAATAAATAAATAAATAAATAGATAAATAAGTAATCAATCAATCAATCAATCAATCAATCATTCAATAATAATTAAGATAATATATTCAGTGTAAGAAAGGTCAATGACAGTGGAATGCTGTGTGAAATCCCATTTTTCCTATATTCCATTTTTAATTCCCATTTTTTGCTATGATCTATATTAGGTCATGGATGTCTTATTGGACAAAACAGTGATAAAATAACTCAGTATGGGACGAGAAATCTTTCATGTAGGGTATGCGACCATGCTAATTCAAAGGGTTTGAAACCAAGAGAGCATGATTGCAGGAAAAACTGGACAGGGAGTTCAAAGGCCATGGAAGCAGATCTGGCTGTAAATTTAACTAGACGCCTAATAGGCGTTCACTCGGGCTACATGTGTGTAGTACTTTGCTTGGGGAGAAATGGAGAACAGAAGTTGATGGAAACCAGTTTGACTTGTCAGTGTCTTTTGATTGCAAAAATGCATGACAAGTACTCCTAGAGTAGAACACAAATTATATTGGGGAGAAAGTAGTTTGTACATAATTGTACCACATCATGGTGGTTATTAATATACTGCTGGTCTTTATATCACGCCAGACATATACAGTATATGGTCTGCTTTATTTTGTAAATGCCTACCAGATGATCGAATATGATCTATAGATAATACATCATAGCTCAGACAATTTAAATTTCTATTCTGTACTTTTTTACTTTGATTTATGGAAACAAAACTTATAAACTGCAGCAGACTGTTTCAATGTCCAAGTTAAAATGAGTTTGATATTGCTGTTATCACATTTGTAGATTCTAGAAGTACCACAGTTACCTTTCTATGAAATCATTTCAGGACAGTACATTTCAGTTTCTTAACACAACTTTTCAATACATGTATTACCATGTTTTTAATATGGAGCAGATCAGTGATTATAGCAGTAGTCAGTTGCTTTATTTGAAGGTGTAATGTCACACAATATATGCTCAGTACCGATACCATATATAGCTCCTCCGTGCACATCAATCTGATACTACTACATACAGTAACATCTTCAATTCAATTCCACTTTATCTAATGTTTCTGTGAACATGGTTGCACAAAGCTTGTACAAATTTGTGGTTGAGTATCACTTTTCATTGATTGAAAATATCATTTTGTACATTCTAAATTTATTCTTCAATTGTTGCTAATATAAGGTCTCATAAACATTATTATCATTTCCATGATTATCCATCACTATATTTTTATCTGCTAACATTGAACATGAGCATGATTGACAGTAAAGTGCATTCAATATAATCATGACATTGTACAAAATACAGATTGCACTAAATATTTATGTTATTAATAAAAAATCATTTGTTTTCCATTGTTTGTTTGGTGTAATTTTGCACCATTTACTAATTCCTGTTTCCTGGCTTAATTATTGAATACACCCTAGTCACCTTATTACGCAAAGGCAAGAATCTCTTAGTCTTTCTAGTTTTAAAAAACAAACATTGTAGATATTGTTAGTTAATTAAGTCTTAGTTCGTTTTTAACACGGCTCTCAGGAAGAGCATGACTGTAGACACCGTATATAAATAAAGCTTATATAAGCAAACATTATGTGCAAGCAGTGGTGAAATATTATTAATTTAAACAAACTACTGATCCAAAGACAATATCTCCGTGTCTTACATGTCTGACTCCTCAAGTGAAGTTTGCTGCCACAAATCGATCTGTCTCGTGTTCTTGGACGATCAATACATTATAAGTTGATTACAGCAGCTGGTAAGAAGGTCACCACTAAATTCGAGAATTCGATATTAACGATTAAAAGCAAAGTATCTTGAGATTAAAAGCCAATCGGATACTTCGATAAATTCCGATTGATGGCGTCCGCCATTTTGTTCTCAATCTCTCACGACCACAGGAAGCCTCGTGGTCAACAGTGTACCCCAAAGGCTTCTGGGTAATTTGCCGATTTGCGACGTTGATAGATAGATAGATAGATTGATTGATAGACCGAAAAGGTAAACCTAGACTCGAGCTACCACAGGTAGCCCGAGTAATAAATGGCATCAATTCAAACAACCCAAAGGCTGAAGTAAGAACCATTATAATGGATGATGATAGCTGCACAATGGCAAAAATTAAGCAAGAAACAAAACAACCAATAAATAAAATAAGTGATGTCAATCATGCAAAGAAAAGTCTAGGTAAGGAGAGAAAGAAAGGTTAAACTATCCAAATTTATAATATAAAATATCCATATTATAGTAAATATATGAATATTCAACATTAATTTTATCCAGTGAGTCGAAGGCGAAATATTTTTTATCGCTTTACAAGCTTTATCAACCAATCACAGCACAAGAAACCCTATATTCCAATCTAAAATTGTAATCATTATATCCTAGGTAATGCCCTCTATGCAATAAAGCAACAGTACAAGGAACTTAGACCAAAGGTGATCAAGTACATTCAGCGGTGTTTTGGAAAGGCGTTGGCACAAAACAAGAACAACCCTGATGGGGTTAAAAAATCCCTAATAAATATCACTGAACACGTCTTTGGTAACCATTCAAACTGTCTGGCCTGTGGCAATTGGTGTAAATACCATCTGAATCCTAACAAATACAAGCACAAGGACTTGCCATTTGGTAGGAGTCTTACAAATGGCAGTTTGAAGTTGAGGCTTGAGAACCTCTTCAAAGTTTATGCTGATAATGCAGACAGACTAGCTCCTTATGGTAATACTTCATCAAATGAGTCCTTTAACAACACTGTGGCTAGCAAGGCTCCCAAAAGCAGACATTACAGTGGATCTGAAAGCTTAGATTACCGTATTGGAGCAGCTGTATCACAAAAGAATATGGGAAACAACTATGTATGTGAGGTAATTACAAATTCATTTATTCACTTTAAATCAAATCTACAGTATACCCTGCAAACAGAAGGATTTTTCCTAAGTAGGCTTCTACAGTGAGAAGAGTTGGGAAAAATCCCTCTTGCTGCACTGGATAGCTTTCTGATATATAATTCTGTTCTCTCTTGCTATCTATCATTCATGACAAATAATTGGTAATTTATTATGTGTTAATAAGAAACTGATTTGGTTAATGAAACATATACTAGGTAAATAAGGCAAATGGCTTGAGTCCTGGTAAGGTCACAAAATTAAGAGCCTTTAAAGAGGATAGTAAAGCAAAGAAAAGGAAAGCTAAAGAGATGACCAAGGAGCACAAAAGAAGAAGATTGCAACTGAAAGAAAACAGATCAAGCCAAACTATAAAAAGAGAAACAAGAGAGGGTATTACATACCATACCTGTATGGATATTGATCCTGGATTTCAAAACATTGTAGAGTCAATTCCTGACATTATGTCACCTCCACCAGTCCAGCATCTCCCATCAGCCAATTATCAGAAAGTCTTTGTAGATCTTGAAACTACTGGAATAGGTAAAGTGCATATCAATGTATTTTCAAACATTTTAAGAGGTGGACTACTCAGTCTGTGCATGTGTTATATATACTGTATGTATTTATAAACATGGTACCTAATCAACCCAATGATAGTATAGGTAATCATATGAATACCACTTGTTATGCTTTCTGGCGAGCGGTTAAGCAAGGCTGGTTGAATAGACTACCATGTAGTACTTCTAAGCTCTTTAATCGATGGCTACAGATCAATACGGTTGTTTGTGTTACATAACTTAGTAGAGAGAGCGTCTGGGAACTAATCTATTGTAATATATGATACTGTCACACCACTCATGATGTTTGAAAATGGTTCCTTAAAATTGAAAGAGTCATTTATAGGCATGCAAGTGCAATTTGGAACCATTTTCAAACATCATGAGTGGTGTTAATCATTAATTGCACGAGTATTCATAATTATTCGTCAGTGTGCATGTGGTTGGTGTGTTTTTGTTAATCATATGACTTAAATAAACTTAAATAAATAACAAACATAAATTTTGCACTCCACTAATAGATTAAAAATTAATGATTAATTTGGCACCTCCCAAGCTGGTTTTAGCCAATCAGAATTGAGTAATTTTTGTAGTCATGTGATTAATGTACATATTAAAAAAATAGAAATTTTTTGCAGAAATAACAGAAGTTATTTGAAAATATATTCTTCAGATATATTATTTTATTTTTCCATAGCATCTGATGCTGCCATAACTCAAATATCAGCAATTTGCAAAGAGCAAGAGTTCAATGTATATATATTGCCTGATAAACCCATTACACCTAAAGCTCAGCAAGTAACAGGATTGAAAAAGATAAATGGAGGCCTGTATCTACATGGGAATTTAGTTCAATCGACATCTGCAGAAACAGGGCTAAAGGAATTCTTAGATTGGCTGGAAAAGCTGGAAACAAGATCAGTTATCCTCATAGGCCATAGTGTAAAAACCTTTGACACCAGATACCTTCTAAGAGATTTACAGTTCTACAAAATGATGGAAAGATTTCAGCAACTTGTTTCTGGTTTTGTTGACACCTTGCCCCTTTTTCGCAAAATGTATCCTGGTAGAAATTCGTACAAAGAGGAAGTTCTTGTTCATGACATCTTGAACAAGAACTATAATGCTCACAATGCATTAGAAGACGTGAAAGTTCTTCAAGAGTTGTTGCTGAAGGCCAACCCTAGCGAAGTGCAACTGGCCTCCGAGTCCTTCACTACCCAGTGGACCCTTGAAAGACAACAGCACAATCAACTAAAGAATGTAAACCTCACATCATTAGAGCATTTGGTGACCACAAAGGTGCTATCAAAGGGGATGGCTGCCAAAATTGCTGGTTCAGGCTTGAAATTCTGTCATCTTCAGTTGGCATTTAGTAGAAATGGAGCAGATGGTTTGAAGAACGTATTGTCAGAGGAGTTTAATGGACAAACAAGGGTAACGAAGTCCATGAAAATTATCCAAAAACTTTCTGATTATTTTCAATTGATCATGAATCCCACTCCTGCAACCCAGTGAAGTGCATATGCTGACAGACTACAAATGATCCATTTTATAATATTTCATGTACACTTATGTAAATATAATTATTATATCAAATGTTACTCACATCTTAATTGAGCATGTATATATATTTTTAAATGCTTACTTTGTGCTGTAAATATTTATTTAAGAGCTCAAATGTATGTGAACTTACCGTGTAATGGCCGCTGTAAATAGGTCCTTCAAAGAGTCAATATCCTTTTGTAAATAAAATTTCCAGTGAATCCATGTCCAACAAAGGTTGAAACTATTGTATGAATGAATCGAAGAACGAAAATTATATCTGAAACTTTCTTGCAGTTTTTGTCATCATCACCTTATCGAATCTTCTCGGTTCAGTCCTCTTTTGAGCGCGTCCAATATGGCGGCATGTCACGCTCTGTCACGCTCGTCGCGAAAACGATTTAGATCGGCAATATCTTGGAAACGAATACGGTGACCCCCATTTTTTATTTCAATGTTTAATAAAGAATTAGGTAAGCTGTCAATATTTAAAATATTTAAAAAAAATTATGGTAAAATCAGAATAAAAACAAGGATTTCCGTGACAACTTCGAGCTACGTCGCGGCAAAAACGACGCTGATGGCTGTCAATTCGAATTAAAAACAACAGCTATTTGTTAAGTATTTACAAATATTTTCACATACTTTTATTCCATGGCTAATCAAGTGGTCGTGTAAATAAACATTCACCAATCCATTTCGTTTTTGTACAAAAAAATGACTTCTTTGCTCGACGTAGTTAGATTGGCGCGCAATCGATCTTCGACGAAAAAGTGGGTGCACTTTGATGCTATCTCACTCCTAAACGAGAACGGTGACCCCCTTTTTTTATTTGCTCTTTGAACTTCTATGATGACATTGTCTCACCATGCGAAGTATGAAGGAAAAAACATGGTAAACTTTTTTTCCCGCGAACATCCTTAAGGCCTGGGTCAGGCGGTCCAAATGGGATTTTTTTTAAATCATATCTGGCGAACGAAACTATCAAATCTTACAAAATTTCGCACACTTGAATTATTCATTGTTCTCTACAACTTTAAGTACATTTTTCCTCAAAATGCTGATCACGTGAGTAGTCACGTGATAAAGATACGACCAAAAATTCAAAATGTGGTCACCAGTTCAAAATGCAAAATAAATAGATTGACTTTTTTGGATTAAGACGAAATTGCTCCTATTGAAACTGCTTGGCAAACCTATCTCTGATGTCTCTTTAATAAGTTAGAAGAAAAAAATCTAAAATAATCACAATCGTCTCCACTATTTTGAACATCAAGACTAACCTTCGACATAAAATACAACTTTTCCAACCACATAGAAAAAAGAGAAGTGCAAATGTCATCACAAAGTATCCTTTATCTAAAGTCAGAGAAAAAAGTCTGAAGCACGCAAACCTCATAAGAACAAGAACAGACGAGGAATACTCAACAATGAGCAGAGAAGTGTGGAGTCACGACTCAAAGAACTTCATGAGAACTTGTCTGAAAGAACAACAGATGAGCAGATTAGAAGCCAGTTGTCTAAAATCCAAAGAAAAAGACACTGGCTTCTATGGCATGACCACTCTGGCATTGGGAACCAGGGTACTAAAATAATACTTTCCTCATACAGTTGTACATATATATGTATGTTTGGTTTAATTTTTTATAAAAAATATTTTGGAATACAAAATATTAGCAACACATAGAAATAATAAAATCATATCATCAATATTAGGTGTGATGCTGTTTTTGGTGAGAGAGATATATGACCCCGCCATCCACTTGACCGACAAAGAATATCACGACAAATATGGTGTTCCAAACAGTCAAGTACAATCTCAAATTGAAACACCACAGCTGTACATGATGGGGATGACTGGTGGTACAGATGTTGACCAACTTGAATTTTCACCAACAAGATGAGAATGTCTACAGGAAATGTCAAAGCCACTGGAACTTCGCGGAATCGAGATTCAAGATGAAACGAGGTTCATGAATGGGGACAATCCCAGTGTCGAGCTTGAAGATGGCACTCAAAAAGGAGGCCACTGTGGGTGTGTCGGGTGTGATGGAGACATACGAAGGGCAGATGAATATGACTACATGTCATACAGAAATTATAAAACCCTCCAAGAGAAAACAGATCTTGTCACAGCAGGATGCAAAGGAAACCATACAAAAGACCATCCATTCAGTAAACTTAAAGTGCAAGAACTAAGAGACGGGCTGAGGGCTAGAAGGGAGAGCACAGAGGGACTGCAAGCAGACCTTCAAGACAGACTGAATAAAATTCTAGGAGTCAGAGTGCCAGCACCACTATATGGCGATAACAATGCTTCACTCCCTGGTTTGAACCTTGGTAATTATGAAGTCCTGTTTTTTGAGCCCCTTCACTGCTGCCTTAATAGCGGAGCTCCCGCGCGGGCCTTTGGCCCGCGCGAGCGGAGCACCATACCTAAGAAAAAATGGTAACCCATCGAGCTGATTTTTCATGGACCGACACAGGAAGCCCAGTGTCCGTACGTACGTACATACATACGTCCCTGTACATCCCACAGGGGTAACCGCTGGCCAATTTACAGTTTCCTTGCAGTTTTAACTTGCAAAACTTCATTTCAAAAACTGAGAGCATTTTCAAAGTTGGACGACTTTTTAGTTGGATTTGTAGCTTCAAAAAACTTCTCATAATGAACGAGTCATCGAGGTCGTGTATTCTTCGTTTCGTGAAGATGCCTTCAGTAAAGCTGCTTAAAAATCTAGCCAAAGTTGGCAATCAAGAATCATCTGCATTGAGCGTGAAACAAGGATCTAGGACTATGCTTCTAAAGACAACAATTAGGAAAGCACTTCAAGGTAAAGACCTTGGCCAGAAAATGATGTCAAAACGTCTCTTGTACCTATATTTGATCTTTTATCTTTTATTTGGGATTGATGTCTTTAAAAAAATAAACTTTTATGCACGTTGAACTGTGGCCAAGTTTAAACAAACACTCGATCAAGTACATAAAATGTACAACGACATTTGTTTTACGGTGAACTTTTTGCACTAGTTCTAATAATAATAAAATAAGTAAAAAAATGATTTTGAACTTATTTCAACCCCACTAATGTGTAAATACAGCTCAAGTTTGGGTCTGGAATTTAATGAAAAAAATTGACAGGAATAAAAGAAGGAATTTTGCATGCTCTGTCAGTGAACCCTACGAGACCTTAAATGCAGACTGAAAATGCTTAATTCCTTGTTTTCTTGTAATGTCGAGTGGCTGTTTTTATAGTCACTTAAAACTGTATTATCAGTGTAATCTGGAAGAGACAAGTGGGAGACAAGTATTCACCTAGCTAGTGTGTCATTCTATTCCACATTAAATAACAAAACAACAACAACAACCACAAAAAAACAAGATATGTCACAAATTTAATATAGTAAAGACAGACACATGAAGATATGTTGTTCTGTAATATTCAGGATGTTGAAAAGGTTTAATTACTTGTATCAATTTAAAAAAGGGTTTGGAGATTTTGCTTTATATTTCTGAAAATTATGAACCACTACAAAGTCAGTTATGAAATCTGACAGTGAATCTGAATATTAAAATTCACTGTAATAAAGGTCACTGAGCTTACAAGCCCACTATACAAACCAAAACCAAAACTTATTATAAAAATGCTTTTACAATTACCACAGGAAATCCAATTCATTTGAATCAAGAACATAAAAATATTGAAATTGAAATTGGAGCTCTGCTTTTAGGTAGTAGTTGTTTTGAGTTGTTTTACAATTTCATCTAAAGTCATAATTAGTGGAACCTGGAAGAGAGAATTCTTGTTTTGTGTAAAGACAACTATTTATCTGTGTCATTCTATAACAAGATGCCACAATACTGTCAAGACAGAAAAATCTAAATATAATGTTCTGCAATGTTAAATTGTTTAATTGAAGGATGTTGAAATCAGGTTGAACAGTATTTATGTGAATGAAATCAGTTTGAGGGATTTTTGCATTCTATTTCTGAGAATTATGAACCACTACTTCAAAGTCAATTATAAAATCTGACTGAATCTGAATAAGCATCACTATGGTGACTGAGGCTGAAAGCCTTATAATTTTCAGGAGACTGAAGGGCAAGAAATAAAGCTTGACCTATAATCTTTATTTCGACTTTTACAACAAAATGCAATCTTTGTTTGCCTATTACCACAGGAAGCCCAATTCATTTAAATCAAAAACATCAAAAAATAAAACAAAGTATTTAAAATTATTTTTATATTTAAATGGGAGCTCCGCTATTAGGTAGTACCTAATTTTTATATTAGTTTTTCACAAATACTGGCTGAACTCCCACACCATGTCACTGATGTTGACCTGCTGGTATTGCTTAAGGAGACTGTTTCAATAGCACTCAATAAAGAAAAGCTGAGATGCACAGACTACAGAAGAGCTCTTCTTCAGCTAACTGTCCTTCTTTGCAATGCAAATATTGATGTCCCACAAGAGGTTAAAGAGCTTCTGTTAACATTCTGCGAGATGATGGGTACGTACTACTCTTATGATGACACTAGAACACCTAAACAGATCCTAAGACTATACAACTTGGCCTTAAGATACTCAATTGCAGTAAAAGATGTTTTAACTCCATCCAAAACCATAACCAGGAGAAAGCTCTATGGCCTTTATTACCACAGCATTGTCAATCATGCTCCTCTACTCTTACGTTTAATTTGTCTTAGATCAATAAGTGCAGAGCTGTTCGAAAGATACTTCAACAGAGTGGCAGACATTACCCGCAAAACCTGGAGAAGAAGGACAGAAGAACTTGTCCAATGCATTTCTGCATATACCAGCAGAGGACAAGCACGGTCAAGGAACCGATGTTATGGTGGAGCAGGGAACTGTCAAGGATTGCCAAGAGCCTCCCAAAGCCAGAGAACACCATCATAAGCAAAATATTTCTAGAGAAAGAATCAAGAATTTGGCAAGCACATCTCAAAAATATTTCTGACTACATACAGAATGAAGGCACATGGTGGAGATGGAAAGATGATGGTGCACTTGAGTTTCTTGATGGTCCTGAAGAACAAGAATCAAAGCCTTCTGGTCCAGACATTCACCATTTCAGATCATCCTCAGTCAAGAGTATCCAAAAGTACCATGATACCTGGCAGAAGTGTACCACAGGAAACCTAGAAAAACGTCCCCTATCAAAACTTCACAATATTAAAAGACGGAAAGTTACTTTATAACCGCATGGCTGTTCAGAATGAGGAACAAGGTAGAATGATTGCAGTGAATGATTGAGTAAAGAAATTTGTCTCACTACAAAAATATATTTTGGAATTTATTGTTGAGAATGTGATCAGCGTATTGATTTTTATGTCATACATTGTACCATTCAATCCATTAAATAATTATTATTGCATTGTCTAACATTAATCTAATACTTGAATGCTTTGTTTCTATAGATGAAGTACCTCATAATGAATTTCGTCCAAACAACTTAGACAAGGGAACTGCACAACTTATAGGTACACAAAAATGTATTGGGTATGCATAGATGTACAGGGCATTATCTAATAATTGAATGCTTTGTTTCTATAGATGAAGAATCTGATGATGAATTCCGTCCAGACAACTTAGACATGGGAACTGCACAATTTATAGGTACACAAAAATGCATTGGGTATGCAGAGATGTATAAGGCATTATCTAAAAATTGAATGCTTTGTTTCTATAGATGAAGAATCTGATGATGAATTCCGTCCAGACAACTTGGACATGGGAACTGCACAAGTTATAGGTACACAAAAACGCATTGGGTATGCAGAGATGTATAAGGCATTATCTAAAAATTGAATGCTTTGTTTCTATAGATGAAGAATCTGATGATGAATTCCTTCCAGACAACTTAGACATGGGAACTGCACAAGTTATAGGTAACAAAAATACATTGGGTATGCATAGATGTGTATGGCATTATCTAATTATTGAATGCTTTGTTTTGATAGATGAAGAGCTGGAGAGAGATGAATTCCGGTCAGAGAACATAGCACCAACGACCAACATGGGAACTGCACAAGTTATAGGTATGCAAAAAATATTATTGCAAATTATCTGATGCATCTATAAGGCATTATCTAATAATAATTATTGAATGCTTTGCCTCTACAGATACATTAGATAACACTCACAGCAAGAAAGACTTACCAGCCATGACAGATAGCCAAGAAACATCCAAAACAACAAAAGCTCTACAAATTGTTCTTGGTAACTTGCCAGAGATTGATGAGCTGGAAAGATTGAAAAGAAAATTTGCATTAAACAAGTCCTCCCATTACTACAAATCAAAACATGATTACCAATTGACCAAAATCCAAACCACTCTACTTAGATCAGTCAGTGAAAACAAGAAAAAAGTCAAGTTAAACATAAATTCTCACGAAAAGGAAAGCATTCACATAAAACAGAAAATTGCCTTAAAATTATTAAAAGCATGGAAAATAACTGTTCACCTATAAAAATCCATGATAACCATGTAGCTTTTAATAATATTATTGAATGGCACTGCAATACTAGTGCTAGTATTCAGATGTTGGCGTCTGTGTAACGAAATATTAAAGTCAATGAATCATTATTATTATTATAAGTGAAGTACATGTGCAATGCATATGTCACAGGCAGTTGCTACACGTATTTACCATGTAGGCGCCTATTGAAAGCTATGAATGATTTAGTTCAGGACTAGAATTACATGTAAATATATGTATAGCAAAGCCTATTCTTAGTTAAGCAAAAATGTACATAGGAATATAATTGACTTATAATGTATATACACTATGTAACTGTCAATAACATTTTTATCATTACTTTTTATTAGACTCATGTACAAGTATGGATATTGATAATTTTTAGTAGTATACATATTTTTTATTATTTATAAGTTTCAGTACTCTGCCAGTAAACCAACGAATCAGAGCTTCCATTTTACTCCTTCAGGACCCTGGCATACAAGTATGAATGACAAATATTTACTGCCAATTATTAAAGCAGTATAAGCTTATTTTGTATTGCCTAGATGCTATACACAGGCCTTAATAACATTTTATTTAGTAGTCACCTTAAGGCCTACTTGCCTTAAACTTCAATAAATTTTACCATAAACGCAGGAGCTACTTTGTTTATATCTTTGTTCAACTAAAGAGGTGTCTGCCCTAGCCTAAAATTATCAAAAAAACTATTGTTTATACAAGGCACAGTTTTAATTAGTTCTTTGTAAGCTCGAAATTCACTTATAAATTTCACAAAATTAGTTTAGCAAATGAGAACTTACCTTTTGAACGTAATAGAATAAAATTCAGCTGCTTTACATGATAAAGAAAACATGAAATGATCCCAAAGAAGAAAGATTCCATGGCACATGGAGAAACACGTTCTTCTGCATCGGCCGCCATTTTGAATTTTTGCTTCAAAACACACTTGACCTTGAGGCAATGCGGGGGGGGGGGGGGGGGGGTAAAATCTGAAGGTCAAACCCAGGCCTTAACGTACTTGAGAACAGCAATTCCCCTTCACCTGCAGCCGCAAAATTGGCACGTATAATGAAAGATCTTGTGCAGTCTAGCTTACAACCATCATCTGTGCCCACATATAAAAGAGCCTGGTCTCTTTTCTATCAATTTTTAAATTCGGTTTTGCCTGATAGTTTTACTTCTACTCTTCCTATATCACCATCTGTGCTTGCCTTATTCATTGCTTATTTATATGACAATCAATATGCATCTTCAACTGTCAATACTTATGTATCTGCATTAGGATATTCTCATTAATTAGCTGGTCTTGAGGATCCTACCAAAACCTTTTTTATACTGCAAATGCTTAAGGGCTATGGAAAGAAAGGTTTTAAGTTGGATAACCGGCTTCCAGTAACTTTGCCAATTCTCGAGCGCATTATATCTACTGCCCATAACATCACTTCTTCACATTATGAGACTTGTCTTTTTCGGGCGATGTGCGCAGTTGCATTTTTTGCATTCTTGAGAGTTGGTGAAATGACTATGAATGATAAAAGATCTTCCAACCCTCCTTTGCAATTCCATCAGATTTCAAAGCTTTGTACTTCTTCGCGTTTTGTAAAGGCAATTAAAATTTCTTTTGGGGACTTTCTTATGGACTTCTATCCAACTACAAATATTGTCAAACAAACGGGTTAAATGTACCAACAGATATGTCCATGATTGAAGGAACAGGGTTCCCAGCCATTTTGAAATATTAAATTCCCTGACTTTTCACTGACTTTTCCCTGACTAAAACTCAGTTTTTCATGACTATTTTGCACAAGAAAAAAAACAAACAAACAAACAACAACAACAACAATAACAACAATTCATAAGTTACTTCCAATATGGCTGCCTTTAAGTTGTGTCCAGGTCATTATTTTCGTACTATTCCACAGAAGACAAAAATAGTACTCTAAGAGGACATGTGGTTGCCAGTTATTTGAAATAAAGAACCGATAAGACTAGTCTCCTTCGCAGCCGTTTTTTAGTCTCGTCACGCCAGGTGAGGATTCGCCTGGCGTGACGAGACTAAAAACGGCTGCGAAGGAGGCTGCGATAAGACCTTTTACCATTTCAATACAGCTGTGATTTTTACCTCTACAGAGCAACGGTCTCCGGAAAATATGTATACAATTGTTGGCTAGTGTTACTGTTGTATTAAATTTGTCGAATAGTTTAAGCAAGTTCATTGAAATTTATGGCCTACTTTGAATTCATGACCTTTGGCCGTCAGTCTGTCACGGCAACTCATGACTCTTGCAACAATCGAAAATATCGTTAAAACCTACCCAAAAATTCTTGAGCTGCTCCAAAACTTTATCTTTACGATAGCGATTGTCCAAGAATCCTAAATGAATTGATTTTGGCCATCCAAAGAGATCCAAGCACTCGAGGTTTACAAGCCACAATTCTTGACTTGCAAATAGTTCGGCCGTCCAAATATAAACAAGTCTTGGCCCCTTCACTTTTGGGTTGGCTCCCGAATGAAACCATCACTGTCTTGTGCATTGCCATTTCAAAGAAATAAGTGATATTGTAGAGACAACTTGATCTTATTTACACACACCATTTTGTCACGCCAGTCATATCATCAAAACTGGATATGAACCGGACTGGTTGTGTTCGTGGTTTGTTCGTAGACAAGTATAGCAGCCATATTAATCAATAAAACTTTGCAGTTTTTTAGTCAAAGAGTAATGTTAAATGAAGTTTTATCATGTACATATTGTAAAAATAAATAAAATAAATAAATAAAAATTCGTGTTTTAAAGGTGAAAATTGAATACAAAAGTTCGACTAAATCTCGGAATGATTTCGTATACTCAGTCCTCACTTCGTAATCGCTTCGGATTTCGGAATTTACGGACTATCACAGTCGATGGCATAGTGGTTGCCTGGCTACTAAGCCGGCAACCACAAAAACTAAAAAAATGTTATAACTAACATGACCAGTTTGATGCTCCAAATAATTTAATCTCTTTTTGAAAGTTTTTTCTTTACTTAAAATAGCATCTACAAGAAATATTTTTAGTTACTTATGCAAAATTCCCTGACTTTTCCCTGACTTCAAGTGAAAATCTCGATTTCCCTGAGCAAATAAAGAATTCCCTGACTTTTCACTGACTTTTCCCTGACTGTGTTTTTCCCTGACTTTTCCCTGACCCCTGGGAACCCTGAGGAATGAAGATCGACTAGGTTTGAGGTAACCACCGTTCCAGTTGTCCCAGCCATGAGTTTCAAGTATGAAAATATACAGATTTACACTGCCTTTTGTAAGGATGGGCCTAGGCAGCTGGAGGAGTGTCTGAAGAGAATGATGGAGAGTGATGGTAGTGAAGAAGATACATGTTGCAGTCATGAAGAAAAAGCACATATTTAAATATATAGTCATTTACTACAGTCAGCTATTTATCTCATGAAATCATGTTTGCGTATCAAGCTTTTGCCTATTGTTCGGTTGTTGTTGCCAAAAACAGTAGAGCCATTCACGCTTCACAACTTATTTGTTCGGTAGCCGTACAGGAGCCTTTCGTTAAATTCCGTATCCGTTCGTAAAAGACAAACAATTTACAGCACCAGTGGTGAGGGGCGATTTTGTTCTTCCCAACAGAGACAAAAACTGACATACCATATCAGACTCAGTGGAATTTTAGTTGAAACTCGCCAGGGGGCATTCGGCCTTGACAAACCTCACAACCTTGTTAAAACCTTGAGGAGAAATATTTTTGAAGTTATTTCAACAAGAAAATGATGCCACTGCCTGCCTACAAAAAGTCCAAAGCAATCAATTAAAGAACACGCCATTTTAATAGTAAACGGCAATAACAAACAGAACTGACACACTTTCATTGTTTAATTCTGAAGCGTTTTTTAAGAGCTTACAACAATATCTTCAAGATCCCAATGATTTTTGGTTTTGTGCACGAATTAAAGGTTGAGAAATCTGTTATACACTTCTCCAATTTCCAATATTTTAAAACAACATGACGTGTTATCACTTTTATGCTGATGACACGCAAATTTACGCAACTTTCTCTACCAACAACAGTAATAATGATCTACAATTAACTATACAAAGCATAAATAAATGTCTAATAGATGTTGATAATTGGATGTCCATTAACAAGCTCAAGCTGAACAAGGATAAAACTGAACTTCTTTATTTCTTTTCAAAATTCAACCAACAAATACCATGTCCTTCACTCAATTTGGTTCTGATGTTATCTCTCCTTCTCCCTTTGCAAGAAATATTGGTGTACTGTTCGACTCAACTCTTTCTATGGTTCCTCACATCAAACAACTATCAAAGTCTGCTTTCTATCATCTAAAGAATATTTCCAGGATATGGAGATTTCTTTCTCTCTTAACCACTGAAAAACTGATAAATGCTTTTATAATGTCAAAAATTGACAATTTTAACTCTCTTTTGTTTGGTATTCCTAAATATTCTATTGACAAGGTCCAATCTATCCAAAATACTGCTGCTCGACTGGTAACCCTCTCCCGAAAACATGACCATATTACTCCGCTTTTAAAGAATCTTCACTGGCTACCTGTAACAGAACGTATAAAATACAAGATTCTCTTACTTACTTTTAAAGCTCTGCACCATCAAGCTCCACTCTACATAAATGCAAGACTTCTCCGTTCTTCAAACTCTCTTCTTCTAAAAAAACAAAGTTACAACCTGAAAACTTATGGTGGTCAATCCTTCTCTTATGCAGCACTGGAACTCTAGAACTCTCTACCTCTGTCATTAAGATCCTGTCCTTCTGTCAATGAATTCAAGTCCCCACTCAAAACTTACCTATTCAAAAACTATTTTGCTTTATAGTCTTTATTATTATTATTTTTTATCATTTTATGTTACAGCACATAGAGCATTTATTTGGATATGCGCTTATATAAATATATTATATTATATATTATTACGTTCTTTTCAATTCCTGCTGAGTTGCATTGAACCAAAAATTCTGAATGAACGTGAATACTTTGAATATTTTTATCGCAAGGCAGAGGTGTATTTCCACAATAATTCACAAGTTCAAGCTCGTTGCGAATTGTCGTGATAAGCATCGTCTTAACTTACTGAAGCAAAAGATAGAAGATAGAAGTGTTGAACTGATACACTTCAAACTCGTTTGTTTTTTTCTATTGCTCATTGCTTATCATAATTAATAATAATTATAATTAATACGCTGCTGTATATAAAGGGTCGACAACTTCCATTCGATCATTTCCAATTCTCATATTCAGTCAGTTAATGCTACAGAAGTTTATCGAAGTTTCCCGTTTATCGAAGTTAAAAATGTTTTCAAAGTTTAGTTTAAAAGAAGGAGTTCTAACTCCAGTTGATGATCAATCTCTATTCAAAGAAACGAAAAAAAGATACTGGGACATGGATAAGAGTGGATGGTCCCATTGTCAAAAAGCGCGTTCGAGTACTTGAACAACTGCTGCAAGAATCTACCAACGGATTTTCAACCGTGCAAGGTAAGCATCTACTTTTATACAAACAACACTAATGTTATTTTTTTGCTTTTGGAATGAAATAACATGTGTAAAATTTTTGTACTTTCTAATTTGCTCACACTTTTCTTATTCTTACTTCACAGTTCATCTTCACTGTTGACAGCAAATACGTAACTTTTGATTTCCGAAGATAACTCCATTCACCCTGAAGCCATCCAAAAAGCTTTGGCTGCAAAAGATACAGGTATGATTTTGGTAAAAAGCTTTCAGGCTAGTTAGCATCCTCATAGCACCTGCATTTTTCAAGCCTTATTTAATAACGTGCTTAAGCCATCGCATCGATTTTAGAGACTAAACAGTCATGGGTGGTTGTTGTTAAAATTCGTTTCTTCTCATGTGGGGTGCTAACCTTTTAATTAAATTGGCCCAGGAGATTGTTTTTGCAAATTTTTGTTTTAGAACTTCGAAATGTGAATTGAAGATTCTCTCTGATATATCCTGCGCGTGAATTGCCAACTATATCAAAATAATTTGTCGAGTATTTTGCAAAACAGCAATCAGTAGTGAAATTACATTTCAAGAAAGAAAAAAAGAAAGAAATTCAATTTGAAATGTTCTCAGACAATGTGGCTATATTGAACACAAGCAGGCGGATACGGTTACATATTTGTACACACAAACTCCTTAAGTTCAATAAGCTAGATCTGAGACTGATACATACTCTAACCAGTGTATGCAACAAATGAAATCTTGAACATTCGAACAGCAGTTTTATTTAATGCATACACTAAGAAAGAGCTAAGAGTAGCTTTCTGTCTACAGATTTGTGTACTTACCAGTCAGTTTTGAAGAGGTAGAGACATGTTTCTTAACTTCACTATTGCAATACGTGATTAGAAATCAAAAAATCGTACAAATCATACCTGTGAAACTTGTTAGCACGTGCAACAGTTGTACAGTCTTTGACATTCTTCACGAACCAAGCTTTGCAACCATTCGATAATATTAGTAAACTATTCGGGATTCCTGTCTTAATTAATTGGCCATGACTGTTTTAACTATGTACGCTGATGACCATCAGCTATACTCAACAGGTCAAACGGTCAAGGAAGTACAAGATACTTTGAATAAAGAAGGAGAGATCACCTCCAGATGGTATGAATCAAATTTGCTGCAAGGAAACTATGATAAGTATCAAACTATGAGCTTGGGTCCAAAGAATAAAATCAAAGATTTGGAGATCACAATGTCGAATGTAAAAATAAAGTGTGATTCAGAACTGGAGCTACTAGGACTGACTATAGATCAAGAACTGGATTTCAGTAAACATGTCAGTGAAGTATGCAAACGAGTAGCAAGGAAAATAAGCGTTATAGCTAGACTGCGTAATTTACTTTCAATCAAGGCCAAGCTTATTACGCACAAGTCCGTCATACTACCACAGCTGACGTAATCTGCAACCTATGATGAGTTACTTAAGATGGCAAAGCTACCAACTTTAAAGAACAGATGATTACAAGACATCGCCATTCTCATGTATAAAGTAAAGAATGAGCTTTGCCCTCCATATCTTACAGAATTATTCCAAAATAATAATAAGTCATTATAACTTAAAGTGCTTGTGACATGAAGCCAATTTCTACAGTTTTATGAAGCTTAATATGTATACTAAAATATCTGACAAGTTAAATTTTGAAAATTGATGTAGGCGAATTGTTATTAGCTTTGAAATACGCGTCTCAGTTTAAATAAATATTGTCCACCTTTCGCGCGGCCAAAATAGCACGTGACTTCAGTTTGTGACGTCAAGTTGTGTTGTTGATGATCAAGACAATATGGCGAATGGATGTGTTCCAAGTAAAAAACATAGAAAAGGAGGGAGGTTCTGTGTTGCTGGTACTCCAAACGGCAGGAGCTGTCGTAACAACTCCTACACTGAAGGAGTGACAATGCATCAGTTCCCAAAAAATCAAAAAACGCGTAAAAGCTGGGTGAAATTCGTTCAGCGTCACAGAGTCGATTTCGCTGAACCCGTGAACAAGAACGCTGTCTTGTGCTCAGCCCATTTCGAGCCAACATGCTATGAAAGACGATATATGGATCAAGGACTCAAAATGAATAGAGTGCTAATAAAGGGTTCGATTCCCACCCGTGATACAATATCGATACCATCAGAAACGGAGACGATTTCCAAACGTGCAAAACGTTGGGTAAGCTTAAATGTAAGCTTTAATATTGCACATCGATCAATATCATACAGGTTAGCATAACTTGCTAAAGATGTGTGAAGGAATAAATCACAAGTTTAAGTGTCAATACTTATTTTATTTCACAGCTTAAACGTGAAGCTATCAGTTCTATAGCTAGTTTACAACAGCATGTTGATGTGGAACTCGATGTGAAAAGGCCAACACAAGATATAAACGAAGAACTACCAACTGAAATAACGAATCACTATGACGATCAAGGAAGATCAAGATATGAAACTGTTCAACCAGCTGCCATTATAAACTCAAGTTCAACAAGTACTTCGAGCACAGCAAATACCTCAGTACTACATGCTACTGTCCTACGTAAAAAGATTTTGACTTTAAAGAGAAGTAATCGCCGTTTGGAAAGAAAACTAGCTGAACTAAAACAAACAAACAAAGAGCTAAGAAGTGTAAGTTTAGTTTAAAAGTTGTAATAATCTAGTATATCAATGATGTAAATAGATTAATCTAGTGCATGTTTCTGTCGATGCAAGTTGGGACGTGATCTTTGAAAACAAAAATCCAAATGATTTATTTTCTAACAAAAATGATCATTATAAAGTCATGACCAGGTGGTGGTCACCACACAATGTTCTGTTCCACCCTGATGAAAGTTTGTCATTTTGAAGTAGTACAGGTTAGTAATGTCAGGGGTTTCATTAACGTTAGCAATAGCAGGTTCCACTACTAAAGATAGGTGTCTGAAATACAGATGGTCTACCATAAAAATATTGTACAACTAGAAAAAAAATAGCCGGCAGTGAATGGTAAAACAGACAGCAGTAAACCGCCGGTAACCCTGAATGTGCATCTAGATTTATTCCACACAATAGAGAATACAGCCAATCAGAGAGCAGAATTACTGTTGCATACCTCGAAGCATGCATAGTTCAAGGTATGCAACAGTAATTCATCTATCTGATTAGCTGTATTTTCTATTGTGTTGCTAAATTGATATTATGGAGATAGCTGCTTCAATGATTTCTACATACTGGCTTTTGGTCTTGTTGCTTAGGCTTGAGTTTGATGGGCAGCAAGTTTTATTGAATTAACTATATATTCAGGATCTTAATTATATCCCAATAGGCTAATGAAGTTGGTGGGAGTCAGCAAACTGAGCTTGAGGGATGCAAGAGATGCTTCCAGTTTTTGAGAAATGTTGGTGTAGATGTGTCCACTTTTGTTTCTGATCGTCATCTCAGCATTGCAAAATGGATAAGAGAAAATTGTCCCAGTACTAAGCAATTTTATGATATCTGGCATGTTGCTAGATCTGTCACTAAAAAGTTGCTAAAGGCCTCAAAAGCAAAATGTTGTGAATCAATTGCACCCTGGATCAAGCCTATTAGAAACCATTTGTACTGGTGTGCCACTTCAACCAAAGCTGGTTTTGGTGCCCTTATATCTGCTAAGTGGTTGTCCTTTTTACGACACATTGCCAACAAACACCATAATCATCCAGACCCCAACTACACTGAATGTAACCATGGAGATATTGAACCAAGGAAGTGGATTAAAATAGGCAAGTTGTATTATTATAAGACTAAAAGCATCCATTTCCCTTCAAATCAGGTTACAGTCAAAGTAAGAAAATCATGAATGGTCAAAATATATCTCTAGTTGTCATTAAAGTGTTTTGACCAATCACATACAAGCTTTTGAAACCACAGCTCACATGTGATTGGTCAGAACATTCAAGGTATTACATCCATGGTTTTCTTACTGTGAGTCCTATATCTTTTGCTATATTTATGACGATGATATAAAAAATAAGCATACTTTGATCTGCCTTTAGGTACTGCAGCATATGACAAATTAACAAGTATTCTATCAAAGAAATATTTGGTTGATGCCATTGAGAAATTATCACCAGAGGCACAGACAAGCTGCTTAGAGGGCTTCCATTCGTCACTTAACCATTGGCATCCAAAGATGATATCTTTTTCGTGGATGGGCACAGTTTGCAGGTAAGCAAACTGTATTTCACAAAGTGACATTTCATAGAGACCTTGCCCCATCATATTGTATGTTTTGGACACAAATATAGTCATACAATGATAGGGGTGGCATGGGTGGTCCAGGTTAGAGTCCCAGCTTGAGCACCTGGATCATATGTGAGTGGAGTTTCTTTGATGTATTGTTTTCTCCCATGTCAAGAGGGTTTTTTTTCTCCAGGTTCTCCAGCTTTTTCCTCCCTCAGCAAAAATCAACATGTGAGTTGAGTGTTGTATGTAGAGATAGTGAGTGTGAGAGACAGCAGTTCCACATCAGCCAATGGCTGCCATTAATTGAACCTGCTTAACAAATAAAAGATTATATTTCTTTATTTATAGACATATCCTAGCGAGTTTGCATTTCAATGAGAATATACATCAGAAAGCACAAACTGCTCCTGATGGCACACAGTATTACAACATAGTGTATCCAAAGCATAAACTTGGTGAAGAAGTTGTTCGAACTATAACTGTTCCCCCTACATATAGTGAGTATACTAAGGATGAAAGATTAAAGTGCCTATCACCCATATTTTTTTTATTTTCAAACTTAGTTCTTGGTAGAGAGCATAGCGTAGATCGTTATATCGTGTTTTTCCTCACTCCATATTTTTTGAGATATAAAGGTTTCAAATGTCAAAATGCCAATGTGATGACGTAAGAGGAGTAATCATTTATTATACAAAAACAAGATAATTCAAATTACTCTTATTTTTCCATTAATTTTGTAACTCATTTCCATTGGCAAAGCCTGTTGTTTAGTGAAAAATCTGGCTCTCGAATTGAAGTCCTCTTTTTGTAAAACCCATGAGAAGTTTGCAATGTTGCCTCCTCTAACGTCATTAAATTTGCATTTATAAAATAATTGAAATAGTATGGACGCTCTGATTGGCCAAGAGCCGTGTTTGCATTTCCCTGTGCAAACACGGTTGTGACGCACGTCGACACCGGCAGTAAAATAATTTTATAAAACAAATAAAATACATTTACTGTGTTTGCACAGGCTAATGCAAACCTCGATGTGGTTGGGAGAATTCTCAAACAGGTGCAAACACTCGCCTGTGGCTAGTGTTTGCACTGATCTGCTCTTGGATTCTCCCAACCACATTTCGGTTTGCATTAGCGTGTGCAAACAGAGTAAATGTATTTTATTTGTTAATTGACATTTGAAACCTTCATATCTCAAAAAATACAGGGTAAAGAAAACCAGGATAAAATGATCTTCACTATGCTCTCTAAAAAGAACTAAGTTTGAAAATAAAAAAATATAGGTGATAGGAGCTTTAAAGTTGCAATAATGGTGACAAATTCATTCTACCATACTTCACCTCATCTAATAATAATTTGACATGTCCATTACAAATTTAAACCAAAAATTAAACCATTCCTTTCCTAGGTTATGTAGCTGCCTTGAAGAAATTACTGTTTAGTCTTGGCAAAGTTGAAAGAGAGAAAATTTATAACCGATACGATTCTATGGCACCTGAACCACTTACACATCAATTTGCAGACAGAGTGCCAAAAAAAGAAGCTGTGAATTCTCACAAAAGAAAGTGCAGCATGACAAACACACCATTATTCCCTGCTGGTAATATAGCCTGTTTAATGCAAAATCAATGTAGTTTCTCATTGGATTTAGAATGCAATAGAAAGATAAGTTGCATTACACAATGAAAACTTTCCTGAATATTATCCTATGGTAATCTAATTAAAACTTTGAAAATCACACAAATTAATACATAATATCCCATGTTTGTGTTATGAGGTTTTGCCTGGTCATGTGACAAGTCATTAGAAGGATGTCTACTATCATAATTTGAAGTAAGATATTATTTGAGTATACATTCAGTTGTATGGTGCCATGCAAAAATGGCAATTAGAAAATATTCATGAATGCTGATCTTTTACTCTTAGCTTTCTAATTTGCTTTTATTTACAGCTGAAGAGCAGGAAGTTCTTCAGCAAGCTGTCATTGCAAGAAGGGCAGTAGCAAGTGCAAGTCAGTCCAACAAAACAAGAAAAACAAGATGCTGCACTAAGTGTAAAAAGCCTATGCGCGGCCATTCAAAGAGCAATTGCAACATTTCTATTTAACACAGTGTACTATAGATATTTTTTGAGGGGCTTATTTGGGAGGTTACAGGGTATTTTAAATTTAGGTATATAGTGCATGAACTCTCTCAAAGTGGACACACCTGTCAGGCATGGTGCCAGCTCTTTGAGACAGACACAATTGCATGGTCTCAAACAAATGCAACGTACAATTTTTTTGTGCATTTACTTTCATAAGTTTCAAATATGGACAGTCAAAGCTGGTCCAGATGGTGGCTGCATATAAAAAGAGTTCACTGTTACCTATTTCAAGGCCTTGTTAAATCTAAGTTGGGTTTAGGTACCAGAGCAGTAGCTAGTCTCACCTGATCACATCCTTCCATGAGGTGACCACAGTGACCAGGCCAGAGCTGATTACTGCTGAGGTTAGACATATATATAATATACTTATTTTATGCTTTTATTATTAAACAGATTATTGGTAAAAAGTGAAATGCAAAAAAAAAAAAATCTTATCCAGAGTTTACAATAAACAGAGATTTTCACTTAGATTTTCTGTACAGTTTTTTAGGGGCACTTTTAGAAATTCTGTGATAGTGTTGTTTTTTTTCGGACTGTGAAATAAAATTTAACTATTAATGTGTAATAGTCAAATTCAACAAAAGAAAGCAATGGACTGCATATTTAGGTCATTCTCCACTCATCGCTGAAACAATGGTGAGCGAGCAAGTAAGTATTAGCTGCTAGTAACATAAATAGTTCAAAACTTTCAACTTTCCCTGCAAGTACTTGCTGCTAGTGCCTTTACACTTTGAGCAATGAGTGGAGAATATTTTCAAATTCACTGAACTGTTCAGTCTAAACATAATGATCAACCATGTGTTCAAGTTCGGTTGACTCACGTGATCATTTGGAGAGCTCCAAATGGTCATGTGACACTACAATGACTTAAGTTTAGTAATGGTTGAAGTAAAATCACTAGCTATGACTCACAACTGATAGTTTGTTCTCAGTTTCTTTCATTTGCAGTTACATAACCTCTTGACTGGTGACTTGAATATTTTGTTCTAATGTGATGATATATGCATGCTGGTAAGGGTCTGGTATTTTCCCAGCCCATATATCCACAAAGCCATCTTATTAGCCATCGGTAAGCTACAGCTCTAACAAACCTGAAAAAAAAAGGAGAACTTGAAAGTAGGCTCTGTCATTTCATGTAAAAAAATGGGGAACTAAGATGGCAAATCTTACAACGTTCTCGGATCAAGATCGGCATAATCAAAATAATATTTATCAGTATTTTTTAATTTAAATTTATCATCGTAAAACGAACAAAAAACAATACATGCATGACTGTATTTATCTGAAATATCTTACTCATTCTCTGATACTCCATCTCTTCTACGATAACCTCTGCCATCTCTGCCCTTTATCAGCGAAGCAACTTGTAGAAGAACTGCTTTATTTGACATAGAGCTAAAGTCATCGTGCTCAGTTACACACTTTATTCTGTCTATTGAGCCGTCAAACAAGAGCATTCCGATCGCTTGATTCACTTCATGGCAGCAGCGATACTTCAATGCTCCCTCCAATTTTTCATCGTTGCAATGTTCGCACCGACACCTGAATGAAAATAAAGGACATTTTAGCAAAAAAATACAAATCGTTTTGACCTAAAAGTTCGGAAGAACTCACCATTCACGGATAGGAACTGTTTTCTCGTATCTGGCTTCAAGAACTGCTGGAGTCAGACCGTCAATATCTGCTTCGTCATCATTTTCTATTTCGCTTGAATCAGAAGCTAATGGTTCGCCTTCATACGCAACTACATACGAAGAAACTTCATCTTCTGTATTGGAGTGATCTCCTTCGACAGAGCTTGCACTTCCAAGGCTTTCTTCGGAGTCACTTGACATTTTCTACACTTCTCTTCTCTCTTCTTGTTCAGTTGGTCGTCGTCCCGGTGCATGGAACAACACAACTTGACGTCACAACATACAAACTCGGCCCCAGTCCCCGGGTCAGAAATATTGTCCGAATGACATTTTTTATCGCCGAAAAATTCGTTCCTAATATTTTCCAAAAAAAAAAAAACAATCGAAAATAGTTTCTACAAATCTTCAACTACAAAATCTGTAGAAATTGGCTTCATGTCACAAGCACTTTAAGAAATGCAGATTTCATAATCCCTAGATTTAGTACCGTCACGTACGGCAAACATAGCTTGAGATACTTGGGACCCGTTCTATGGTCCAAATTAGAAAAGAATGTTTAAGATATAGAATCTCTTAGTATGTTTAAAACAAGGATTGGGCAATTAGATCTTGTAGGTTTGTTGGATAATAATTGTAAAAACTGTGAAGTATGTAACGGATAAACAAGCATATTGTAGGCAGGGTTTTCGGGATATGTAGGGTTTTATTTTTTAAGTAACAGTGGTTTAGGAGGGGTCTAGATTTCATAGGTTATGGGATATTAGTATTCACCAACATAAGGGCTATTACAAATCCTGTAATTCTGATTGGCTCCCTAACCTCGGGCTATTGGTGTTAGCCCGAGTTGAGAGGAAGCGCGAGTAATAATATCAATAAAACATTTTTCTCTCTTTGTTTTGTTTAGTTTCATTCACCTTTGGCCCAATATGTTGGTGAATACTAAAACAATTAGACCTCTCGGCCTCATGGACTACGAGTTTGAATAGCCCATTCGGCCTACGGCCTCATGGGCTATGGACTCGTAGTCCATTCAGCCCCGAGGTCTAATTGTTAATTAGAGCGTTTTCCCGTAACCTGCTTTTAAAATGCTAATGTCTTTGTTATATGTTAATAAGCCTTGACTATGCTAATGTTGACAACGTCCGTTATGTTTTGTTGAAACATATTTTATTACATCTATGTTTGCATGCTTGGTGCAACGTTTTTGGCATAACCTACAAAATGTTTCATTGAAATCAAAGGTCTAGATACTTTTTAGTCTTAGAGACTTAAAAAAAGTCTGACTCTACGTTCAGCAAGAAAAGCAGTAAGCTCTACACAAATGGGCAAGAGCCACCTGTCAAGAGCCATTTGTCCAACAGCATTATATGTTTTCATCTCTTGAAAAACGTGTTTGATTTCTATTCAACGCCTTGCAAGGGTCCTGTTAAATCTCCTAGCCCGCCTTCTCTCTCCAGGTTGAAGAAGACGGACTTGGTTCGCACGCACTGGAGTGAGGAGTGGACCGCCGTCTGGATAGGCCCTGTCAGCTAAAATGTTAGCTCCAGGTGGGAGGTCTAATGGACGTCCAGGTCCAATCGGTGTCATCATCCGATATGATGCTGCATCATGTGTGGCACCCAAAAATCCTGCTTGCACAAATCTTAGATGTCCTTCATTGTCTATCATGAGTTGGGTATGCATGCAGTGATAGTGGCGATTGACCACTGTAGAAAAGCCTTTGAGGTTCAGTTAGAGGACGATAAATTTCATGTGGGCTGGCATCAATGGCATCAACCGAATTTGGAAATTCTGTCCAGTTTCCGCCATTCCTGAACATTCAAACACCGGATCTGGTTTTGAAAGTACCTCCAAAGTTCTGGTAGCGTTCGATATATAATGCGTGTTACTGATTAAGGATCAATATTGAACCAGAGTGCTAGGCTTTCAATGTGAAGGTACTTTCTCAGCCACATCATCACAAGTAACACTTGGTTTATTAAGCCGAGTTGATGCCGTCGTAGTCTTAAGCATGGCTGTCCATCTCGTGTAAGGCGGAGCAAAGATGGAGACACATCCGCCACAAGCTGAAGGAATGACTGTTGAGTTTCTCCTGTGTTGCACCAGCATAACCACGGCTGTACCGAAATCATTGCAAAAACATCCCGTCCAGTAAAACCATTTCCACAGAAATTCGGGAGACCCTGATTAAAGGGAAGTTTGTCGTACGTACAAGGTGGTGGCAAAGCAGCAAACAATAGTAATACTGCCAACACGTTGAATAGAATCAATCTTATATCCTCAAAGTCCATGTCTAAGCTTTGTCTAAGCTGCATTTGCAATACTGAAATGATAACTAATTTACGTGCAGAAATCGCATATTGGTATGTATGCAGATGACACAGTAATATACACCTCTGGGGCTGATGCAAGTAGAAGAAACACTCCAGCAAGATTTAAAGAGATCGGAGAACTGGATGACAAGCAGCAGATTAATCCTAAATCCAAGCAAGACCAAATGGATGCTTTTTGGTACAAGGCAAAGGCTACAAGGAAAAGAACTTAGAATCCAGCTTCAAGGGAAGAATGCTGATAGAGTCTTAGAATTTTTAAAAGTATTTAGGAATCTCTTTAGATGAGAGTTTAAATTGGAATGTGCATGTTGATGTAATATGCAATAAGGTCAACAAACAACTAGGTTTGCTTTCTTGCATAAGATTTTGTTTAACAGTAAAAGTGTCCAAATGTGTATATGTGTATATAATAGCTTGATATTGCCAATACTTTGTTATACAGATACAGTTTGGGGGGAACTTTCAGCTGGAAATAGCCAGATTAAGATCATGAGATTCTTGGAAATTCAAGCGATAAACAAACAAACGTCAAAAGTGGCAAGATCAAATTACTTTGGAAAATGTCTGAGACTCTGAGAACAAAATTCATTATCAGGTTTTCGAGTTACGGGCTTTTAAAGTTGTGAAATTTTACAGCAAATGTTACTTCTCAAAACCTTTTTGTAATATTCCTTTATTGGTTTTCAGTGTGTGAAGAAAATGCCACTCCATAATCTAGAGTATCCTGTTAGCCAGCCCTGTGGATGGTGCCATGGACATTATCTGTACGCGATTCATCCCATAGTAAAGGTAAACATAACTTTGAAAATTCAAGTGTTAACTGAACTACAACAACCTATCACATGGCTCATGACAGTTATCAACTGCTTTTTATGTGGGAAGATTTAATTTTGTTGCTAATGTTTTGTTGTATTTCATGATCAATTCTTTATAGATTCTTCTCAAACGTTAACATTCCTCTAGAACACCGATGAAAACATTCATTTAAGAAATTTGCCACCAACAGTCCGTAGGATAACGTAACCTTTGAAAATTTCTACAAACGCGCAGAACAACGTTTTCTGAACCTTTTTAAAAAAGATTAACGAGAAATTTCATTAACAACTATGTCTACAACTGTACACGTTAAAGTTCTGGAAAATGGTTACTGTGAACATAGTGATGTGGTTTTGATTTACTGTTACACACTGGAATGAAGAGTTTAATTTTAGCAAAATTAATTTGAGATTTTATGCACCATCACACCTTTGGTAAACAGTGTACGATTAATAAAACATTTCACTGACATAGATAATTCACTTCGAGGTTCGTATTCTTAAGACCGTAACGGTACGAATTCTTCACAATCGACATTGACAAGCAGAGGGGGGCAAAATGAGCACAGAAAAAGAAAATGCAGATGCAAAACTGAAGCGCCAAATAGAAGAACATCCCGCTTACATGGTTCTTCTAAACTACATTGAATCGGGTGGTGATGAAAAAATGCTGTACGGATGTACATTCAAGTACATTGTTCAAAACATAAATGGGCAGCTAGCACCATCCGACTGGCACCGTTTCAATGTGGCATGCCATGACTTTAAATTGGATGAGAACTACAGGATAATTTGGCCTTTCATACAGCACAAAGATCCAGTTGCTTTGGCTGAAAAACTAATTGAACTGGATGTACTCAAAGACGACGACTAAAGAACCTGAAAGTTTTTCAAAATTCTCTACGGAAATTTGAACAGTGACTTTGTATTTTAAATGACTGATTTACGAACTGACTTGATGCGTGTTGATGGTTTCTGTGCTCGTTTTACCCCCACTTATGTTTACCAAAGGCCGTGGCTACACCGCTCTGTTTCGAACACTATCACGTGGTCTATTTTCTCAGTCTTTATAAAATGAACAAATTAGTGAACTGATGTGCCATTTGCTGAATGCAACGTGCGTTAAAGAACTAAAAAAAACATGGTTTCTCTGGACAAGTACCCGTGCCTATGTCGAGATTCAGAGGGTCTCTCCATATTTGAGAGTAAAACCAACCAGCGCCAATACATAAAATGTAAATCCGGATGCCGATTTTTTGTACAGGCTAACGAGTTTGCAAACTACATGACGGTTCTCCAAGAAAAGGTGAAACCTGAGTATAAGACAAGAAACCCGCTGTGTGACCATCAAACAAAGGCATTGCTGCTGGTTTCCAAAAGTGATAAGAATCCTGGCCGACCGTGTAATGAAAAAGGCGAAAAGTGCAACTTCTTTCAGTGGGGAGATGATGTGCCATACAAAGCAACTCTTCATAATTGGGCGAGTGCTACTCCTCTAGTTATGATTGACAAAAGCACAATGACTGATCAGTTTACAGCCGAAGGCGGGAAGGAAGAAAAGAAAAGAAAGAAACCGAGCAACAGCAAGACCCCTAAAGAGAGAAAGGTTGAAGCTATACTTCAAGAACTGTTCTCATAATTGTTTCTGTAAAACATTCAACTTTGCCTTTACTTTCTGCATGTTGAGAAAAAAACTCTGATTTGGAAAAACCACGGCCTTGACAAGAAAATAGTGACATTTACATCGAAAGAACTTTTTTTTTTACTATAACGTAGAACTTTTATGTTATTTTTTATGTTATATGGTTCTCAATCTCTTGCATACAATAAAAAAGGATGTGTCGTACTTAGCAGTGTTAGTTAGATGTCTCTGTGACACAGGGGTAAAGAAGTGTTGAAACATTGGGGGGGGGGTATAACGATGGTGGGGTGACAAAAACGGATTCAAAACAATGAGATCTAATGAAAATGTCTTTACAATTTAGGGAACACTCTAGTAGCTGTTCTGTCTTGTAATCAGCATTGAGTAATTGCACTCATGATGAGAGATTAGTCACATACGACCTTGCTTACGAGTTGTAGATACTTGGATGAGTAGAACGGATTGTTATTTTCAATTATAAAAACTACGTTCAGATTAAGGTTTGCCTTTTGCACAGTAAATAGCAATTTAATTTAGGCGTGTACTGTCCCACAAGTGGAATAGGTAGGTCTTATAAGAGTATAGCCGTCAAAGTGTGTACAATAGAACTGTCAGTATATGTACGTGAACAGCGCTAATTAAAAAATTGCGCATATGCGAGTATAGCCGTCAAAAGTGTGTGCACAATAGAATTGTCAGTATATGTGCGTAATCAGCACTAATTAAAAAATTGCGCAAATGAAGCTTTGGTATCATGTTTAGTTTAACTGCGATACAAAGGAAAAAAAATTAGGGCGCAGTATAAAAGACGAATGGGTATAATAAACCAAAATGAAAAATGAAAACCCACATTTGATCACTGAAGGCCTACAGCAATAAGCAAACGAGATGTCCAGAGCACAGAGGCGAGAGAAAAAGAAGAATAGACACTTGCTAAACAGGACATGGAGAAAAAAACAAAAGAAAATCTTTCGTCTGCAGCGCAAAGTTTGACGGCGGCTAAAACGATCTACGAGAGAACTGACGAAACGTCACCCTGATTTTACCAAAGTGGAGAGAATTCAAAAGAAGATCACAGAAGAGCTTGATAAAATCCTGAATTTAAACTTGTCCAAGTACAGCCATGAAGAAACCGATCCAGAGATCCATAAAGGCAGCAACAAAGAAAATCAAGATATTACTGAGAACACTTTAACATATACTTTAGATAAAATGTCAGAACGACGAGTTAAGAAATATGGAGCGTTTTCATGCTCTTATACGGCAAAGGTTAGTAGTAGTAGTAGAACAATTCAATCTAGTAATCTTCTAAAAGACGCTATGAACAGTTTAGAAAATATATTCGAGAGTGTTATTTCTGAAGTGAAATCTAAATGCAAACTTGATAACCCAACTCGTGATCGAATGAGAGTTATGGTCTCATCAAATCATCTCAAAAAACCTCTTAGCACTCAGCTCCTTAACGTAGCAGATCAAAATCCCACACGTATATTCTATCTCAGCTTACTAAAGTTTTACAATCAGATGAAGCGATTCCTTTGGACGAGAGTTTTAACATTGATATAGTCGCACTTCGCGCACCGGTGGGGCGGGGAAGACATTGCCGCAAAGTCCTTGATTACGTTAAAGATTCTAAGCTCAAAAAAAGTATCGTGGTCATTAAAACCGGGACGAGTTGTGTTGTGCCAGAAGTCTCGTTGTTGGTCGAGAAATCGCATTGAACGGGCCGAAATGCGAGCAACTAAAAAGGGGTCGCCCAATTCAGAAGCGGCTGGCTTTCGAACTTCACCAGTTGGCGGGTGTGCCAAAGGGGCCTTGTTCTCTCAAGGAAATTGATCAATTTCAAAAGGTTTTGACAGATTTTCAGATCATTGTAATAACTTTTCAAGCCAGAAACAATATTATTTATGAAGGCCCTCTACGTGACAAGAAGATTATTTTGTACTTCGATGGCAAAGGCCACTACAACGTAGTGATACCGAATAAACTTCCTTCGTTTTTCGGAAAGCGGTTTCGATGTCATAAGTGCAAAAAGTATCACAGCAATCAACTCGATCATCCGTGCTATGATCATTGTACAGTGTGTCAACAAAAGTCTTGCAAAAGATCAGACACAATTATAGAATGCCCGGACTGTCACAAGTTTTGTAGATCCCAAGAGTGTCTTAGCGCTCATAAGAAAAAACGAACACACCGAGGAAAACTCATTCAGTCTAAATGCGAAAGATCATTTCGTTGTACAGCGTGCAGTGATATAGTTCATTCAGAAAGGAAAACACACCATCGTTGTGGCGAGTTTCATTGTTGGATTTGTAAACAATTCGTACCCCCGGGGCATCTGTGTTTCATGCAAAAAGCAGATCCGAAGACTCCTTCTGAAAAAGCTTTTGTTTTTTTATTTCGAAACTGATCAGTCCAGTGGCGAACATGTTGTCAACTTTGCCGTTTGTCAAGATTTCGACGGTAATATGTTCACGTTTCCCGGTTACCAAGCACTGAATGATTTCTGTGAATTTCTGTTTGCCGAAAAACACTCAGACTTTACTGTACTGGCGCACAACAGTAAAGGCTTCGATAGTTTGTTCTTAATTCAGTGGCTTTTGGAAAATCGACCCACGGCAGACACAAAGATACTGCGCTCGAGGCAAAAAAATATTTTGCTTTATGTAAAGGAATACAATTTGCGAGTTATTGACAGCATGAGTTTCTTTCAAATGAGTATAAGCAAGTTGCCTAAGACCTTTGGACTGAATGAAAGCGAATTTCTAAAGGGCACGTTTCCATTTCTTTTCAGTAAGAAAGAGAACATGGATTACATCGGCCCCACACCAGACATAGAATATTATAATATCGATTCCATGAAAAGTGAAGATCGGGCTAAGTTTTTAAAATGGCACACTGAACAGCGTCAGAACGGCTATGTTTTTGATTTTGCAAAAGAAATGAAGCAGTACTGTGTTCAGGATGTGAAGATCTTGAGAGAAAGCTGTCTAAAATTTCGCTCCATTTTTTTGGAGGAAATCGGCATAGATCCATTACAATACACCACTATTGCATCGGTTGTCATGGCAATATATCGCAGTAAATTCTTGAAGCCTAACACTATAGCCATTGTTCCATCGCATAACTACAAAGGAGTCCAAAAAGCGTTTTCGCAGGTCTCGCTTCAGTGGTTGGAGTTTATCAGTTATGTGACTCAAAAAAACATTAAACATGCAGGAAATAGTGGAGAACACAGGATTTATGACGCGGAATGCGACAGGTCGTATTTTGTAGATGGGTACTGCGAAGAAACTAACGAAGTCTATGAATTTCTAGGCGATGTTTATCACGCGTGCAGACGTCATTTGGATCCTAATTCGTTTAATCCCATCAGAAAAAAATGTCACAAATAAGCAAATCTATCAAGAAACAATGAGCCGCCTTCAGCGTTTGCGTCAATTAGGCTTCTCAGTGAAGTTCATATTCGAATGCGATTTCAGAATTCTCAGTCAAACTGATGAGTTCCGAGCTTTTATTAGGTCGCACGAAATTGTTGGAAGTCTAGAACCACGCGATGCATTCCATGGTGGTCGCGTAAACACTGCCAAATTATTTCATTCATGCAGCGCTGATCAAAAACTAAATTTTGTTGATTTCTGCAGCTTGTACCCACACGTGATGAAGAATAAAGCATACCCCGTAGGGCATCCTCAGATAATCACAAAGGATTTCGGTGACCTCGATCAATATTTCGGTCTAATAAAATGTAAGGTGCTTACAGACTTTCCGGGCTGGGTGGTCACGGAACATGATAAAGAGCAATACATCAAGGACTATCATGAGCACGAAAACATTCTTTTGCGCCTTGAGAGAATTGCGAAGAATGATGGACTAAGAGCAATTTCAAAACTTTGTTTAAACTCTCTTTGGGGACGCTTCGGACTGAATATTTATCGTGAAGAATCAGAGTTTGTCTATGTTGCTAGGAGATTTTACGAGTTGATCAACAGTGCTGAATACGATGTAGTAGATTTATTTTTAATCAATGACGAAGTAGCTGAATTAGTGTATAAGCGAAAGAAAGAATGTGAGTTGAGTAGTGATGTGACTAATGTTTTTATTGCTATTTTTACTACGACGTGGGCAAGATTAGAATTATATAATCTATTACAAAAGCTACTAGGTGAGCGAGTTCTATACTATGACACAGACTCATGCATGTACATCTCATCTGAAAACGACGAATTCCAGCCAGAACTATCAGACTATTTGGGTGGGTTGACGGATGAAATTAGTAAAGAATACGGGGCAGGACATTACATAACCGAATACGTTTCCTGCGGGCCAAAGAACTACAGCTACAAGGTGTCAGACGGGAGCTGTAAAACGAAAGTCAAGGGGTTCAAATTGAATTATAAAGCCAGTCAAGTGTTGAACATGGATAGCATGAAGTCCTTGATACAAGAAATGGACAAGACAGGTGTTATAGAAGTGGAAGAAGATCACAAAATTACAAGAGAACGCGCAACTAGAAAAATCAAAAGTAAAACGGAAAAGAAATCGTACCAGTTTGTCTACGATAAAAGAAATATCGTAAATGATGGGCCAAACACGCTTCCATTTGGGTACTACTGGATTCCAAGTTCTCATGAACATGACGACACAGTAACTCCACAGCTCGACGGTCATAAATTACCCTTGTACTCTGACCACTCGATCGATAATATTGAAGAGGACAGTCTTATGGGTCAGGATCTGGGTGAACTGTCCCCCTATGAAAACAACAGCAACGACTCTTCAATAAGTTCAAGAGCTGAAAGCGGAGAAGATGAAATCATAGATCTTATGGCTACATCTGAATCAGACAGCGAAGATGAAGAGCCTACCAAAGAGGATCTCGATTTTGTGCATGATGATGACGGTGAAGTGTCTGACGATGTGTCATTTTATAGGGCTTTCAATAATGCTTAGTCATAATTTTTTTATAAAAAAAAACTTTAAAAACTTTTAACACACCAGTAAGCTGTAGCTCTTAGTGTATTCATAACATTGATAGAACGTGTGTAATAAGGTCACATATGAATAAACATTGTATGTGTCATGATTTCTCTGTCTCTGTCTTGGATTGCCTTTGGGAGCTATGGGGGTTATCTTGAATTTTTTTTTTTAATGCCAGACGCAAGGAAACTAGGTATTTTACAGCTACAAGGGACGCAATGAGCTATCGGCAAATTATAACGATAGCCCGGATGACTTTCGTGACAAATGGCGACTCTATTGACTTTCTTAGATAAATCTTTTTGACACGTTTTCTTAAGAAGAAAAACAAACATCGTGAGTACTTGATTATAAGCAAACAAACGATAAAGACGCGTCAACCAAAACCTTTTTTTTTTTACAAATCAATTGTTCTGTTCACAGCATCTCTTATGCAGAAGAACAGCTTTTAGGATATTGCTTTCGGGACTGGTGAAAGATTCCTCGGTCTTGAGAACTTTGTAATGGTGGATACAAGTCTTTTCTCCTGTATGCAAGGAGAAATAACATTCAACAGTAGGTAGTCTGACCACAGTCTTTCTATCATCGAGCACAGAAATGAAACAACACTGTGAGTGTGCATGATTGAAGCTGTCTTCCCACGAGATGTGAAAATTAGGAGAGTTGGTGTAGAAAGGGTTGATGTTGAAAGAAGCCAAAAGACCTGCTAGTTTTCGCAAGTAAAGTTTTCGTTCAGGGAATATGGCAGCATGGCTTTTGATCAGTTGAATTTCTTGCATGACTTGAATCATTTGGAGGCAGTTTATATTGCTGTAAAGTTCGTAAAGGTAGCGTTTCACGATTGATTTGATCTTAGACCACTGGCAATTCTTCTGATCAAGATTGTACTCGTACTTCATAAAGTACTCTAAGGCACTTAGTAGCGTCAAAAAGGGCACTTCTCGACGCATGTAACATAAGACTCTGTTAAAGCTTCCTACCCAAAATGCCTTGCTTTTCTCCCATTGTAGCAATTCATTGATGCTTGGACTCTTTCCTAGGATTCTTTCATTATCTTCAATCCTTACTTTGTAGGCAAAATTTTCACTAAATTCATAAAACAAGAATCTGAAAAAAATCTTGCATTCTTGAATGATTTCATTGCCGGACAGATTTTTTCCGTTAAGAACCCGACCACTTCGTAACTCCATAATGAGGTAATGAACTGTTCATTCCTCTGCGATCTGGTGGGCTTTATTGAGCATTTAAATTATGGCGCACTGTCACGTGTTTGGCACCAGTCCTATTGGTCGAGTGAAACGGGTAAAATCGTGTGAACGCTTGGAATGCGCTTCAGTTAGAGTCAGAGAATGGACCGTTTGACTATCGTGCGAAAACCAGTTGCTGAAGCTACACCAGTTTGGCAATATGAAGTTCTTGAAACCGGAGAAACGTTCACAGATCTTATGGGAGACATTGTTTCTGCCTATTCCTCTTACGTTCAGCAACGAAAATTGAATGAATGGCTGTGCGGATACGAATACCCACCATCTCTACCTACATTCGAAGAGTACATTCCAGAAATTAAGCCTGAAATCACGCCAAGGCAAGATGAAATCGAGAACCTACTTATCCAGGCCTACGCCAATGTTGTGGTGAATATCATCATGGATTTGGTAGATCAAAACTGTGAGGGTTGTCAAAATAATTGGCCTTCCCAAATAGACCACGACTGCCTCATGTTGGAAATCGATATCAGAGTGTGCCGGTACCTGACACAAGCTTTGGAAGAGGTCAACGACGATACTGTTATGAGGATGTTTACCAAGCTGACAGAAATTCTTGAACCATGTTTGAATGGTCTTGAACTGTTAAGATACGACTGTAAGGACAGTAGGGCAGAAATAGTCTCGAGAAAAAGAGAAAAACTGGAAGCTCTCTTGATCAGTAAACTCGATCAGCTTCACTAAATGTAATTTCATGATCAATTGCTGTATTTGTGTGTGTGTGTATTTTTAACAATAAACGAAGTTAACTGTATTTGTATGTATTGCTTTACGCCTTACATTTTAGTTTCTGTTCAACATAGCATCATGATGGACGTTAGGTTTAAAGTGCCCTCAGGAATTCTAATTTCTGGCCCTTCTTCATCTGGTAAAACAGTTCTAACCTTTAGATTATTGAAGAACATAGATGAAATGTTTGACGGTGATATTTCGAAAGTCATTTATTGCTATGGGGCATGGCAACCAGGGTTTGCGCAGTTTCAATGCGAGGTACCAAATATTTTGTTTGTTGAAGGATTTCCCGACAACGTGCTTGATCTTTTTGAAAATCGACCAGGAATATTGGTCATCGATGATCTTATGAATTCATGTTCTAACGATCAGCGTATGTCAGATCTCATGACCAAATATTTTCACAATCGTTCGGTAGCCGTAATATTTCTAGTTCAAAACCTTTTTAGTCCAGGCACGATTTCACTGAACTGTCACTACATCATCTGTTTTAAAAACCATCGTGATGCTCTGGGTGTTTCTAACTTAATTCAGCAAGCGTTTCCCAACAAATCAGACCGCCTGTACGCTTTAGAGAGCTTCGAGAATGCTGCGAACAAAGATTATGGCTACATGGTCTTTGATTTTTTTCCCACAACGTCGAAGGAATTTAGACTTCGCACCAATATCTTCCCAGGAGAAAGACACATTTGTTACATCAAACGTTCATAAAAACACAGTGTGAAAAATATTGGATATCATTCAACGTCACCATGTCAGACCGAATAAAGCGTAACATGGATTTTCTAACAGTGTTGGCACAATGCAACAAAAAACAGCGGCAAGCTATCCTGGAACATTGCGACAAAGATTTAATTTTGACAATATGCGAACTGGCTATCAACACGTTAAAAGGAGTTGTCAAGTTAACCCCTGCTCAGAAGGCTCGACTTCGTCGATTCAGAAAACAACTCAGAACTCTAGCTGACCGTCAAGTTCCACTGAAACACAAAAGACAATCTATTGTTCAAAGTGGTGGTTCATTACTGTTGTCTCTTCTACCTCCAGCTATTGCGCTGTTGACTAGTCTATTTCCCTCAAAATGAAGTACGCAAAACGCATGGTTCTTGTTCCGGAAGAATTTATGAACATGTTGGAACGGAAAGAAAATATCCAAACTATACCTACGACGAAATCTATGATCCATTTGGATAAAAGATTGGACGATGTATTGATTACACCCAATACCTCTGCAGATGACAAAGTAACCGACTACAATCAAAATTTGCAGCGCCTTCTAGAGATGCAGGAACAAAAGCGACAATATATTCCTACTGTGAAAATTCATCAAGAAAAACAAGTTCCTACTACGTCTGAAAACAGCAGTTTGTCTCCAGCAAATTCCGCCGAAGTACCTGTACAACAGCAACAACAACAGCAACAACAACAACAACAACAAAAACAGTTGACTGATCGTGAAATTTTGGATTCCATTCCAAAAAAATCTCAAACTTTGGCACAAACTATGATCAATCGATTAAAGGCTAATAAAGATGTAATTTCATGGAACGACAAAGGGGAAATTTTGGTCAATCAACATCTAATACCCGGTTCAAACATCATAGATTTGGTCAATGATCAACTCCAAGCCCGAAAGAACTTTAATCCCGTGGGGTGGAAGCAGTTCACCGAATCTCTAGATCAAATCAACATGCCCAAATATCTCATGAGAAATGAGAAACGCAGGAGTCATGTCACCCAACCACACAAGACTGAAACACCGGCACACAGTTCTTATCAGTATGCTCTACCCCCAATTCAAGCCGAAAGGTTTTTCTCCAAACTGGATTTCCTATTGACTATTAGATCATTAGAAACCTGTGTAAAGAGTTTTCAGTTTGTTTATTTTGAAAATAAAGACTGTTGGCACAAACTACAATCTTTGTTTGATTCTATTTTTGACACGAGATACAGCTGACTGATGATGACCATGTTTTTTGTTTTTTGCTATCAAATGTCTACGCACGAAAGCAAGTACACGATGATCATTGACAGATGTATTCTTAGTAAAGGATTTTATAATCCTGTCGAACGATTTACCACGATTTCGATTCATTATAAAGTAAAGGCAAAACTCGCCACGTACTAGAGTTCAAACTCTGTAAACATCTCTGATTGTAAGTCCACTTTATGAAATGTTCCTCCAAAAATGCTTTAAAGTTCTCTTGGTAAAACTCTGGCGGATTTCCGTAAGAATCAAAAAATTCTCCCACATCTTTGTCTGCAAAGTACATGGCAACCCAATGGTAGCCCTATTCACTGCTCTTGTCTGTATTGGCTATAAGCGCACAAGGAAAATGTTCGATCACATTCGGTAAAGTGTCTGAAGCATACACGCCACAAAATACATTCCGACTTTTAGGATCTTGCTGCACTACTTGAAGTATCTGCAAAGTGTTCATCACAACGTGTGATCTTAGACAAATTCGCTCGCGATCGATTTCAATAATGTTGTCAAATTCTCCGATGCAGAATAGATTTATAGCTTCAGTCAAAGCTTGCTCAAACATTATTTCCAGAGAGAGATTTCCTCTCTGTTTCAAAGCAGTGTATTCCGAGGCATCGCAACCATCTGGACGCAAATCATAAACAATGAATCCATAGCCTTGGTAATAATCTTCCCTGCTGATGTGATTTCCTGGGTCTTTGTGATATTTTCCCATTCCAACAAAAAGCTTCTAAGTATCTTTTATCAGTCCCTCTCAGCTTCAACTGAATCGGTTTCAACGGCAGCTGCTCACCGTCAACATAGATTCCAATGGAAGACATGAAGAACAAATCCATGTTAAACGGATTTGCACTATAACGACCATTGCTAGCTGAACTTTTACACATGAACACTATAAGCCTTTTTGGGATCTGACCGTTAAACAAGTTGTCCTTGACAAGAGAGGGTGTGGTGCCCGGTATGGTGAATGATTTACATGCTGTTCGTGGTACATCGTACAACGCCGGAGCTTTTCACAAGGCCATTTCATGAGCTAGAATGATATGAGGAGCAATCTTGACTTTTCTCACTTTTAGTTTAATGGATGTGAACTCAATTTTAAACTCCTTGCCAGCTTCCCCCGACATCAAAAAGTATTCGGGTGAGTTTGGAACCAGTTTAACTTTTAAATCATTAAAACTAAGTAGGTACTTTTGAATCATGAAAACATCAGAGTAAAGTGGTCCAACTAATTCAAACTCTGTAGATTCTAGGATCAGCTTGTTTCGACTTTTGAAGCCTTCATTTTCTCCAGTGAGGTCTGTGTCTTCAAACTTTCCGGCAGTATCTCCATACCACATGGCAGCTTGTAGCTGAGAGTTTTTGGCACTCGTACCAAAATTCAACACAGTTTTACAATAACTTTCGGGAGCATAAGTGTTGGTTGAACTAGAAACCAAAGTCAAACCAAAATAAACATCTACTTGGCGCCAAAGGCTGTGAAGTAAGTTGTTAACTGGAGCCACCTTATCTTCAGCTGCAAGGTTAGTTCCATTTTTGAGTTTAATGCGTCCAGAAACATAAAGTTGAGTATAGGGCAAGTGAATGTAGTCCTCGGTACCCGAGATGTTGAATTCTACAGGTGTTGCCCCACTCGGTGCTGAGATGGGTTGATACTCTACATCACACTTTTTTACGACACTATTTTGTGTTGGGCTGACGGAAAAAATATCTAATTCCTCAATCATACATTCTTGTGAATGCGGGTGAATTAAGGCCATGTCTCAGTACTTAGATTCTCCAAAGATGTCTTGAAATGTTCTCGGTCTGCTTGCTTTTGAAATTGTGAGGTGTTTTGAGGATGACTTTCGTTTTATACTTGTTTTGTCGACTTTTTTACGTTTTTTTTATTTTTTGGTGCCTGAGGATTTTCCTCGCTTTCGTTTTCTACCAGAGCCTGACTGTACTCCAATAGCTTTTTGCACTTGATTCACCGCATCGTGTTTCAATTTATTTCCGGATTCACGCACACAGTTATAAAGAGCATCTTTGAATTCTTGGCCTGACGCGGTATCTGCTAGTACATTTGCTCCTGTTCTCAGAGCGACTTTCCCAACGTGCTTTGATATACCTGATAAGAAAGGCAAAGCCCTTCGAATCAAGTTGCCAAAAAAGTTGCCAATTCCTCCACCTCTTTGTCCATACCCTTTCTGAAACAACCGCCCTGCAAAGAAAGAACCATCTCCTTTTTGTTGAGCTTGATTTAAATAGTAGGTTTTGTAGTGTTCAGGTGATGAAATGTATTTCATTTTACGTAATATAAGGTAATTGTTTCTGCCTAAAATGTAAGTTTACCACTACACGACCACGTTGAAAGTGAATTTTTCTTCCTGCACCGTCCCTTATATCGATACTTATTTTCTCAAACTCTTTAGTTCCAACAGGATGATACGTGGGAACGTCAAAAGTTCTGTACACAGTTTCACCATTTTTTCCTTCCACTGGGATAACTTTTATAAGGCGCGATTTTTGGTCACCAACGAGTGAATAATCCAATATGTCACAGTACAGATAAAGGGCTTGGACACCGCAATTCAAGTCCGTTACATAAACAGTTGGTGTAGTATAATCAACTTACTGACTACAATTGTGCCAGTTTGAGTTGTACCACTGTGCATCCGACAAAGTTAAAGACATTTATACGAACATTTATAAAATGGAACGCTGTAAGTACAAGCATGTGATTATGCCTTTCGATCTTATTTCTACTTATTTCTTATTTTTATCGTCATCTTCTTCTTAGATTGCCCTGTTTGTAAAAAAACGGTTCTACAGTTGACTATCATGTTGCCGTGCCAACACAGGGTATGCAAAATGTGCACAAATTTTGCTTGCGAGACAGGGCTCTGCCCCGTCTATGAGTGTTGGTTAGTATTTCTCTATTCCTATTAGAGTTTGAAACATTTCAAATCAGTGATTTGATCTCTTTCTCTCTATTTACAGGGAAGCAGTAAAAGCAATTGCGGTGGTGCCGGGGGAAAAGATCCATGCCTTGGTACTCAACTCATTGAGTCAAGCTTGCAAAAAATGGTAAATGTATACATTTTTTTCTGGGCTGATGCTAGTCATTGAATGTAGTTCCAATAAAATAGTTCTATTCCTTATCAACTGTTATTTTGTTTCAGATTGAACGATCCACACCAGCTTAGTTATTGTTATTGTAATGTTGTGTACTTGTACTATATTGTAATGTTTCTTTTTTGTACTGAGATTTCTTTATACATATTTTTTATAAATAAAAAAATTGTTATTAAAAACTTTATGTGTTGTACATCGTTAGTTTTTTTGATATCATAAAGGCTTTTGTAAATCTTTTGTGTTCTTGCGCAAACCGTGCGTTGTATGTCAATATCTCAAAGTAAACTGCATGGCATTCGCTTAATGAAAATCGTGCCGCTTCCACTAAACTTGTAGTAAACTAGGGAAGAGTTTTTTTTTCTGAGTCTCCAATCCAAAGTTTATCAGCTCAAGAGGTTCACCGCTTCACTTGCAGTAAACTAGGAATTCGGGGTTTTTTTTCTGGGTCTCCCTCCACTAGGTTTTCGTTTTCCCGCGCTTTTCAATTCCTGAGCCACAAAATTAATTTATACAGTTTTGGCTCGTTTCCCACCACCCCTGCCGCTGACCGGTTGGATCGTGGGCTCAGGAAAATGTCAGTAAACCTGCACGTATTGTAGTCCCACCTCACCTCACAATTCGTCAGTCTGTCCAAACAGCAGATCAACAAATCTAGATGCAATTTTAAGAAACATTTTAGCAATGTCTTTGTGTCAGTAAGTTGTTAAATGGCTGCCCTTTGAAACACAAAATATCAATCTGTATTTTAAGTAACTCAGTGAATTACATAAGTGTATAACTATTGTAAATACTTATAGTGGAATCTTTTGTAAATAAAGGACAGAAGAGTTAAACTATATTGTGAAATATGATTACTGTTTTACAAAATGTAAAGCACTTCACATTAGTGACTTGAAAAAAGACAAGTTAACAATGGTATTCATGAAAACAATCGTTTTGTTTACTGTAAATTTATCTTAAAGTGTTAACGTCTGATCGAGGAAGGGAAAGCTAGATAATTTGCTTGAAAAACATGAAACTTGAACATGATTTTAGTGAGAGATTTCGAAAATAACAATTAGCAAATTGATTTCATAACATGTTGCTGAAGGCGCGGCTTTTTCTGTTGGATAATCGAAAAGTACTTTCTCATCAGCCCGCGCTTATTTTAAACACAGACGCTTCATAGCGGACTAAAATTTACTTGGAGGTCCTCTGTGTTTAGACAATTTTCTCTACCACCCCCACAGGAAATTATTGTCAACCAACTCCAAACACATCCAAAAAAAATTGCATACTCGGATGACTTGACACGGTGAGTGAGCCTATTGTTTATCGCGTGCCAAGGCTATTCCAAATATGGTCACAACGACAACCAAAAGCTTGATACGTGTATATATTTATCTGTAGTCAAAAGAAGTGTAAACTACTGGTATCAGTATCATTATTTTGGATAGCATGTTAAAAATTACTTCAACCTGGACTCTTAAAGCATCCCATTCCCACATTATATCAATGTACATCTAATAGATAAGTAGTCATTATTGTTTACTATATAATTCTATATAGATAAATTTCTACAAAATTTGATCAGTTCATCAAATAATAATGGCGTTGCTAATCCCGACAACATATTGCCTTGTATATCATCTAAATATTATCAATATCAGGAAATGTGTGGTCTGTTGGATAGTTCCAACTCATCAAATCATTTTTCTTTATTGCACTGTAACATAAGAAGCTTATCTAAACAATTTTCTGCTCTATATGATATACTCGCAATGTCGCTGAATTCTTTCAGTGTAATTGGAATTAGTGGAAAAAAAACTTAATTGCTGTGATTGAAGCGAGAAGCGAAACTAATCTTGCAGAGGGATTCCTGTGTTTTCATCCACTGCATGTTTACAGACCAGCTCTGAACTCAACTCTTTTGAAGTTTCAACAATGATTCGTGACGTCATCGAAATATCTTTGGAATGACAACTCCACAACTGGTTACAACTGTATACGAGCAGTTGTGAGATAAATTAATTTAGTTGTGTTTGTAAAATGTAAGAAACAGAATGGCGATATATGAATTAGGAATTAGCTGGTTTTTTTTGTTATTCACAACTATTATCAAGTTATTTGTGTTACTAGAAGTATGCATCAAGGTCACACAATGTTAAGTGATATTTCTAGGGGAAGGCAATGTTCATTTACAAGCTTTTTATCAATCGAAGCTAAGTTCAGGCTGCAAGACGATAAGTTGTATTCGAACATTCTCATCTCACAGACAGCCACATAATGTTAAAATTTGTGGTGAATCGAAACTTTGCTTTACACAGACTACTCTCACTAGTTCAGCTAAATTAACAGATGTTGAATATGCACATCAACCAAAACAACATTAACTCTAGTAAGTAAGCACCCTAACTCTAGTATGTAGGATGCTTTAGCCGTCACTCTCAATGTGATTTCTAATGAAAACAAACATCTAGTCATTACCTGTGATCTTAACATCGATCTTATTCGCTCCGTCTCCCATCAAGTCATCTCAGAATATTTAGATGTGTTTTATTCCAATTTCTTTTTTCCAGTAATCACACGTCACTAGACGGTTTTTTACTCGGGTATTGGAGAATATTTCTGTAACATTTTTTAAGGGAGAGGTGACCAACATTCCCATCTATAGTGCAGATGTTGTTGCCTCAGGCATGATGAAACTCATTGGAACAATAATCGCATAATGACGTCACACCAAAACATTCTATTGTTTTGAAGCTAAGGATTATGGTTGCCAGAGGGGATCAGAGTGATTGCATATCAAATAAAATGCAGATGAGCAATCACTGATACATGATATATATCAAAACTTGATACATTGAAGTTCTACTTCAAAAAGGAATATTAATAGGTCCCAATTTCCACAGTTTCTGAGCATCTATCCCCAATGTAAACAAACTGTGACGTCATTATGCGATAGGGCAATTGTTCACTGTATCCTACAAGATGGGTCAGGCTTAACTTTATTTAGTAAAGCTGTTTACAGGTATATAGCAACAGGAAACGTCAAGGAGGTGATTGAATCTGATGTGAATCTTGATGACTGCACTGCTGATGCAAGGAACATTAAAATGTCAGTATTTTGTACACTTAGTACCATTTCACAAAATTAATGTTTCTTCTCTATCAATTACAATAAAAGTTAACTATAATTTGAACCAGCCATTGAGTACTTGTGATCTGTATAATCCTGTCTTTCAACCAACTTTGAAAATAAGGACAATTTGCGATGCTTCAAATACCGTGGCAAAAGCTGGTAAGCAAAGCAAAATCAAACTCAATAATAATCAAACGTCTTCTGTCATCAGACATGCTAATCTGGGACGAAATTAGCATGTCAAGTTGCAGGATTTTGGAGCTGGAGAACGTAATTGAAATTGCAGTCAGCCAAGGTCGCAACTCCATCGCTCATCTGGTTGGCGGGCAACAAGTTGTTTTAGTGGGGGATTTTGGGCAATTAAAGCCAGTACCAAATATATTCGACAGTGGACACTACACCTTTACCTCGGAAATATTAAATTTAGCATTTCTCCACCGTTATGAACTGACAAAGCTCATGAGGCAAAGTAATGATGACCTGAGGTTTCTTGAAGCGCTCTGTGATATGAGAACTGGCCATTGAAGTCAAGCAATGCTTGAATTCGTTTCTTCATTGTCAAGAAACCTTGACGAAACTCGCTTAAACATAGCAACACACATCTTCTTCCTTAAACTGAACACTGCTATCCACAACTTGAATGTGATGGGAAGTATCCAGGCAAATTTATGGAGTTCAGTGCTGACATCAACGGAGAACTGCCCGGAACATCTGTCTGTCCAGCTGAACAAGTCCTGAGTTTGAAGAGAGGATATAACATTATGCTTCTTTGGAATCTGTCAGATAGTTTGAGAAATGGATCTCACGGAACTTTCAAGGGACTTGACGAACATGGACATGCTCTCGTCAGTTTTCCAGTCAATGAAATTATCAAAATCTCAAGGCACATGTAGTCAAGAGTCAACAAAAATGGCTCTGTGGTTGGTATGATGACCCAGTACCCCCTTATTGCCTCATAACATGCCACAAATCGCAGGGACAAACACTTCCATCAGCTACTGTTCACTGCAGCAACGAATTTGTCTCTGGCTTGACATATGATGCTATGTCAAGAGTTCGAATATAATAACATAAGCCAGCAGGGGCTTGGAAGGACTATAAAAATGCCATCAAGCCGCAAAGGGGTTTTCAAGAAGAAATACTAGAAGAACTAAAAAGAGATATTCTGATGTCCAGATAAATGTGGTTCTTCTATTTGATGAAATGAAAGTGCTTGCAAATCTAATTTCTGCTAAGGTGACTGGGAAATGATCGGGTTTACAGATGTTGGAGATCCGAACATAAACTTTGCAGCTCTGGAAAAGGCTGATGATATTCCCACACATACTCTAGTACATGGTACATGGTGTGTGTACTGAGCTGAAGTTTAGTTTGGCTCACTTTGCCACAAATGGAATCACTGCTAGTCAACTAATGCCATTGTTCTGGGAAGCAGACAGATTTCACTATGTTGATTTTGATGGACATTCTTCCTTACCCAAAAAAATCTCGTGGGGTCCCTCAAGGCTCCATACTGGGACCCCTCTTCTTTATCTTATATATTAATGATATCATCAATGCCTCCAAGATTCTTAAACTTATCTTATTTGCCGACGATACAAGCATTTTTCTCTCCCACAAAGACATAGTTTACCTTTCGAACACCCTCAACTCCCTCATTCTGTGAAATGGTACGAGACATAGCTGCCTGTGGGGGGGACTGGTGTTTTATGATGAAAAGTTTCGGTATTTAAGACAAAGCAGTCCCAGCTGGCAATATCCCTGGCATATTGTCCAATGGGAACTGTGGCATAGAGCAGTTGATTTTCGTCCCAAACAGGGATGCCCATATGAGCACAAATGCTCCAAATATGTAGGAAAACACCATGGAAACCAATGTCAGAATGTTACTATTTTGCAAGGAGCTTGGGGAGATAGAATGGGTTCAACTCCATCAAGTTCTAAGCAGGCTGCCGGTTACGTCCATAAGAGTGTCCATTCTTAAATCTTTATTATCAACTATGAACCACGCTTAAAGAAATTCCTAATCGACGGCTTTAAAAACACCTTATTTAAAGCTCAACATGGCATACTTGCTGTAATCACAAAAACAAGTGGTTTAAAAAATAGTTTTCCTGGTTTTAAAGTTTGTATGCATGTAAAAAAAACCCTAGATGGAAAGGTTGCCTTCTCTTGTCTTCAGTAGCCTCAATTTGATGATCAAATTAACACTAAAAGGTCTAGGGGAGGGGAAAGCAAACTATTTTTCAAAATTAAATTCAGTACCAGTTTCCCAAAAGTTCTACCTGTTTGTGTACACCAACCAACGCTTACTCTTTGGGTTCTTGACAACCCATGTAGGATTTTGTAGTCAGTGGCATATGATTTCTCTAGGGTAAAACTAAAAAGACTCCTTATTGTGTTTTATAATTCAAAATGACTAGAGAAGATAAAAGTGAAAGTGTTTAAAAGTTTTGTTTACTATTTGTGTTCTTGACAACTCATTCCAAATGTCTAGAGGAGATAAAAATCTTCAAAGTCGTGTTTTAAAATTTATACATATAGTCAAAAAACATCTAAAAACATAAAACATAGATGTTATTCACAATGATTTAATTTTAAATAAAAACACAACTTTTTTGAGTTTTAAACAAGACATGTTTCGGCTTTCATAAAGCCATCTTCAGTTGTTGAAGTGATTACAAGTTTGACTAAATGTATCTACTATTAATAGAATCTGGTTACATATAAAATTACAACGGTCATTACATAGTTGAATACTTAAAATATGACATATAAACAAACTAAAAACGAAAGATATATAAACAAATTACATATTGATGGTGGTATTAAAATGCTTAACCTGAGTGTTTAATGATTTAATTGTTTTTATATTTTTGCAATTATTTCTTGTTTACTCTACGGTTAATGATAAATTTGTGAAAGTAATGACACATACTGTAATTCTATATCCAACTCTATTTACACATGTGCTATTGTCGAAGCAATCTTCAATGCTAATTTCTACGTCCACAAAAATCAGTCATTTCTACAACTACAAGCTGACAAAGCCACCCCAAAGTAAGTGACCTTAATTGATTTATACTTAGTTAACATTCAAGTGAAATTTCTACTGATTATTCATCACGATTGTGTAATTATTTTAGATAATTTATACACGTTTGTAAACTTGATTCCCGATAGAAGTGTTTTATGTCATGACTTGTAAATTTAGTATAGATTAATTGACTATATTGAAACAAGATTCTTTCTATCTTTTCTAGTTCGAACCACACAAACACACACGCAACTTTAGTCATAGCTATACATCACGAACAACTGTATTTCAATCTCTACCAAGCAATAATTAAAACCAATCATCATCTGTGCGTTCGATTCGTGCCTACTTTTGTTACTCTACTACTATCCCTGTAATCGTGGATTACAATAGAAGCAAACAAATAGAGACCAAAATGGTGCAAGGGATTAATGAATAATTATATTCGGATATATTGCTGATCATAAAAGGAGTGATCCAATAGCACTTATTATTACTTTTGAGCAGGAGTTTTGTAATTTTAAACGGTTTTTCTAATTTATGTGCTATACACGATGAAATAATAATAATAATAACGAATTTTATACAGGATATAATCCATCAGTGTATAGCACTGTTGTCCTTGGGGTCCTGGTCATGAGTCATGGCTTATCACATGGGAGAGGGAGACATGACAAAACTTGAATCAGCTTAACATACAAAATATCTACAAGGAAATCCAGAAACAAGACTTATTACAAACTGAACATGAAAGAGAAAATAATAATAATAATAAAGTAAAATAAAACTCACAATAATCTGGCTTTGAAATATAATTCCAGTTTTAGTTACAGTGTACCAAAGTTTATCCATATCTTAACTTAACTTAACTCTTATTAGCTCATTTTGCAAGCTATAATGACTAAAACTTTTAAATTCTCGAAACTAAATTAAAGACTGGCTATTTTTAGGTACAGATGAAATTTTTGTTACCACACTTTGAGTAATTTGCTCAGTGATTATATTATTATCTTTTCTCTATTGTTCAGAGTGACGCTTTTCATCACAATCTGCAGAAGGCAGTTAATTCAAAATAACTTAATTATGAAGCAGTTGCATTGTAGTTAAGGAGCATTTCATTTTAAGAACGCCAGTTAGATTCATATATCCAACCTTCCAACACTGCATTATTTATTATTCGACACATTTCAAATATGTTAGCCAATTTCTCAAATCGATAAATACTTTTTTTTCGTTTTTTCCTTTGAATTTCGGAAACTTTCCTTCTGTCACAGATTAGACTTAAGTTGCATTCAACTCAGAACAGTCTATTTTTATTGTTTAGAATGCCACATTTGTCATACATTTAATTTGTGAATTGATCGTGAATTTGAGATTTTGCGATATAGACGGCATTGCAAGTGCAACTTTCTATGCATCTTATGCTGATACAATTGAATTGTCTATCAAAAGAGCTGCTCCCAATATACCTCATGAGTATATATCAGTGATATTTGAAGTTGACCATTGATACAATCAATCAGAAGAGGTATTTTTAAATCATGTTCTCAAAATTTCAAATTCAAGATAGAAATCTTATTACTCGTTTACAAAATGAGCTTCAGCAAGTCACAACCTGGGCTACTCATGCCTTAAACAAGGCAACAAATCTACAAGCAATGGCGGAACAAGAAAACTCCTTACAGAAGGAAAAACTGAAACGTTTAAGCTCAATAACATCAGCTGGGTAATGGAGAAGAAAGAAAATAATATTAAAACTTATGTGAAGGAAAGGTTAAAGAATCTTCCCAAAGAGTTTAAACTAATCGATGTAATATATTATTATGCAATTTGTTCTTGTTTTTTTCATTTTAACCCTTGTCCTGCCAAGGACGAGTATACTCATTTCCAGGATCGTATTTCTCAGTGCCAAGGACGAGTATACTCGTTTTTAATGTAGTACCTAAATTATTGTACATTTCTGTCGAATAAAAGCACGTGCCTAGCTGATCTTTGACCGCGTGATTGATTGATTTCCAAAGAACCAGCCAATTATTTTACTGGATTTTTCCATGTGATATCAATAACACAAGGATCAAAGAAAATGAACGTGTGATGATCATCACAAGATGGCGTCGTGTTTGCTAGAGAGAGCTAAATATTTCTGTAAGGTATTTTGCAATTTACGCTTTTCTCCTGCTGTAGTGTTCTTAGATTGTGAAAGAATCTGAAATTTTGTCAAACCTAAGTCTTAGCATTTTCTCGTTCCTGCTTTGTTTTCACTCGCTGTCAAAATGGCAAGCAACAACCTTGATTTCACCTTACTATTTAATTCTGACGATGAAGAGGAGTTCGAGGGGTTTGATTTGGAAGATATAGAAGATATTTCTAATCACTCAGAGAAAGTTGTGGTAATCCCAAAAAACTCTGGTCCACGCTCCGAAATCTCTCGGGGAAGAACAGAGATTCAGACGGTGTACCTCCCCTTATGGTCAATGGAACAGAAACACGTGATCCACGTTCAATCGCAGAGGAGTTTAATAAACACTTCACGAGCTTAGCCAAAAACCTGATTGACAAAAATGTTGGTGTGTTCAACCCAAAAATGGTGATCGATTTTGTCATGAAACACAAGACCTCCGATAGTAAGCTTGTTTTCCCTCCTACAACATCACGTCAGATCCAGTAACTGATTGAGGCTATTCCGTCAGGCAACTGGCAACTGGTGGCAACTGGTGCAACTGGCAACTGGTGCTGATGGTGTTAGTGCCCGCTTACTGAAGATCGCCGCCCCAGCGATAGCTCCATCGCTTAGCAAACTTATTAACATCTGCATCGCCAGCGGAACGTTTCCAACAGTGTGGAAAGAAGCCAAAATAACACCTTTGCATAAAGGGAACACAAAGTCAGACAAAAACAACTATAGGCCATTCTCAGTGCTGCCAGTATTGTCAAAGGTCTTTGAGAGGCATCTGCACAATACACTGTACACCTTTCTCAGGAATAATAATCTTTTATACAAGTTACAGTCTGGCTTTAGGAAAAACTTCTCAACAGAGACGGCCTTAATTAACATCATCGACAGAATGCTATTGAATCTAGACAGCAACTGTGTGAATGGACTGATTCTTGCTGACTTCCAAAATGCATTCGATCTGGTGGATCACGAGATCCTGATTGAGAAATTGCGTATCTATGGCCTCACTGAAGATAGCTTGGCCCTACTGCACTCCTACCTCCACCAACGCACACAGCGCACAGTTATTGGTAATTCGCAATCCTCGTCTGAGAAGATCACCCATGGTGTACCACAGGGCTCTGTGCTTGCCCCGCTACTATTCTTGGTTTTCATCAACGACCTACCAGAAGCAGTATCACAACCAACTGTTGTTGATATCTTCGCGGATGACACGACTTTGAGTTTGTCCTCCCCGTACACAGATACCACCGATCTTTGCACGAGGCTTTGCAAGAGTACTGAGGAACTTGAGGAATGGTCAAAAAACAACCGTTTTAAATTAAATACAGACAAAACAAAATCTATGTTTGTAACTGGATCAAGATTGGGATCAAAGCTTAGTTCTGATGGCCAAAAGTTACAAATCAGTACAATCAAAGGAGAAGTCCTAGATGAAACCACTAATCACAAGCTCCTCGGTATTTATATCGATCAGAATCTTTCTTTTGACGATCACATTGATTATATCTGCAAAAAACTTGCTCAACGCATAGGTGTTCTACGGTCTATCAGACACTATTTACCATTCAGTGAAAGGATCCAATTCTACAGCGCCACAATAAAGCCTATACTGATGTATGGTGGACCGGCCTGGAGTTCGACATCCAAAGACAACATCAGAAGAGTCTTCAGATTACAGAAAAGAGCTGCCAGGGTCATACTTCATGTAAAAACAAGAGAAGAACGAACTGTGAAGCTATTTGAAAAATTGGACTGGATTCCGTTTTATGATGAACTCAATATAAATAAGTTATGTCTTATATATAAATGTCTAAATGGGCATTGTCCAGAGTATATTTCAGATAATATTGTACGTGTTAGTGAGGTCTCTAAGAGATCTAAGTCTAGATATGGTGACATAACATTACGATGTCCTAAGTATAATAGGGAAACAGAGGGGGGAAGACATTCTTAATTTCTGCCATCAAATTATGGAATGCTCTACCAATAAATATTAGATCGAGTTCTAGTATCAACTTATTTAAAGTTAATTATCGAAAGTATTTGAAAGAATCATATATAGGACTTGATCATTTTCCAATTTCATAGAATTCTCTGTATCAAGAATTTGAAGCAATCCTGAAATTTTTAGAATACATTTTTTATAGAAGAAATAATTTTTAGTATTTTTAGTATTTTTAGAATATGATTAATAATTGTCACAATTTTAACGTATGTATATATCATTATTATCATTTTTTTCCTTATCATTTGTATAGTTAATATATTATTTATATGTATTTATTGTTTATAGTTTAGGAGGTCCACAAGGTTTTCAGTCCCTGACTGTAATGTGTTTTAAACCTCATTAAATAAAGTTATTATTATTATTATTATTATTACTAATAATTCAGTGGAAAATGATGAAGGCGAAGCAGAAGAAGAGCAAACTGAAGAGACGTGGGATAGCCACAATGTAAACAACATACCTGACCAGCCAAATTTTACTGTGAACCCGGGAGTACAAACACAAATTTGCAACGACCCAAAACCAATAAATTTCTTCACACTTTTTTTCACTAAAGAAATTGTTGACAAAATTGCCATTCAGACAAATCTTTTTGCTAGACAGACCTTAGATAATCAAGAATGTTTGCCTAATTCAAGGTCAAATCTTTGGAAACCTGTAACGAGCGACGAACTCTATCTTTTCTTTGGCATTGTGTTTAAAATGGGCCTTACTGACAAGTTAGACTTGCAGCTTTACTGGTCTACAGATGAAGTATTGAACATTCTATTTTTTAGCAAAAACATGTCTAAGAATCGCTTTTTATTGATCCTAAAATTTCTGCATTTCAACGACAATCGGACACAAGTGCCTAGAGGTCAAGCTGGCTACGATCCAATGTTCAAAATAAGACCCGTGTATGATGCCATAAAAAAGCACTTTAAAGACGTTTACACGCTAACACAGCATCTAAGTATTGATGAAAGTACAATTGGCTGGGGAGGGAACCTTCATTTCTGTTGCTACAACCCAAAGAAGTCCCACAAATTTCATATCAAAGTCTTTGTTGTGTCAGAAGCTTCCTCTGGGTACATCTGTGACTGGGAAATTTATGAAGGTAAACAAGCTCATATCAGCGAAAAAGGAGCTACTTACGATCTTGTCATGGGCCTTTTACAAGATTATAAAGGACAAGGTTATGTTGTCTATATGGATAACTATTATTCCAGTCCTGAACTATATTCAGACCATTACAAAGATAAAATAGCTTGTGTTGGGACAGTGAGACGAAACAGAAAAGGACTTCCCAAAGAAGCTCTAAAACAGAAGCTGAAATGTGGAGAACACCTATCTCTAAGGAAAGGAGAATTAATGGTTCTAAAATGGAAAGACAAGAAGGATGTCTTCATGCTTTCCACAAGACATGATGATCAATTTGAGGCTACAGGGAGAATGGATCGCACATCTGGTCAGCCTGTCACCAAACCAAAGGTCATTCTTGAGTATAATAAGCACATGGGTGGGGTTGACAGGAGTGACCAGATGATGCAATATCATTCCTTTGAGAGAAAAACATCAAAATACTACAAGAAGGTTTTCTTTCACCTGCTTCACTTGTGCCAAGTCCAAGCCTATTTGATCTACAAGAAGCTGACAGAAAACCCTCTTCTTGCACGGGAATTTTGTGTGCAGTTGATAAAAGACTTGGTACTTCATGCACGTGCGGGAGGGGTCCAGTCCCCTAGTGACTTCACAAGAACCTCGCCTCAAGCACAGAACATCTCCAGGTTAACTGGCAGGTACTTCCCTTCCATGATAACTCCAAAGCCAGGTGCCAAGAAATCATTACCAACCCGGAAGTGTAAAGTTTGCTTAGAGCATAACTTGAGAAAGGAGACCCAATACCAATGTGTTAGCTGCAATAACACCCCTCTGTGTGTATCTGTTTGCTTTGAAAGGTTCCATACTCTTTTGCACTACTGAACAGTTGATAAAGAGCACTATCTCTCTTTGGTATTCTTTATATTGATCTATTTAGATGCTGGCTTATAATTTACATCTAAATGTGTAACAAATTGTCCTCAATTATTACTTGTAAACAGATATATGTAACATGTTTTATCTGCCATTCATTTTGAGCAAGTTTTCTGTTATTCGAGTTAATTCAAGTGAGAAGACAAGGGGAAAACATTTTTTTATTAAACAAAGGGTGACCATAGCAACAATTTCTCACTGTTGGGCGTGACAGTGTTGAGACTTACACCAAATGAAGGAGAAATGTGCCAGCTTTTAGAAAATTATGGGTTTGTACAGGCTTACATCAATTCCTGATTTTATATGAATTTTTAAAGTAAACACTACATAATTTCCAAAAATACCTGGCATTGAAGGTAGGGCAAGGGTGATAGTGCTTGGCAGGACAAGGGTTAATGTTGTTACATTTCTTAATACTAGATTCGCCTGCGACCCACTAAAGGAGATGATGTAATAATCCCTCTTGACGACAGTAAGGAGCTTGAAGAATCGGTTGAGCCTGGGGAAGATGATAACGCCAGCCTAGAAGTGACAAGAAAGGTCTTGGCTGCTACAGATGAAGGCTTATTCAGTGATGAAGCCTACCATAACGTAATGATGCCGATGTCTAATGCGGCATAAAAAGAAACACCTTCCCTCGTCTCACTGAAGAATGAATGAAAACTCCAAAATGGAGCAATTCAGCTCATAAGGATCCCTCACGTTAGTTATTTCCATTTTTTGGGGGGTAAGTGAAATGCATTAGGTTGTTAAATGCATCAGGTTGTTTAACTGTGGATTACCAATTACTTAGTATCAAAAGGGAACCAAAAAAGCCTAGAGTTGACTTGTTTGTAGACCTTTATGAGTCACACAGGTTGTCAAGTTATCAAGATCAAACCACGAGTGAACCTCTTGAAACATGCCAGATGGACAGGAGCTCCCAGATTTCACAGTACAGGACGAACTTTCTTTTAATTGTCTTGTATACATGTCTGTTAGTTTATTTCCACTTATGGAATGGAATGCACTCAGTTTTAGATTGTAGTCCATGGTGGACAAACTCATTCATACCTACAGCAACTTGCCTGGTTCCTAACATAACATATGATCTTATTTGATAATGCGAGTATTCAGTAGTAAGTGATTACAAAAGATATTCCAATGCACTTTTCTAATTTATCTTATATGGCCTAAGGATTAAGGTGCATTCAGGTGCATGTGGCTCCAAACAAAGCCATACTTGAGTTTGGACTCCTAACTGATATTTTAGTATATTTTTGTTTAAGCTGTTTGATTATAGGTTCATCCAAATACATCAGATCTGCACAGATGGTAAGAGGAGTACTTTCACTAATCGTTTTTATCTTTAAAATTGTAAATACTGTTGGGTTTGAAACGTGAGGCTATAAAGGACACATTTAAAATTAGCTTTAAATCCAATTAAGAGATTATCTTGGATGTTAATGTCGCGATAAACGTTTACGTAAATCCGTCCCGGCCAAGCCTACGGTGCGTAGCTGCTAGGAATGCCTAGGGATTCGTTTTCACTTTTTTTTCTTTATTTTATATAGCGTTATTTCTTTTAGGGGCGTATGGGAGAGTACATTTTTAATGTAAATACGTACCCTCTTTAAATAAAGTGTATTGTATTGTATTGTATTGTATTGTATTGTATTGTATTGTATTGTATTGTATTGTATTGTATTGTATTGTATTGTATTGTATTGTATTGTATTGTATTGTATTGTATTGTATTGTATTGTATTGTATTGTATTGTATTGTATTGTATTGTATTGTATTGTATTGTATTGTATTGTATTGTATTGTATTGTATTGTATTGTATTGTATTGTATTGTATTGTATTGTATTGTATTGTATTGTATTGTATTGTATTGTATTGTATTGTATTGTATTGTATTGTATTGTATTTCTCCATCATAAATAGGAGCATCGTCTAGGTAGAAATTCAGTGTTTTTAGTGTGGACTCTACCGTCGACAGCCAATAGACATTGGACTCTTGCAACTTCTCTCTGCACTAAAGTACTCCGAATATCTACTCTATTTGGTGCACGTCAGTTGATCAAAGTAAGTTCAATTTCTTTATTTTAGAGTAGTTTTAATGTGGATGGCTTAACCGTATCGCAAGCAAATACATTTTGAATCGTTAATTGTTTGCTGTAGAGATTAGGTGATTACTGCTAGGATTATCATCACTGCATGAAGTTTATCGTTGTATCTGTCAAGAGATCGTTATATGCTCAGTCACTTCGACGAGAATAATTTGTGTTGCCACTTCACATATTCATTTGCTTATCAATTGTTATTCCATGCTTTATATTTATATTTGTATGTAGTTAGATTATAGTAAGACTAGTTTTAGACTCTTTGTAATACTCATATTGCAGTTCAAACCTACAACTACATCTACAACACCTTCATCTACATCAGACTACACCTACACCTTCTACAACTGCTACGCTCTTACAAGCGACTAATTGGCTACACGTCAACCTTAATTGTCACCTCACCTCATCACCTACTTAACCTTCAAGTGTTAGACTGTAAGAGCATTGAACATTGTAAATAAATTCGTATGTGGGACAACTGTTGAGTTCGAATTCCTATAACCGTGTCCCATTCGTGATTACGTGAATTCCATTGCCATAATGTTCTATTCACAAGAGTCACAAATACTCCTAGCTTGCTTTGTCTCTCTTTTAGGGGTGGAATAATTGAGAGAGTGACGAGATTTGCTGCAAATAACAAGTTTGCCCAGAATGAAGCACTTTTACAGATGGAAAATGTGGAACCAGATGGCCAGCAAGATATGCCCGACCATTAGGAGCTCACTAAAAGCAGATTTATAAATTAAAACAGACTAATAAAGAATAAACTTTTGAATCTCCGAAAGTACCTAATTGATCTTTCGGCTTACCCTACATCAAGCCTTGATCACAATGATTGGTCGTAGGTTTGGGACTCATTTAGAGAATCCCATACATGGGCAACTGAAATCCCTCAATCTTTATACAAAAGTTTTTGTCTTGCAGTTAAGAACTGTTCATTTCTATACTGCACTCCTAGGGAGCTGTGTTGCTCTGACAGTGGATTACACAATAACAAGAGGGTTTTATACTTACAAAACAACAAAGAACTCATAAAAATGTGCAAGGTAGTTTTATTGTGATTGTTTTTTGAAGCGGACAACAAAGAAATACAACTGACATGGGTAAATAGCATAAAAGTTTGATCAGAATTATTTAAGAGATTTGCGATACTACTCAGTTGAAGCACAGATTCATCAAGCTATTTGTAGTAAAATTTGTGGTAGTACCAATAGATTGTCTGCACTAATCTATCTTGGTCCTTTCCTGCCTCTTCATGATTCTTATATATTTTCAGGGCTCACCTCGTGCTTCATTTTCAATTAACTTATAGTTTAAAAGATGGCTTCATTGTGCTAGATAAGTAAGTTAGAATCAATGTCGATCCTTAATTCTATTTGCATTGAAACAGTTACTTTCCTTCATGTGAGGATTTGAATATATTTTAATCAAAGCAAAGACAACGTTAATATCATGAGGAAATTAATCAAAAATAAGGCTACCTATTGGCCAATTGTATTGGGACAGTTAAACTTTCAATGCAAGATTAGATACCAGTTTGCACATTTATGGTTAGTTGCGGTTATTTTTTTATTATAGTGAACAAAAAAAATATTGATCCATTTTTGGAAGTTCTCAAAGACAAAATGATTGCTTTGTGTGGCTGCAAGCTTTATGAGTATTTCAACAAAATCCCATTTAATGTGAAAGTAGAGGTTATGATCTATGTTCTTGACTATCAGGTATTTGGAAGGTTTTTCTCACTCACATGTAATAGAGGTAGTGCTTGGTGTCTTGTGCTTCATCTATATTGCAACGATTTAAGTAAAATGGTATCCTTGTCATAAACGAGACAGAGCGTCCAGATTTAATCGCTCTCCAAGACACGGAGGTTAACAATAATCAATAATTTTATTCAAGCTAGTGTCAATAGCTTCTAGCTGGCTCTATTAATTGGGGACAATGTAAAATAAATTGTAAAAAATCTAAAAATGGTAATTGATGAACTTATATCTACAAAAATCTATGTGTTATGATTCTTTATTTCTTTATTCTTTATTTCATTTGCATTGCTTGATAATGACTTATAGCTAAGTCGAAACGTCGCGTTTTTTAAACTTTTTTATTTTTAATTTTTATCATGTATCATATTTTATTGCAATGTTTTATAGTAAAATTTTAAATTTGAATCTATTAAAATCAAACTTTTTGATTATTCTACTCCAAAGTATCAGCACAACTTTTCAGTTAAACCTTTGAAGCGTTTTGACGGTATATATAACTTTGAGACATCTCTTTCTCGACCCAGTGGAGATGTGGTAAGACATTAGATCATGCCTAGAGAATTCCTTGACTTACCAGCTGGTGCTCACACTTCGCTAAGATTGGATGTGTCGGATGATAGGGGAAATTGCTGATAATTAATTTATTATTCCTTGCCACATTTTGTATTGTACTACTCTGATTGGAATATTTAAACTTCCATCGCATCTCCGTTGAGCTGTGCGATACTCCAACGTGAAAACCTTTCCGTGGACTTTGTGGACTTTGTACGGTCACAGTCAAGCAACAAAAATCAACGCAAGTCCAAAATCAGTCATCCAAGTTTTTAGTGTTTTGTACTCTATCAGCAAGCGAGTAAATGTTACAATAAAAAGCAAACGAAAACATATTGAGTACGAAGTGCTGCCATGAGTCGAGCCGCTAGTTTGTGTTTGTACTCTATTAGCACAAGAGAGAATGTTGGAAAAGCAGGAAACCAAAACGGCACTGATCTAAATCAACTTTTCTTTACACTATTTATAATATTTGATCAAAATGGAAACATGTTTCAGTCTATTCACCGTGGCCTTTGACGAGTCAGCTAATTGTAGTTGTAGGCAAAACTTTGCTGTAACTTAGCCAAAATAACTCAGTGGATCTAATTGACTTTTTGTAAAATCTAAAGTAATTGATTGACTGTACATGTACTCTTTAAGACGCATACTGTAACAATTACTTCAGATACTGATAAAATGAGGAATTTATATTATGCACTGTATGTAATGAATTGTATTTATCTTTTGTTTGATCTAAAACGTTGAATACAGCAACATCATGCAATACACAGGAAACTAATTCCACTTCAAAAAGCATCTAGTCCCACAGGGAACCCGGCTTTATTCAGCTATATTTCTATACTTTATCGAAATGCTAATATTGGGATTCCTGTGACATGAGATCGTTAATGTACGATCGACATCTGGTAAGCATCCCATTACAGCAAATTACATGAGCGTGTAATATATAGCCGTTTGACACTGCTAGTTCGTAAGCCAATAGGGGATTAAGTTTATTGACTTTCGTAACGCATTCTCTAGTAACCATCAGAAGAAGAGAAGGGCTGAAACAAAACTTGAGTGCCTGAATTAAAACTCTTATTTAAAATACTTTGAGAATATTTTCATTGATGAAATACCGCCAAATGATTGTTCAATAAATACACTCTATGCCAGGAAGTTCAAAGTCGTGGAAATCTGAATCGATTCTATGCTATGCTGTGATTTTGAAACGCTGACTTTTAGTTTCATGTTCACCGCTACTTGCCCTGACCAGTGAGCTTGTAAAACGAGGCGTATCTGTAGAACGTCAACCACAAAACAATAGAACTTGACAGTTTAGTGATGTTTTAGTGGATATTAAATGTGAAGTTTTTCAAGAGCCTGAAATAAAATTTATATCTCTTTTATATAATTAGAAACATCAGGTCAACTTTAAAAAGAAAATGTTCCATTTATACTCACCGTATTGCAAAATTGGAATCTTCAGCTTGACTAAACATGTTTTTTAAAATCTCTTGGATAATTGTGTCCCTAAAGAGAACACTACTAGTAAAATGTATTCCCCAGCATCGTTGTTGTGCTTATCAGAATTGAGGACTTGTGTCTTTCAATTTTAAAATTGTTTTAGCCGTTACAGTTAGCTGACAAGATCTTATTACATTGTGTTACGAACGAGATCCCCCGCTGCTTTCCTAAAAATAGCTGGTCAGGGCAAGTAGCGGTGGTGTTCTTACGATAATCTCGCTGTGTTTCAACCCTTCTCTATTTTTGACTGTTACTACACTGAGTGCATTACTGATTCGAATATAATCCCCTTATCAAATTACTGTTTCAAAGAACGCCCGATAATCTGATTACAACTCTGTTACACGATACTTCAAAACGATCTCATATGCCACAGGAATCCCAATATTTGCGTTTCGATAAAATACAGAAATATAGCTGAATAAAGCCGGGTTCCCTGTGCTAGTCCTTCTAGCTAGCTCTTTTGAAACAAATATTCTGCATATTCTTTTTATTCTTTCAGAACTAAATATAAATGTTGTCTAGTTTGATCTCACATGCTCAAGCATGTTAAGGCCTGGGTCAGGCCCCTATTTAGCATAAAATGGTATTTTTTTACATTTCAAGAGTAATATCAAACATTTCGCTTTCTAACTTGGAGACGTGTTAGAATTTGTCGATTTTGAAAAATTCTCATTGACAAAATGGGGAACGCTTGGTCACGTGACCATCCACGTAATATAAAAAATGACAAAAATTCAATCGAAAACGGGCCGTATAGAGACGTAAAGTGAAATAATAGAATAGATGCCAATTTCTGACTATTGGGTTTGTCTTTCAAAATCTGCCTGGAATGGTGGTCCATCATTGATTGTTAAGGAGATATTTAATAAAAGAGGTCACGTGACCAAACCAGGTATTTACAAATTTGCATGTTACTCCTCACCGTTTAAATGAAGTCATCCATTCCAGGCAGTTTCTAACTTATCTAGATGTCCTTAACAGTTACACATCAAAAACAGTCTTCATTTAATGCATTTTCACCGGCCCATTTTCAAATTAATATTTTTTCATCCTATAGGTCACGTGACCACCGAATTCTGACCATACACAAATAAAAATGTTAAGGATCCTAATTATGACTATAGGCCAAAATTATATCTAAGTACATTTAATATTGGTAGAGATATTGCAATTTTAGTGTTTTCTAGTTGGGCCCAATGACCCAGGCCTTAACATGCTTGAGTGCATGCAGATCGATAATCTCCCTCGCAGCCGCTACCGATTGATGACCATAACCCAATATTGCATTTCACAAGAGATCACACGATTGGAACGCCATTCACTGTAGATACCAATTTGCGATTTATGACAACTGACAACAAGAGCGAGAACACAGGTACATACGGTGAAAGCTGATTCCTCATCTCGACATTTCCAATAGAAGAAAATTGATATGCTCGGAGCCTAACAACCTGATGTATCCAACTAAACAGTTACTCAAAATAACTCACTAAAGAAAAATACTTTCCCCTCAGCAATATCTTTTGCAAGCTACTTCCAGCCTTTTTGGTCCAGTTTCTGTACCAACGTCCTTTCCTCACCTCAACGGGCACACATGCACACTAGCTAAAGCTTGTGTAATCAATAAAACTTTAAAGATACAAATGTCATAAGCAGTAAAACTGATAAAACTCAAATCTTTAAAACTATAGAAAATCTATAAAACTATAAAAAATTAAAAAAAGGCGTGGGATAATAACACAGTCCTACCCTGCTTATTTCATTTCAGTGCAACAAAAGTCACATAAGTATGATATTTCTATTTCTAAATGCAACTATAAGCCATGGAATTGTTGTTGAACCTTGACAAGATAACGTTTTGGGCTTTCTGTGGTTTGTGATGGTACATCAACTTATCTCACAAACACCTGACAATCATATGACTAAAAGGTCACTGAAACAGATCTTCATCGATGATGTCATGTCAAGAGGGAAGGTCAGCACAGTCCCGTAGACAACGCCTACACGTTTGTTTGACCAAAAGAAGAACATGTTTGGTACGTTTGGTACAAGGAACTGCTGTTCCATAAAGAGTCACTACTAGTTGCTGGCATTTTTACCTTCAGAAAAGGTAAGATAAAGTTTTAATCGGTTAAAGCTTTTGACTTGAACCTTACAACACAATGAAAGTGAGATCTTACAACTTCCTGTTTGAAATATTAAGAAAGAAGACTCATGTCCGAATGATTCTGGAGTCATAAACAGTTCAGCAAGATTCTTGTTCTTTTCCAGCTTTTGTGCAGACATGAAAGTAAGTAAGTAAGTAAGTAGACTAAGTAGTAGCATTCAACATAAAACAATTCACCACCAATTAAAAATTCACCTTGAGGTGATCAGGCAGTCGAAAATAGAGTTTCCATTACTAATATCTTACTAGCCGTTTCTTACCGAAAGTGAAATGCTTCGAGCTTCAAAACAACCCGATGCATCCTATCGCCTCTGATGAATATGTGATCAACACCAGGAAAACAACTCCACTGTCGAGAAAGAACGGGGATAGACTTCTGTATACTTAGAAGACTTAGTTGATTAACAAAGCTGAAAAAAAATAAATAGGGGGGGAAAGCTTTCAAAACCCCTGGGACTCTGCTGAGAAAAATTAAGTTGCTGAACAGCAATCATGTTTCTTCCGGGACCTTACGTGACAAGACTACTGCACTACCATGGCATGTCTTGTTTTACTTGCTCTCTGACCTTCTTTATTGGGTAGTTTAGCTTTAAAACTGCCTATATTATTGTACTAAGCAAAACAAACAGATACAAGAACAGTTGATGAATTCATAAACTCTGAAGCAAACTTTAAGGTGGTTGCATAATTCAAGCGAGTTTCTGTGAAATTTTTAACTCGCTCGCTTCATGTAAATATCCATCAATACTGCACCAAAATAAATCCAATTATTTTAGATTTTAGTGGTTGTTAGCCGCATTAAATTATTAAATTTAATAGCCACGTATAAAAAAAATGATATCTGTCTCTTATTAAAGAGTTAACTTAATATATACGGAGGAGCTAAAGAACTGAGAGCCTGTCTCATAGCTGTCTTGATAATTGTCAAAAACAAAGTGTAACCAATGCTGATTTAAGTTTTCTAGCTTATCAGAATTTTGTTTGACACAATGCAATTGACCACTAATAATTTACATACGGCAAAAAATATGCTTTATACAATATAATTTTGGCATGTTCAGGAATTAAATGCTTATGGCTTCTTGCTTTTCTGCTTATTTTCCGATCTTATACATGTTGAGCATTTTGATACAACCAAATGTGGCACACAGCTTCAAATATTCTGGTTTAAAATATTTTGTTTTTGGTTGTTTGTTTTTGTGGTTACTCCCGTCTAAAGGACGGAGTACCACTATGCTATGGCACGAGGGTGGAAGGAAGTCTGTAACACCCGAACACCCGACTCTTTTCCGATCTTCCAATGCCGATCTTCCGATGTCTTCAGGATATAAACACAGAAAACATATGTTTCAAAATAGCTAGTATGGAAGGAAAATCGATGAATTTTACTGTCATTACTATTAAGGCGTGTCGGAGAACACATGCTCTAGAACTAATACAAAGTGAATATTATATATAGCTTGAAATACCATTGAGTAGAAGCACTCCCAGACATGTCCAATACACGCAGAAAATTAATACAGACATTATTAAAGGAGAAGCCTTTAACTCCAACATCATAGCCTGCGTCACATCCGGTCTTTTTCAGTCATTCATTCAGTCTCATATTTATTGATTTTGTTTGATTCTTATTCTGTCTCATATTTATTAATTTTTTTCTTTCAGTTTATCATCTCCAGCCCTGAAAACAGACTACCGATTCAGCAACCACAATCTCACATGGAGTACGAGGTAAATAGTTTTTTTGAAATGTTAAAGAGTCTATAATTCTTAAAACTTGTCTCTTTGTTTTCTTTTTATTTAGGAAGAAGTTGTACAAAGTGGCTTTGGTAAAACATCTGGTTTGACAGTCAAAAACATTTCATTCCCATGCCTCCGGTGCCGTATAGACAAAAAGAATTAAACGATTAGCACATAATCTAGTAACTGCAATCAACTAATAATTTAGTAACTACAGTCAAACTGAGACTAGCTTTATGCCTTGTAGTGTACTCGATCTCAGCCATGACTGTATTCCTTCCGATTGAAATATGGCTTCAGATAATGGAGTTTCTGCCTTGGAGACGAAAGTTGGCACTGCGTCTGGTGTGCAAACAGTGGTATGCATTATCGACAGACAGTGCAGTGTTCAAAAAGTTAGGTCAATTCAGACATTGAGAGCAAAACACTGAGAAACCTTCTTCTGCTTTTCGGTCATAATGTGAAGCATCTGAATCTATTCAATTGCTTCAATTCCTCTGACGATCTTTTCAAGCAAGTCGGAGAAAGAAGTAATTTGATTCAGCTGAAAAGTTTGTGCTTGTCATACACTAGTATTGGAACTGACACTTTCACGGCAATTTTAAATGCCATACCAAACCTCCAAAACCTGGATATTAGAGGGACTAAATTGCATTATACTGCAACAAGAGCTATAGCCCAGCAACTGCTCAAATTGCTCACCCTTCCAGACGCCCATATAATATATAATATACGGCCTGATAAATGCGTTACATCTTTGTTTCAATCCCTGGAAACATTAACCAGTTTTTGATTTTCAGTAACCGCTTGTTACCCAACATCAAGACCCTTGCAATTGACTGTATAGACGACGAAGATATGGAAACCGTTTAAGAGTGAGTCAGTAATTCCCCTATAAAAGTAAAAGTACTTTGTTTGTGCAACAGTTATGTGGGATCAAAAACTAAACAAATTTTAGCTTCACATCAAATTTCGTTATGCAAGGGCAACATACAAGCACAGTATCACACAAAGGAGGAGGACAAATTTTTATCGTCATGGTGATCAGAGGACATATAACGAGGGGATAATTCTTGTTTTATGAGTCACATGAGTCAATGAGTCATGAGTCATGAGTCAATGAGCCATGAGTCAAATCAGAAGCAGGTCAGCGGTTGTGTTCGGAGCCTGCACAAGATGGCGGAGAAGAGCGAAATTTCCGATTCGGTGAGTACAATCTTCTTCCATCCTCAGTATTAATTGATTTTAAACTTGAAATTTTGATTGCTCATCTCGGAATTTTATTTTGAAGTTTTTCTTGTGCAGTTATTTTCAATATTATCTAATGTATTATTCATAAAATCTCGAGTATGATTGTTATGCAAATCGAGATAGCACATGTGTTTGCCATTGATCACAGTTTATTCAAAGCGCATTAAAAACCCGCTGGATTTTATATACCATGATAAATTGCTCGCAGTACAAATAACCCGATTGACACAAAAAACCTCGGACACACACAAAAAAAACATACAAATGCTTGTGGGTTCGCACACACTGTCCGGATATAAGTTACTGTTTGTTACCGCTAGCTGTGCATTTGGATACGATTTTACATTATTTTATAAGTTCACGTAAGTCCCAATTCGGTTTTCAGTTTTGGTGACAAAGAAATGTGACAGTTATAATCTTGCTATTATTATTATGAAATATTTATCTGAGTATTTATAAAACGATATAAAACGGTTCAGAAAACAGTGTCAAATGGATTTTCTGAGAAAAAAGTTTATTCTTTATAATTTTGTTGCAGGAAATCATTGACTTAACAATCAGTCCAAGAAAAAGGAGTAACGAATGCTATGCAAAAGTAAGTGTTATGAGCGTTTTAAACGAATAAGACAATAGAGAGCAAGCAAGTAAAGGTCAATAATTTAAGAATTATTTTGATTGTATTTTTTGTGGTAGATTCATGTGATGCTAGCAATATATATACAGTCGATCCCGAAAAGATTGTTTAGTTGAAAAGACATAAAGACAACAACAAAGTCATTTGCATAAAACTCTTTTTTGAATTCTCGGGAAGTTTCAGTTTAAAACTTCAGATAAAATCGCTTGTTAATGCTATCTACAGCAGTGCATTGGGATTTTGCAACTTGATATTGAAGATTCTTGTAAAAACTTAAAAACATGTAATATGCAAATGACTTTGTTGTTCTCTAAACATCTTTTCAACTGAACAACCTTTTCGGGATTGACTGTATCATATATTTAGCTTCAATTAGCCCTGTGAGCCCTCCTTGCTCTATGAGCAAAGGAATCACACTTAGGTAAAGAAGTTCACATTATTTTCAGTAAAAAAATGGTTGAAATTTTGAAGAAATGTCTTGGTTTGACATTTATGACTTTTGAATTAATTAGCCCATTCCTCTATAATGATTTTACCCTGTTGGAAGCATTCCTTTCTCCCCCACCGTGAGGGAAGAGTAATGTAAGCTCGAGCCCGACAGTGATTGATTCAATTTGCTTTGTGAAAGCTATAAGTCAATCTGTTTTTTAGTTAAAAAAACACTGTTTAATATAGAAAGAACATATATTAAGCACTATCAACAATGCTTGTGTACCTACTGGCTTTTATAAAAAGAAGATCCTATAGATGCAAAGTAGTTTGTAATTGTTGTAATTTGTAATTGCTGTTGTTTGTCCTCTAAAATCGATTTCTTAAGGTATTTCCTCTGGGATTGAAATCAAAATATGATGTATATCATAAAGGATTGCTCAAAAATATATGTTTTTAAATCAAAATGGCTTTTGAAATAAAAATACTGCTTTTAATTTAATTTAACAGTTTAAAGCCAGTTCATAATAAAAATGGTTATGAATAGCTGAATGCAGCAGTTCATGATGTGTCAGTGACATAGACATGAAAAACCGTTTTAAACCAATTTACATCCAGGAAAGTGCATGTATTGAATTGAGTATAGACAAAAGCTTCTTTTCTCTTCACTTTTCAGTGGAGGAGAAGGTGCATATGTATGTTCACAGGGTATAGAGTGGTTTTCATAAACCTGTGAAATAGACACTAAACTAATACACATCAGTAGACTCTAATTCTATTGTTTTCTTTTGTTCACTGGTTTTTATGAAAACCACTCTAATGATTTAAGCTCCTATTACATCTGAAATTTTCCTCAATCCAGAAGGCTGAAACATAATCTTAATTAAAACATAGTTTCAACCACAATTAAATGTTTTTATTACCTAGGACTAACTGAGCTTTGACTGAATCAGCCATCATGATAGTATTGTAGTTATATTATGAAAACATTTAATTGTGGTTGAAACAAAAACTAATTTTTAATTCATGAATCCCACTTACAACAACATCTTAATATTATAATCTCAATTATTAGAAGACCTTTTAATATGACTCTTTTAATACATATGTTAATACATATACCTGTTAATGCCTGTGTAACTATATACATATGTTGTATATGTACAGTAAAAAATATGTTTTGAGAAAACTCTGATTGATTTCATTCTTGGTTTACAGGATGTTGTAGATTTAACAATTAGCCCTAAGAAAAGCAGTGGATGCTATGAAGATGAAGTAAGTGTCCCGAGCCTTTGCCATTCTTTCAGTCCAATGTTTCATTTTGATATAAAGTTTTGTGGTACTAGACTTCTTTTTAACAAGGCATGGCACAACGGCTGTTAATGCATTTCTGATGTTTCTTCATTTTCCTGTTCTAAAGGCTGGGCATATTTCAACTGAGGATGATAGTGATGACATGTTAACTTCTTCCTTTGATATTCAGCCTAAGGCTGAATCCTGGTAAGTGTCACTAGTAGAATGATCACATATTGTCCCAGAGTGCAATAAATATTAAGTTTTCAACTAAAATGAAGTACTTTAAAATTTTTTTTTTTGCTTTTCACCACAGGAAGCCCAACCCATAAAATCATGAATTATCCACTTCAGAAACGAGTGGAGGACTGGGAACGAGTTTTTAGAATTAATCTAATTAAGAAATGAACCCCATCACAAGAAAGAGCATATCATAAATATCAAGTTTCATGATTTTGACAAAGTTTGGATTAGTGTTAAATGATCTGCTGGCATTCAAAAACTGTAAAAATTACAAAGAAATTTATGACAGCTGTCCCTAGCAAACATACATTGTGTAGTTCCAGAAATAGGGAGGGATGAATAATTTCTGAAGGGTAGGGGGGTCTAAATCGTCCAGATTTCCAGAAGAAGGGGGTTGTTTATGTTAAACATGTTTTCTGAATGGTATTTTAAAAATATTTCAAATGCCATAACCAAGCCCCGCATATGAAACAGTATTGATCACTCAGCATCTTTGATTATTTCTTGAGGCATAATTTTGCACTTTCTTTCAGCTTAGATGAGTCTTTCAATGCCTACATGTTTGGTATAGTCGCCATTTTGATTTAGGGGAATGACTGCTGACCGGAATGACTGCTGACCATATTTGAAAACAAAATGGCTGCCGTGAGCACAGCATTTCCTCTATAAACAACGTCAAAATCATGAAACTTGATATTTACGATATGCTCTTTCTTGTGATGGGGTTCATTTCTTAATTGGATTAATTCTAAAAACTCGTTCCCAGTCCTCCACTCGTTTCTGAAGTGGCAAATTTACAAATGAGCTAATTTTCTTGTGCTGCTCAAAGATACCAAAGTGACATCAAGTAGTTTCTTAAAGCCCACACCCCCTAGTTTAATCAAACAGCAAAAACAATTGTATGGACACAATTTCCAGGTTCCATGAAAAAAGCCCTTTGCCTGCAGGATTATTTTGAATCTTAAATGAAACTGTATTGTTTTGTATTGGATTCCTCACTATACTATTATTTATGCTTTGCTCAACAGTGATCGTGGTAGAATAACACCTTCACTTTTTGCTGGAATAGAAACAAAACATGTATCATCGTTGCCATTTGATATAGATGATGACCAGGTTTTTGAGTTGAAGTACAATTCCAATAACCCTGCCTCAACCCTTTCTGATGGTCGTCCATGGAAAGACTATTACAATTCTAAAAGACGTGGCTTCACTGGCATAAGGCGGAGGGCAAATTGCAAAGGATCAGCAAGATGTCCCAATGAAATGTGTTGGTTTAAAAAGAAGTATGGCAAAGAAAACCGTGTGAATTTCGAGAAGCGCAATGGCATTTTAGTTTGTCACAGTTGCCACACAGTACCTGAAGAAGTTGACTGTCCAGCTGTAAAGATCTGGGAAGTAAATGAGAACAAAACTAAAGTGACTGTTTACCACTATAATAAGCATACATGTGTGGCTGTTAACAAGTCCATATCCAGTGAATTAGCAAATGATGCCAGAAAGGCTTTTCAAGTGTCAAGACAGCTTAAACCACAGAGGTACATCAATGATAAGATCATCTCAGCCATAGAGTCTGATTCTTCTGGCAATGACGTGTATGAAATTGCAAACACATTTGTCAACAACTCAACCCTAAACAACATCAAGGCTAAAGCAAAAGCAGAAATCGAACATACTGGTCACAACTTTGATGCTGTGGGAAAGTACAAAGAAAGTGTTTGCGAAAAGCTTGAAGATCCCTTCCTGATATACAAAGTGAACAACAAGGCTTTAGATGGAACCCGTCCTTCCTTCGTATTCAAGTCTAGCAAGGAACAGTTACAGATTGCTGCTGACATGGACAGGGAAGGAAACAGCCCACTAGGAAAGGAGTATTGCCACCTTGATGGCAACCACAAAAGATGTTCAGGATATAAAACCATCACACTTTGGATTTATCACCCTTACCTGAGGCAGATGTGCAAAATCGCCACGATGGAAGCTGAGGCAGAAAATACAGCCTCTATGAACATATTCTGGGAGGTACTGAATGAGGCAATTCAAGAGTTCTCTGGAAACCCAAGTGCAAGGTTTCGACCCCACGGCTATATGATGGATGAAGGCGGCGCATTCTGGGCATCCATTGCCAATGTTCAAGGAGAGGAGGATCTTCAGAGATCAGTAAGCTGTGAAAAGCATTTTGATTTCACAGTAAAGAGACAAGAAAAGTCTCTTCCAGGAGAAGACTTGAAGTCTGAGTTCAAGTTCCTGTGTGAATCAGTACTTAAAGCTGAGACCCCACTTATTTATGAGAGGGCTGCTGAAAGAATGGATGAGTTTATTGCTGTGCACAGTCATCTAAATTCATGGTGGGATTGGTGGCAGAAACGTAGGTCACATGTTTTCCGTGCCTTCAAACCTTTGCACAACGTTCCAAAAGCAAACCACGCAGAAATTGGACATTCACGATGGGTTAAGGTGGGTGCAGTGAACTTGACCTTGGTAGATGCATGCAGAGAGGATGTTGCAGAGAGTGTGAAACTTTCAGCAACATTACGGGCGTATGGTACCGGCACCTTCCGAGGTGGCAAGGGTCCTAGTGCAGCAGACCTGCAAAAGAGATGATATGCACAGCAGAGTAAGAGGACAGATGTGTACATTGCAGAGCTTGACAAAATTGCACAGACCAGCACAGCAACAATAACCAGGGAAACAGAGAGCTTTGTTGATCCAACCTCTTCTCATAGACATGACCCCAGCAGAGTAGCACAGACGAGTTCACAGAAGAGTACAAGATCTGCACCATATCGACCACAACGTTCAAGGTCATTTCTGAGATCCCTTGACATTGCAAAGAAATGCAAATCATCCTTCACAGTACAAAGGAAGGTCATCACCACAGAAAAGATTCAAATCCACTTAAAGCAATTTACAGGCAAAGTGAACTACGTCACACTATCCAAGTTCCCAGACTGCGCTGATTGCACCTACTGTACAAAACAGAATTTATGCTCTCATATCATATGGGCTTACCTATTTGTTTGCAAAATGCCAGAGTCCAGCCCTATCCTGCAACAAAGAGCCCTCTCAGCAGAAGAGCTCAATGAGGTAATGAGCAACATGAGGTCAGTCAGTACTTCAACTGCAAGCTCTTCAGGTTTATCATCTACATCAACAATTGGCAACCTCAAGGAAGTCTATACCTCAACTGCAAGCCCTTCAGGATCATCTTCAAGTAATGGTCAATCTTCATCTGCGAGCAAAAATACAGATTGGCAGCTTGAACGATACAAGAAAGCAAGTAAGGGGAAGCAGCCTCAGTGTAGAAAGTGCAAAACTATGGTAAATGATGGGAGCCTTACCATAGTAGCTTATGGATTATGGTCCCCACCACACCTAAACTCAAAAGGAGAGAAGTTCTTTATTCCATCAAAGTTTTACTTTTGTTTGAACAGCTCATGCTGCATGTTCACCCCACTTGGCAGTGCCATTGAAAAACCAAAAGAAATCAACATTAGTGAGTTCGTATTGCAAGGACTGGAGAGTAAAGACTTTGAAGTTCTAAGCAACCTTGGGCTACCATTCCTATGGTCATAATGCCTCTTTGTGATGTTGATTTTCAGACTGTTTGATTACAAATTTAAAGAAACTCTTATTGTTATATTGTTATTGTTATTGGCACAAAGGCGAAGTGTGCTGCATTGATGAATTGATGAACTTTAATATGACTTTAAATTGTTCTCAACAACTTTGGGCTGCCATTCCTATGGTCGTAATGCCTCTTTTTGCTGTTGATTTTCAGACTGTTTGATTAGATTGTTTGATTACAAATTTAAAGAAACTCTTATTGTTATATTGTTATTGTTATTGGCACAAAGCCGAAGTGTGCTGCATTGATGAATTGATGAAACAGATTTGGGTTTTTCAATCTTAGATTAGATTTACAAATGAGTAGAGTGCATTTAGTATAATTTGTGCAATTTAGTATTATGGATTTACAGAATGCACACTAAACATTTGCATTATGTCCAATTGACTAACTTCAAAATTAATAAATCAATATTATCAAAATTGCAGCTGTGTAGTGTACTTTAATTTGTCTGGCTCTTGTAGCTATCTGGTAACATCACTAACTCAAATATGCTTTTATTGTCTTGACACCATTGACGATATCACAATATGGATAGAAGAACAGGGTAGGCCCTGTGGCTTTTGTCAAAAAAGCTGCAAATTAATATAAAACAAATAAACTACTGTAAATGTACATATTTCCTGGAATGAATTTAAAAATATTGTAAAAGTTTATTCCATTTTTTATTGTTTATACAACCTTTTTGGGAAACGTTATCACTCTTGGGATAATGGTTGGCTTTTCAAACCAATCACAAACAAAATAATTTTGATGGTAAACAGTAGGTATTTCAATTTGTTGTTATTGCATGGCAATTGCATTGTTTTTTGTTTAAATAGATTTTTATGCTGTAACAAAATGTGATATGGAGACATTAACATATCTGTCAAAAACATCACAATGTTGAAATTTTTCAGTGTTACAGCACTACTTTAGATATGTATATATAATATGATTTTCATATTTCATTAAATCAGATATTTTTCTAGTCATCTCAGCATCTGATTCTTGCATGAAAAGACTGGAAAAGGACTTTCTGAACATAAATCATGACATTTTAAAATGGAATTTGTTCAATGGATGGAATGAGTTGAACTATGCTACAATCTCAGTGATTATTTTAGTTTAACCAATAATATTAATATATACAATATAATAATATATAAATATTATTATTATTATTATTATTATTATAAATTATTAGAGTGATCACATTTCAAGTATGAAATAGTACTAAATCCAACTTTTGCAAAATTATGCAAATTCCTTTGTTTTCTTTAGTTTAATTACTATTTTGCACTATTTAGTTAGTACTGTTTCACACTTTAGTGGCATAATAGTGACTTTAAGATTTGACGACTACGGACTACGAGGACGGTTGGACGAGGACTAGCTTTATATGTTGTGGACTGGGTCGAGTACGTAGTACTTCGCGCGAAAAATCAAATTAAGTTTTTGACAACCGAGTACGAAGACTCTACGAAGGAACCGAGTGGAACTCATAAAATTTGTTCTTTGCTTTAAGTCAAAACAATGTCTTTCCAAGATGTTAGGGATAGCCTGATTTACGCTTTAGCTGATGGCTGTATAGACGAAGAAGAGTTTGTGATTCTTAATGAATATTTTCAGTCAACTAATCCTCTCTATCCTTACTGGGATTACGATGCATTTTGTTTGGACGACCTTGATACAACCGAGTGCAAGACCGAATTCAGGTTTGAAAAAGAAGATATCCCACTTTTAGCCAGAACCCTTAGGGTTCCTGACACTTTTAGATGCCGTCAAGGTACAGTTTGTAGTGGAATTGAGGGACTTTGTATGATATTAAAGCGGTTGGCATATCCATGTAGATATTACGATATGATCACACGTTTTGCACGTCCGGTGCCAGAGCTTTGTATGCTCAGCAATGTGGTTCTCGATTGGATTTACGACACCCATGGGCATCACTTGACATCATGGAATCAGCCTTTCCTTTCTTCGCCATTATTAGAACAATATACTGAAGTTATTTCAAGAATGGGCCCACTCAGAAATTGCTTTGGCTTTATTGATGGCACAGTTCATCAGATCTCCCGACCAGAAGAAAACCAGCGGGTAGTTTATAATGGCCACAAAAGGGTCCATAGTTTAAAATTTCAATCAGTAGCGATCCCCAACGGCTTAATTGCAAATCTTTTTGGGCCTGTGGAAGGCCGCAGACATGACGCTGGGATGCTGAAAGATTCTAACTTGTTGGCTTCTTTGCAAATTTATGCTCACAACCTTGCAGGAGACCCTCTCTGCCTTTATGGAGATCTGGGATATCCCCTGCGCCCTCAACTTATGTGCCCTTTTCGCCAAACGGACTATCCAATACTAACAAGGGACATGAAAGAATTCAACACTGCAATGAGCAGGCTAAGAGTGTCTGTTGAATGGCTTTTTGGGGAGGTGACCAATTGCTTTAAATTTATTGACTACAAGAAAAACCAAAAGATTGGAATGAGTGCTGTTGGGAAGCAGTACCTGGTCAGTGCACTAATGAGAAATGCCCTTACCTGTTTATATGGTAACAATACATCAGCATATTTCCAACTACAGCCTCCAACACTTGATAACTACTTTGTATAACAGGTCTATATTGGCATATGTTCACTTTGCATTACAGCTTCTTTGGAATGAAATACCCATACATTTTTTTTCTCTATTTTTCAATAATTTCACTGTAACTGTGGAAGTTCTATCAGTGGAATCCAGCCATTATTTTCCTTTGTTGACATTTGTGAGACTATTTTATTACACATGTATGTTTTATAGTAATTTTCATTTTATGGTGAAAGAAAATTGACTATTAAGTTTGTAGCATTTGATAAGAAACAAAAGAAAACAATGGATTCAGAGTCTACTACCAACTATTAGTTTGTCTATTGTTTCACGGTCAAATGAAAATCACTCTATTATACAGTCCAAGTAAAGCTACTCAATAAAAAATATCTACATAATATTGAATTTTTTCTATTTTATTCAAGCATTGAACACAAGTCTATAACAGAAACAAAATGTTGTATTCATGGGTAAAGTGAGCACACTTAAACCATGAAATTGTACTAGCTAAATAAATTTATGTGCAAAATAGCACTTATCAAACAATAGAAAACTATTTTTTTACAATTTTAGTTTTTACAGTTTCAAAGATTTAGTGTGTTCACTCTAACTGTTCAACAAATAACTTTTCAAAGGTCTATAGAACATAGTTCCTTTGTTTATGAGACAATTTCTGTCTGTATTAATTAACTGTTTTAAAAGCATATGTATGCTTATAAACCATCAACATTTGTGACATGGATTTAGGTAAAAACTCTAATGCATTAACAAAAGGGTTACACCCATGAACATAACCTAAATGACTTCTCTGGCATTGGGTTTTGAGATATCAAAAAATAGCTTTTCTAAAACCAGATTTTTTTATTTAACTCAATCAGACAAGTCACTTAGGCTATTTTCACTAAAGCACTCCATCAAAATTAATATTTGGTCAATATAAACTGTAAGTTTTAATAATCTTATTAAACAAACCTGAATCTACCTATTTGGTGAGTTTTGATAATAAGGCAAGAATTAATGCCTGGTTCTGTGCTTGAGCTTGAATTTGTTGCTGCAACTGCTGTTGTTGCTGCTGCTGTTGTTGAACAATCTGTCTTTGCTGCTCTATTAGTTGTTCTTGAAGCTGCTGTTGCTTTTGTCTCTCCATATCCAATCTTGCTTGCTCAAGACTGAATTGCTCTTTTTTCAATGCAATTTCTTCTTTCTTCAGCTCGGTTTCTGACTCATATCTCTGTTGTAGATACGAAATAGCTTCAGATCCTTTTCGCCTCTTTCTTGATTTTCCAGGCTTGGTAGCAGTTGTAGGCTCTTCTTCATCTGATTCACTTTTCACTGTGCTATCATCTGTATCACTTCTTCTTTTCTCACCCCAAGTTGACATTGCTTTCTCTCGCATAGATAAAGCCTTAGCTCTGTCATTTGTTTTACCATTAACATTTGCTTTGGCATCTGATTTTGCTGAGACAGTTCTCTCATGAATTTCCTCTAATAAAACTTCAGCTTCAGTTGGGTCTTCTGGATTTCCCCCTGATTCGTTTTCTTCTTTTCTGGTTTTTGAAACGAAGTCACCATACAGCTTGTTAAACTGATCCCTAACAGATCTTTGGCTTCTGGGAAATTCCTTGAACCCAGCTTGAGTATTCAAACAGGTGGCAACCTCTGTCCACTTTTCTCCTGCCTCCTTTGTCCCTGCTTTCTCAAGGTATGGTTCAATGCTGAGGACTTCTCTCAATAATGATATGTCTTTCTGTTTGTCCCAACGAAAAGTACCACTATAAAAAAAATGACAAAGGAATTAAGTCATTAAATTAATTTAAATAAAGTCCTGACCAGCTCTAAGTTCCTTTAATTTATATCAAGTACCCCCTTGTACAGAACCTGTGAACTATATTGAACTTCCGTATTTAAGATTTTTGTTTCACTTTTTGTGTGTGTGCTGGCTTACAAAAGTGATTTTACTCAAATCAAACACTCAAAAACTCACTTGTTTCGTGTTTCGGTTTTGCTGTCACATGGTATCACTACACTGTAAATAAGAAAAGATTTAACTTGGATTATCCAATAAATGTCCACAAATTGCATTATGATCAAAACAGATTTGACTGCAAAACGTTCACTGTTTACCTATCTACGGTGAATCCCGACATCTTTGACTCTAAAAGGGAAATTGTTAAAATTAGATAAAACCATAAAATTGGTCGACACTTCTCCACTGTGAAGTCACAAATGAAAGGTCACAAAATCTAAAAAAATACACGAAATCGAAGCAAAATTTCTCTTTTTATGATCCTTTAGCTTTGTGACACAAATTCGTAAGGGAAAAATAGGAATAACTCACCTTGAAGGAGATTTAGGTAGTCCTACTGAAACACGTTGTCGTTCGTTCTGGTCACTACGCAAAACTCACTGACTCCTCACCGTCGTGAAGCCACGACGGTAGGAAAATGGCGGCCCGACTACCTCGCCCCAGCCCACTTCCGGTGCTCGTCCGTACTCGTAGTCCGTAGTCGTCAAATCTTAAAGTCCCTAATCACCCATAAAGGCTCCTTCTGTGGGTATTCAATAGAGCAGAAGTTATTTTACAAACCTGCAAAACTTTAACCAAGATAACACATTACGATGCAAAGGGAAAGACCCCATCTAAGCCATTAACAGTACTGATTTCCTTTGTTTCTTCGCATGCTTTCTCTTTAATGGTACCAGTTTAGGTTTCGCAGGTTCTACGCAACATTCAAACCAATGAAATTATAAAGACGTACTTGAGCTTACATTTCCTCTTGTACAAACGTATTAATGGAGTCGACGACAGTCGCCGATCTTTTCCAACTCATTTCGTAGTAACTAGCGTCCTTTGAATAATTCCAACCTCTGAACGTCTTTTAATATTAAAATGGAATCCAGAAACAAACATTGTTGCGTAGCAAAACGCCGAATTCATAGTACTTTGATGAAATAAAGTGATTGACTATTCGTGTTTTGATAAGTCGCCATTTTGAATTTCGACAACCGCTGACCTGACTCATAACTTAACTCAGGGCTCATAGACTCATGACTCATGACTCATAGACTCATGTGACTCATGTCAACCGAATTCTCTAACGAGGGAGCTTTCAAGCCATTCACATTTGGCTAAAAACAAAGCACTATTGCCAAAATGGCATAGTTTAGACAGATCATTATTCATGTACATCAAGTTTGTTTTGCTTTTCATGTATACTGTATACAAAATTCACTGGTTTATCGAATAGAATAAAATTTTAAAAGTTAAATCGGATTGTGTGATTCGTTGTGATAAGTTGTGTAAATAGCGCAGCGAGGTGATACTAAAAATAGATATGTTAATTAGGACCCCCCACAAGACTCAGACAAACATAGCGTTTGCTAAAGAAATTGTATGTGAATTTCGATTCATTTTCCTCAAGAAGTAATTGATTTTTTGCTTTAAAAAATCACTTGGTAGAAAGCACTGGTGCCTGGAATAGTACCAAAGATATTTTATAGACTCTCAAAAGCATTTTAAGACACCAGTTGGATGTGAGAAACTCTGGTCCAAAGTCAGTCAAAGACATAAAGTACAGGCTCTCAAATGGCTTGAGATACTCTCAAAAGTGAGGTTTCAATGGATGAAAGACAACCATGAATACTAAGAAGAAGTAACACGTAGTAGTTTTATTTTGACGCAGTAATTATTGAGTTTGACTGATTCAAGTGCGGATTTCAACAACATTGTGCTCAATGTTTGTTAATATGGCATCCCAGAATTTGATTGGTTATTCAAGTAAAAGTAGTACAGTACCACTCTCAAGTAACGTAACCTCTACTCGCGAGTACGAGTAGCGAGTACGAGTGGTGACTCGAGAGTCCTTGATTTCTGAATATTCATGAATTATTTAACGACTCGCAACTTTCGAGTACGAGTCACTCGTGAGTCAAATGAGTCAATTCATTTCTAAAGCACAGGTAGATTGTGTAGAAATCAAGAGAATTTCAAGATCAAAATTAAAAGCATCGAACAAAATGAATAACTCGGGATGGTTTTCAAAAGATAGATCGCAAGGTGGCCAGATCGCAAGGTCAACAAAACGGTTTACAAGTAACGGTGATTGTTTTGGTGGTAACTTCCCGTCCATGTCTAGCTCTTCGACAATGTCGATCAACATGAGATTTTGGATGTTCTGGAGGAAGTGGTCAAAATAAAGCCGAATCAAAAAAGATAATTGACACACTGTTGCGGTTGACAACTTGAAATAAACAATGGCGCTTCAGATCTGGCATTCCTTTTGAATCATCTTTTCTTTGGCTTATTTTGCTCATCCATTTAATGATTGAGTTCCAAAGTCATAAATATAGTTCTTTATAAACATAGGTCCAGAGGAAGTATCAGTTTATTTTCAACTCTTTATTTTTAAGTGACAGATAGGGTGTGAATAAACACACTTTCGATGTTAAATCTACAAGTCCCTCCGAATGTTATCAGAGCGAAAATCTCTTCTCCAAATTCTTGTTTTTTTGCTTTTTCTAGCCGATATTTTATTCAGAACAATAACTTTGGAATTTTTGTAGAGAAATATTTCATCATTTTTTTTACTAAACAAAGACTCATCTGTAGGTCTGAACTCGGAACTTTTGTTCCACGTTATCAACCTCGCCGGTATCTTATCGTGTTCGATAAACAGACGAGTCGCCTGAGCTTTCATCATGCAAATTTGACTTTAAATTAGAACAACATTTAAAGAAATTAACAAATCATTGCTTTAGATAACAAGAAATTCCTAAAAAAGTAATTAAAAAATCGTTTTGAGGAAATTTTCACAAGAAGAAATACATCACTGTGGTAGTCAGGTCACGGGGTTAATTAATAAACACGTGGGAATGCGATTGTCAAATCTTTGCATAACGAACCAAAATGTCGAAAACAATTTTAAACCTCTTCAGATAAGCAGAGATTTTTGAAAGCTTGATGTTAGTTCTAAATAGGAACTATATGTTTTATACGGGAGAGAGTTCTACATGAATACGGGCCATCATAACACAGCTCCCACAAACAACTAAAACGTGCCAAAAAGCCGAAATCAGCATTTTCTTTGAAAGTTCTTGGGTTGTTGATTGTAAGTCTATTTTTGTTTTGCTTGCCTTCACTTGCGTATAAAACATCAGATCGATTGCCTAAAAGTTATCCACAACAAGTTTTTGTTACATTAAAGCCTTTCAAGTGATATCTCTTTTGACTAGCGAGTACCGAGTATCGAGTCAAACGAGTCCCTATTGTTTTGTTCAAGCTCATTAAGACGCGTAGCAATCGAGTACTTGATTGACTCGCTACTCGTACTCGCGAGTGGAGGTTACGTTACTCGAGAGCAGTACTGTATTTATACACATTTGAAATGTATAATACTTCAGGATACTTCTAATACTAATGAACTGTTTGTCAATTATAAAATACACACAGATTTTAGAATTGCTGTTGTACAACTTATGCGTTATAATCGATTATAAGCGGGATCACCTTGTAGTTTGTCGCTGAAATCAGTTAATACAACAGTGTAGAATTGCTTCAGTTGGACTATTTTTGTTCGTTATTGAAAGACATTTATTCATTCCTCAATAATATCTGAATATTGCTCTCCATTTATTAAAAAAACACAAAAGGAAATGGTTATAAACTTACTGACTTTACTGATTCAGCTGAGACTCGGCAGCCGCGATTTGGCGAATTTCAAGCTTCTAAAAATCAGTCAAATCTTCAGTTTTACACTCAGTCAAAATATGATTCTGGCACATAAATTGTGTCTTTCATATTTTCCAACTTCAAATTGAAAGAATTTTTAAAGAAGATACATGTTTTCGTGGTAATCATATGACGGAAATCCTGAAGAAATCATAGAGAAGTGTGTTGTGTTTGTCTGAGTCTTGCAGGGGGTCTAATTTCCGTGACGTATTTACCGCGCTGAGCTATTAGAGAATTCAAAAGAACTGCGTAGAATGCATGGTGTAATCGCAACCAACCGGGGACCCCTGTCCCGATACCAAGACCAGTTTATGTGAAAGATTTGAAGTGCATGATTGATTTTCCTGCTACATTTTTAACAAAAATTTCTTTTTTACAATTATTCATCACATTTAGAAATACTATTGACAAATGGCCATTTTGAAAAATGCAAGTGAAGGTAACCATACATGGAATAGATTTATGGTTGGTCAAGAAAAAAAATAAGAAAAAGCATTTCTTTAAACAACAGACAGTTTTTATAAAAGGAAACTGTTAACAATAATTAATAGTAAATCAGAATCAGTATTTTAATATTTTTGCTAATAACAAATATAGAAAAAACGTTTTATCTTAATCATAGCAATTTTAATTATTAATAGTTTTCTATTTTCATTATTCATATATTTTTAAAATTGTTTGTAATATATATATTTATTATATGACCGTGTATTTTGGAGCCTGGACACTAGCAAATCGAGCGATTTGATTGGTTAGATCACATCTCCGACTGGTCTAGATTCTCCGGTAATAACCAGTCAGATTGCATATTAAAAGTTGAAAACAAAGCGAAAAAAAGCTATTTCTCTTCAAAAATGTGTTGTTCGGCCAGATTTATGTCAAAAATAATTTTCATCAACTGATAAAATTTGGTATGAAGCAAGACCACTCGGTGTAAATACACTTGCAAGTATGATGAAAAGAATCAGTGAAGCTGCTAACCTGTCCAAAACCTACACAAACCACTGTGTACGTGCTACAGCTATTACTCTTTGGTCTGATGCAGGCATCCCATATGGCGATTTCAAGGCACAGAAACGAGCAGAGTTTAGTCCATTATAACTCTCGCCCGTCCACTTCTCAGCTACATAACTGCAGCGAAGTCCTTTCCACAAGTCTTTCGGGAAGCAGTTTGCCAGTAACAGCCAGTTTGCCAGCCACGACAGTCCAGAAAGACACGGCAGTAAATGCAAACAACGTGGAGAAAGCGACAGCAGGCTTGTTTGGATCTGTTTTTAGCCATTGCATCGTTGAAAACTTCCAACTTGTTTTGAACACTAACTCTAAAACCCTTTGACTATAAAGGCTTTGTAATTATAAATGTCAAAGCAATAGTTCAACATCATTTTTGCTGTTATTGTGGTGAAAACTTCAGAGCTTTACGAAAAATTATTTTAGTTTGTCAGTTTGACTGAAATTCGGCGAGTTTTCCAAACGTTCCAGGTTTCAGTTGTTTGCTGTAAAGACTTCTACAACAGCGTTTTTGACACAATAACAAATCGCATATTTTTCCGTTCATGTTTCGGATGTTTTAAATAATAAAAGACGTTACGTGACCAACAAGGTCAATGGAACCTAGCCGTTCCATGCAATGATCTGCTCTAGAATTCCGATATTAGAATTCAGTACAAAAACCTCTCAAGATCTCTTGAATGCTTGAATGAGGAATATAATTGACTTGCTTCTATGTATGTTTGTTTAGCAACATGTAGGATGAGAAATTCGTAGATTCACAGCTCATAGGAAATAGTCTTTATCCATGTTTATCACGAGGGTTCTCTTTCAAGTACTCCATTTAGAGTTCGATATTTGGTCAAAGTATTGGAGGTGAAGCTCAAAATAACAGCCCATTCTGAAGCTCTTAGAAGTATATAGCTATATCTCAAGTTAAAAGCTCCAAATTACATTGTTCTACTGCAGGAAAAGCCTGTCTCTGAAGGCTATTTTCTTTGTAGTCGGCCTTCTTGCATTCCTAAAGTTCCTCGCTGGCGTTCACTACGAAGCTCAAAGGTGATGAATGAAGGACATTGTTTCTTCCGTTCTTAACCAATCAGGGGTGCATCACGTGACCGATTGCACAAGAATGCCGCATTCTCGAGACAAAATCAGAAGAAGAAAAAACATTTGCAGTTTATAACTCATTCCCGGCCTAAAGGCCTGGGCACGAGTAATTATTCTTATTCTTAAATAAAATACATAGCTTATTTAAGGACGTTCGGGACCCTTGTCACCGCGCATCCTGTGCGCGCATGTTTTTTTTGTTTTGTCGGGGGAGGAATGGGGATTTTTTTGACAAAATTGAAACTTTGCCGGCGGCCGGCGGCGCGAGTGTTACTAGTGTTGTCTGCATGAGTTTAATCTTTAAAATGAAATTTAAAGCAAAATCTGGTCGATTTGTGTCAGATCGAAAGCACAGCAATACGTTAAAATTTTCGGAAAACTTAAAAAATATCAAGAGCGAAGAAAAAATCACTGAAAAGTCCGAGTTGACCGCAGCGCCTTCAAAAACAACAACAAATCAATCGTGGAGGGATGGACGACGAATCGTCGAGTTGGGATTTCTTTCAGACCAGCTTGAGAAAGGTTGTAGCGACTATGGCCAATATTTAAAACTATGTCAAATAGATACTGAGATTGTACAAGGTTTTGGTAGTCTATTGTATATTTTATGTGAATGTGGTGTAATTAACAAGATCGCGACTGGGAAGCAGCACGAAGTGACGAAAGGCCATTTTGTTTTTGATGTGAACACGAAGTCTGCTATTGGCATGGTGGATGCAGGTTTGGGAGCAACGCATGTACAAAGGCTAGCATCGATTATGAATTTACCAACTCCAGACGAGAAAACTTTGAAAAAACGAGAAAGAGAGGCCGGTGTAGTTATAGAAAGCGAAGCTAAAAGATCTTGCGACGCTGCGATTGAAGAAGAAGCAAAACTTACAGAAAAGAGGTAGGAAGTACTGAATATACAACATTTGTACGCAATGTGTATATATAAATATACTTTTAAGTATATTTTTAAGTGTAGTTTTTGCTTTGTTTGTTCGTACCGGAAGTACCTCAAGTTGCAGTACAGTCACATGACAGCTTTGTTTACACTTTACTTCGCTGAAACGATCATCGATACTTAGTCATACTTTTATTCTGTTTTTTATTTACTCAATTTGCCGATATGGCAGGTATATATATACACGATGGAACAATTTTTCCGGCTAATTCATATCTTATAATTTGATATTTTTAGTGTTAATGGAGCTCGAAAGTATTTGAAAGCTAGTTTCGATGCTGTTTGGCAAAGTCGAGGCAGTGGACGATCATACAATAGCATGTCAGGTACTATTCATTAACAATGATTTACTACTATTGCATAAAATTACTACTACAACTCTCGAGGATATGCCCTAAATGTACATGTATATAAATCGAAATAAATCTTACCATAATTCTAATGTGAGTACATTTTCATTATAGGTCATTCAACACTAATTGGTCACAAAACAGGGAAAATACTCAAATACACCACAAGAAAAAAACATTGCAGATTATGCCAACATGCAAAAAAGAATAAGAAAAAAGTACTGATAAATACATACAATGAACTAAATATTTATGCTAATAATTATTATAAAAACACTGAGTATACAAACACTAAAAGTGTGCACACTTTGCAAGTATTTATTAGTGATGAATGAACAATAGAAAAAATACATTAGCATAATTTAGCAGTATTCAGCAATTTTTGTTGCACACTTTTAAGGTTTGTCCTCTAGTATACATAGCATTTGTCTTAGTTATGTATATTATAAAAATTGCATATATATTTAATCAAATTTATAATAATCACTTACTGCTTCAATGTCATCTACCACAAATAAGTACATAAACTAAATAATGGAACCTCTTTGTTTAGGTCAAAAACCATGACTGTAGACAAAACTGGTTTGCTTCATCAAAATCCATGGAGAGTGACATGGGGGTGCATCTAGCTAAAACAACCGATGGCTCACATTATGAATTAGGTGAAATTATCAACGATGGAGACAGCACTCTGATGGCTCACATCAACCAGAAACTTGACAAAAAGGTTACTAGATTGATATTTTATCCATTTGCTAGTAGACTGCAAACATTGTGTGAAATAGACTAGTACTATTAAAATCTAAATAGTACTAAATCATACAAATTCCTGTGTTTTTTATTGCTCAATTAGTGCTCTTTTGTACCACTTGCACTAATTAAGTTTACTTAGTACTATCCAGTGTTTCAAGTGTTTGGACTTTATGTTAGAGTGCGTTCAGTTAATCCATGAAACACAAATTACTATTTTGCACTAAATAGTGTTCACAAAACAAACAAAGGATTTTGTACATTGTAATGCAATTTTGTTTTACTAAAGTTTCACAGATTAACTGAATGCACTCTACTATTTATCTATAAAATAAATATTATTAATGCATGACATTTTTCAAAATTGATTAACCACTTAATGAAAAGTTTAATAGATCAGAATTTTATTTTCAAACTGAATTAACCCATTTGTATACAACAGATCACCAACAGCAAAGACTTGAACCACACAAGTAGATCACTCACAGGCCAGTTGTACCAATTACAAAAGATACATAAAAAGTCTTTAACAAAGAAGGTATTAAATATTTATCATTGCATCTAAACCTGGTAAGCAAAGACTCTTAAAATGATTGTTTGTAATTAATTGATTTTTATTTTCTCAGGTCATAACATATTTAGTCAGGTCATTCAAGAAAGTAGTACTCCAAAATCAAAATGATGAGGCTGCAATGAAATCTGGTTTACAAGTAATGTCTAATATTTTCATATCTATTTTCATAAAATGCCCACATATACATATTTATCAAAACTGTGAAATGGCCATTAAAATACATGTTATTTTTTAGATCAGTTTTCATTTGAATGTAGAGCAATAACACTTAAACCGTGAAATAACTTAGTAACTAAATAGAGACAAATAGTAGTAAAACCCTTTGTATTCTATTGTTTCATTAGAACTGTTTGTACTTCATTTTAGTTAGTACTTGTTTCATGCATGGTTTTAGTGTTATCGCTCTAAAACAACTTACAAACTAATAGTCGATACTACACTCTATAAATTTGTTTTCTTTTGCTCTTTAGCTCTTTACCAACAAGTACAAACTAAACTGAGTTAATTTTATTTCATTTGATAGTTTCAGTTGCAGATTTGTGTCCAATATAATTGATCTATATGCCGCACCTCACATGTAATTAATTGATTTGTGAATTGTAAATGACACATACATGTAATGTTTGGCATATAACCTGGGCCTTTATAGTGTGTGCTAATTTCTTTATATATGTGCTAATTTTGTTTCTACTTTTAAATTCAGGCAATTACACCACGTGCATTTGGTAGTCATGCTCAATGCAAAGGGTCATGGTGTGGGTACCTTAAAAACCCTAAAAACTACAAACACAGGACTTTACCATATGGAAAAGATCTAAGTGGAGATGATTTGCAAAATGATCTATCTAAGGTATTGAATACCTTATTTTCATTTTATTATTAACATTATAATAATTTAAGACAGATCTGAAATATCAGAAGTAAATGCATGTACATGAGTAGTCATATTTTATTTATTATTAAGTGTTATCTTGTGTCTGAAGAATTATGATTATTATAATAATAGGTTTCCAATATATTTGTATTATGATGACATTAATGATTGACCTGTAAATCCATTTTCCAGATTTTTGAGGCCTTTAGCTCATTGGCACCCAAATTATCAATGGGTGGTTCAACACAAGCAAATGAATCGTTCAACAATAGTGTTGCTTCAAAGGCTCCAAAAAACCGCCACTATAGTTCGTCAGAAAGTCTTGACATAAGGATAGGAGCAGCTGTTGCCACAAAGAATTTGGGGCATTCCTACATAGGAAAGGTTTAATGTTATAGTATATGTATATGTATAGCTATTTCAATTTATGTTGTTGCTGAAAAAAGTCTAAAGCTTTTCAACTATTTTTTGTTTACTAACTTTGCTGTAGGCTATCTGATAAATTAAGGAGTATGTGTCCAAGTTGTAGAATTTGCAAATATACAATGAGTTTGGTAACGGTGATAAAATTTTTCATGATTCTGCTCTCAAAGCTTAGGCTTTAGGCTTTTTTCAGCTACCACGTTAAGTGAATTAGCTATATTTAATGAATGAGACTATAATATAATACATGATTTACACCCAACACAAAAGACTCTGCATAAGATCACCTAAAATATTCTTTAAAACTAATAGCAAAGCAGAACTTATATAGTGAAATGGACAGGAAGATACATTACATAGACATGTAGTATAATATTGTCTTATGATTTTAATTGTCAGGTTAATTCAGCTTTACAGTTGTCACCAGGGAGTTTTACCTCAAAACTAACATCAAAATTTGATAAAAAGTGGAAGAGTAGAAAAGCAAGAGAGAGTACTATAAAGGCAAAGATGCAGCGTATTAGACTCAAGAAAGAACGAGGAAGTGTACAGGAAATACAGGAAGTGAAAGAGGGGTGCAGTTACGAATCAGGGATTGAATTTACACAAAATGGAAATGACATAACTAACATCCCAGATGCAGTGATATCACCTGAACAGAAACCTATCTTAGCTGATTCCCCCAACATTGTTATTTTTGACTTAGAAACAACAACATTTCAATTTATAATACTAAAGTATGTACTTGCATATTACATAGAGCAGATTTCGTATGAGTGTGAAAACGTACGGCATGGTTACGGCGCGGCACAGACATAGCAAACAAGAAATAGGTTGTAGTTTTGCAGCAAAAGTTAAAATCCTTGCCAGAATATTGAAAATGTGATATATGCAAATGTGTTTATTAATTACTAAGTGTCTTTTTATCTGGACAACCTTTTCAAGAATGGTTGTATGTTTTTTTAGCTCGTGACTGTGATATACTTCAGTTAGCTGCGACATGCAAAGGAAAAACCCTGTTCAACAAATACATACTTCCATCAAAGCCTATTAGTACACAAGCAACAAAGATCCATCACATGACTGTTTCTGGTGGCCATTTGTTCCACAAGGGTCGTTTGGTTGAAACCTGTAGTATTTCAGATGCACTGGAGGAATTTATCAAATGGATTGATGGCAATTCTGTGTTGGTGGCCCATAATGGGAAGATCTTTGATTCAGTAATACTGCTAAACCAAGTTAATAGATGTAATATAGTAAATTCGTTTTCATCCAAAGTAATTGGATTTTCAGATACTCTTCCACTTTTCAGAAAGGTTTATCCACAGTTTACATCACATAGTGTAGAATCTCTCCTTGAAAATATTCTCCATCGCAAACCTGATGATGCGCACAATGCCTCTGATGATGTAAACAATCTCTCAGATATTATTGAGAGTGCACATGTTTCTTGGGACATGCTTCAACAGCACTCCTTCTCTTTACAGTTTGTATCAATACAATGTACAATTTCATTAAACAAAATCGAGAACGTGCCTTCCCTAGATAGGTTAGTCAAAAGTAAAGTAATGTCAAAAGGCATGGCTAGGAAGATGGCTGGGTCCGGCTTATCGTTAAGCCACATTTTAACAACTTATAGGCGACACGGTTTTGATGCTGTGAAGTGCTTGTTGTCTGAAAAGATAAATGGAAAACCTAGAGTTACTTCAAAACAGAACATCTTGAATAGAATAAATGACTGGCTTGTAAATACGTGTAAATAAAATTAGTAAATTAGATAGGTTATAATTCATAACATGTATACGATTTTAATAAAAACTAACTTACCTGTTATTCCGCGATATGGCAATGACCAGAAAATGTCCCAAAAAGTTATTTCTTTTCATTGAAACGCCAATTTAAGACTAAAGTTTGTTGCTTGATCAATCGAACATACGATGGAACAAGATGGCCGTCGATCAGTCTGAATCACTAGTTCCCAGTCTTCCCCCGACAAAGGATGACGGCGATGCTAAAATCACAAGTTACTTCTCGCTAGCGCTTGAATTAACGTGGTGACACCCAATTTTTTTAATATGTTCTGATTACTGATACTATTATCTTGATAAATAGCCAAAAATAATAATATGTTTATCAAGCGCAACTGCGCGTAATTTTGAGATTTGTGTGGAGGTGTATGCGACTGATACCGCTAGTTATTCAGTGGAAGCGGTGTTAGAATTGGTGAATTAGTAAGTTTTCTAAGGTTGAAAGAAACGATAACATTAGCAGAAGACCCATTCTACACAAATTGTTTTCTAACTTAAAGCACAGTTTTGTTTACTCGTCGAAAAACACTTAATTTTGGAAAAATCGAATGAGCGCATTGTTTCGAATTTTCGTAAAAAAGACCCCAAGTTTACCCCTCAAAATCTCGGAAACGAAGGTGGTGACCCCAATTTTTTATTTCATTTTTGAGAATCACGTATATCGATCTCGGTTTACACAAAGTAACAAGACTCACTCTATTTCTGCATTTCTGCACTACCTAAAAAAAACATTGATTTTATGCCAAAAATGGTTGATCTTTGACAAAAATGTACCAAAAATAACTTTATTTAGCATACATGAAAATTTGAGACAACTTCATATTCCCAAAATATGTCTTTTTTTAACGAGAATGATAAATCCGGTCTTTCTTAAAAATGACAGCTTTCGTTCTTTTTTTCCTTTTTGCTATATTAATCAAATAACAATTTTAGAAAATGTTAAGAAAATATTGATAACATAATTTTCACTTTGAATAAAAAAACAAAAAAATACACTAAATAAGCTATTTAAAATATGAATTTTTTGGCCACTGAAAATAAAGCTCAAAATAGATAATTTAGGAAGTTTGGTTATATAGATACCTGCAATATTAACAATTTTATTTTTTTAATGTAGAATCGCATTAAGCAAAAGATAAAATTGTACAGATATTGCCCATTTTAGGAATTCAGAGAGCTGAAACCAATTTTTGACCATAATATGTATGAATTGGTTATTATATTTTGTTCACGGTGTGCATAAAATATTTTTTTCCATGTTTAATACTTCTTAAGGCAGTGTCTTAATGAATTCATACAGTTTTATAACGTTATGAAACCTGCAGACTAATTTCATAACGTTATGGAACCTGTAGACTGATTTCATAACGTTATGGAACCTGCAGACTGATTTCATAACGTTATGGAACCTGTAGACTGATTTCATAACGTTATGGAACCTGTAGACTGATTTCATAACGTTATGGAACCTGTAGACTGATTTCATAACGTTATGAAACCTGTAGACTGATTTCATAACGTTATGAAACCTGTAGACTGATTTCATAACGTTATGAAACCTGTAGACTGATTTCATAACGTTATGGAACCTGCAGACTGATTTCATAACGTTATGGAACCTGTAGACTGATTTCATAACGTTATGGAACCTGCAGACTGATTTCATAACGTTATGGAACCTGTAGACTGATTTCATAACGTTATGGAAATGTTCCATTCTATTTATTATTTTCTGTTTTAATCAATATTGTTCGTATTTAGCAGTTTAAAGGTTTAAAAAAAGATTAAAGAGAAACAAATAATAGTTCGTCTGCGACATGAAAGGCTTATTAGTAAACAAATAACGAAAGGGAAATCAGTGATATATAAACAACCATTATACTGATTACAAGTCAGTTATACCCAAATAGACAAAATAGAATATTTAATCGCAGAAAAATTATCTAAAGATTTTCACACTGCTGGAATTGGTTTTTTCTTTGTTGACTTAACATTCAATATATTCTTACTAAGCACCGTATTACTAAAAGACGTGAACGGCGAATCGAGATTACTTAGTGTCACAAATATTTCCATCTAATTCATGGAGAAATATCAACTACTAGGCATATGACTTAAAAACTTCATGATCAGATCAAATCGTAACATTATTTAAACGTATCGAATCTATGAATCAGAATAACATGTTTATCAATTACATGATGTGGTTTTCCCGCCATTTAAAAGAATTCCTCCTTAAAGCTTGCATATAAACGTTAAGTGCCAATTTAATTCGTAAACACGAAGTAGGAAGAGTTAAAACTTACCATCATCAAGAACACATCGCTTCGATACCTCATATTCGGTGCTCCTTCTACTCCTTGGACGACCATGAAGATTTAGAAACACTGCATCTTGGCGCCAAAAGCTTAGCTCCTTATTTTGAGAATTATTGAACAGTATTCGGCCTCCAAAGATAATGAAAAATCCTCACATTTCTATAATACAGCTTTCCTTCAATGGCCCTCATCATAAAGGTGATTTATAAACCTTTTTATCACCGATATCCATGGAAGACTCCAGAATATTTACATTCACTATCCGCGAAACACTCGAATGACCTCCAGCGCGAATGTCACGGTAATTCGACTTTGTTACCCGATACCTTTTGAAGGCTTTCTTTTGATTGCCAGTCTCGAATTACGAATCCTAACACATGACATGACCCACTTGGTAAAAGTAGGTCATGGTCATTACCGACTAAAACAATAGTCGGTCATGATTATGACCCACTGCTCAACCAAGTGGGTCATACGTATGCCCGACCAGAACCTGAGACAGGGCAGTCATGATCGAACCGGAAAACACCAATATATCATATGCTTATGGGAAATCCTCTTATGAGTACTGGTATTACTAGTAAAACTTTATTTGAATCATGGCAAATAGAAGAAAATTTGAAAATAAATGTTGAAAGAGAATACAACGAACTGCAGAAAATTTTATACTGGATGGGCCAGAACGTTTTGAAAAATTATTATGGCGGATGGGTTCATTACACGTTATTTATACATCACGTCGGAAATACCGTCATTGCTTCAGCTCTATACCTGGTATAAAAAGGCAAGAACGTCGCGGTGCTTCACCATTCTCTGCTGATCTTTATCAAGCACAAACTACTAGCGTGAACATTCCGTACTATTTATTTGCAATGGCAAAGGCTACCGAGATTACTGAAGTCGAGTGGTATTTAAAACATGTTGAATCTGTAGAAGCTGTCTTCATTAAGACAAGTGAAGACTGTCGTTTTAAGACTAAAAGCGGGTTTTTGACCGAAAAAGTAGAAGAGGTCAAGCCACATCCAGTGAAATCATATCAAGGTTATATTCTAGTAAGTATCTCACATTTTTTTAAATAACTTCTAGCTTGTCAGTTTTGCTCCAAAATTATTTTATGTCATAGAACTGAAGTTAATATCGGATATGATTTGTTAAATATTTCATTCTGGATACTAAATAAGCAATATTTTCTTAGATTACTTTGGAAGTTCCAAATACGCCGCGAGGGAAAAAAGCCATCCGTTTCGACCTCGCCAAGCTGATGATCGAAAAGACTTCATTTCGAGATGAGTTATCACCAATAGTGATGTCCACTGAGGAATTTTGTAAGGTGCTCAACAACATTTTAAAACCCGGCGGCAACGAACAAGACGAAGGAACCAAATCCGCTGAAATGCCATGGACCTCCCTGCCTAGTTCCAGTGCAGTCAGCCAGGCTCCAAAGAAAAAGAGAGTATCCGCAGGAGGGAGTAAGGTGGCCGATCCAGTCGACTTACCATCGCCAAATAAGCAGACGAAGATTAAAGCCACAGACATAGATCAAAAAATTGACAGTCACTATATTGGTAAGTTCAAAACTATTGATCAGCAAATTTTGTCGTTTGACTTCATACTCAAAAGTGCCATCGAGTGTTTTTAGCAGTTTTACTTTTATTCAACACTAACGTATGTGTATTGAAACACACCAAGTTGTTTTTTCTGCTTTTCACCGGCGAGGAAAGAAATTTTTGACTCAAAGCTGGGCTTCTTAAATTTGCGGTTTGTTTCCTTCTTTCTTTTCTTGATGTTTTTCTTCCTCTTTTTCTTTATATATATATTTTTATTTCGTTCGTTTTCTTTCTTTCTTTCGGTCTTCTTTCTTTCTTTTATCGTTAACTGTTTTTTGCTGTTTGACTTTTTTTACCTTGATGAGAGAGAAGGAGTTATTTGAAGTTCTATCATAGCATTCGATCTTAGTAAATCATAAAGTAACTTTTCTTCTCTTTGTTTGTAGGCCACACTACCGTCAGCTTAGATCAGTTAGATGATGTCTGCCCAGAAGCCTGGCTAGATAGAGAAATCAACCCAGAGCATGTACGTGAGATAGCCGAAGCCATTGAAAAAAACCCTACTATTGCGAAAAGCATGCAATCATGGACCGGCGTAGCTGATATAAGTAAAAACGATCTGAAATCCCGGGATATGCTGAGAGGCTGTCGCGTTACCGTAATTGGAGGACGTCACAGACATGCTGCTTACAAGAAGGTAACTAGCGAGGTCATAGTTTGTTTTAGTCCATCATCAGCAATCTACCCTGTGTTTGACCACAAAAGTACCACGGAGGACCCTAAAAGTGGGGTGGGATCAGAGGAACTGATTTAATCGATATTGGAAAATTTCGTGGATATCAGCAAGAAAGTGGAGAGTTTGTAGCCTTATTCCAGCCCAACACCGCCCCCTTTCTGATGTTCCTACTGGAACTATATATTCTTTAACAGTATTCTTTAATTCCAGGTATATCATGTCAGCGAAATCCACGAAAGAGAACTCGAAAAGGTCTGGATACACCTCTATGACAATGAGCTATCTGACCAGGAGGTTCGCAGACTTGCGGCTATGCACAACATTGTTAATGTTGGGAGCATGGCCACACCGTGGATGAGTAGAGTTCACTCGTGCAGAGAGTGGCTCTACAAGTCTGCTGGCAAAAGCATGGAACACGACGACACCCCTCCATCGACCCAAGCATGGAAGACTGCCTGTCAACAGATGTATGTGGCAAAAGACAAGGTAAATACTTAGTTCACGCGACATCGCTAACCATAATTACCAATGCAAAAACGGCGGTGTACAGCCAAAATGGATACCACATATACTGATTTATATTCTTTTTCTGTAAAATTATACTATTTTCTTTATAGGACCCGAATACGCTAGAGCCAACGCTGCAAGCAGCCCTGCTCAGAAAAGATGTATACGAGCAATTTCGTAGTGTTGGAGAACTTCATGAAAGAGGCGAATTAAAAGACCAAGGGTCCGCCAAAAGCAAGAAGAAAAAGTCCAAACTCAAAGATGAAATACCTCAAAGCAAGGTATATGATTAAAATTTTGTAGAAACTTTCTATTTTTTTTTTTTTTTTTTTTTTTTTTTGTTTAGTTTTTTTGTGTGTGTGGTCGACTTTAAGGCGTTAAAAAAACCTTAGGCAGGGGCGGTCCAGGGGTGGTGAGGGGGGTGGGTTTGGGGGTGACTTGTGTTTTGCCCAGCTCGACCGTCAAATTGAGGCTTCGTATTTTTCACCATTTTTCCGTCTTTTATTGCTCCGCGTACTCAGAAATAACATTTTAACAGTCAGCCTCTTTAAAAATACTGGTCCGTTCCTAGTGTATTGTTAAGTTCTTTGAAGTAGCCAAAGACTCTGAGTTCGTCTTATATTTAGAGCAACCTTGCCGGATTGATTTATCAATATTGACCTATACTGTTTTCTCTCAATAGCTGGGTATGCCACTGCAAGGCCTGACCGACGAAACAAAAATAACACTGCTTAAACAGGTCATTAAGAGAGAAATCTCTCTTAACGAGCTGAAACAGAAAGCCCAGAACATAAAGAAAAAACAGATGGTGGTTAACGCTTTCCTGAAACATACTGGAGAAGAGAGCTACGACACCTTAGCTGCTCGATTCCCTCTGCATGCCACAGAGGAAAAGCTTGCCCAGTTCGTAACCTCTGGCATATCCAAGAAATCAACGCCGCAGGTAAAGTTTCAAAAATAGCAATGAATGCCTATATCAGTCGGACAATTAATTTCGGACATTTTATATGTGATTGTTCAACAATAAACTCTTAATGACTTCATTTTATAAACGTGAATCACTGCATGTGATTGGAACTGTTGTACCATTTTTCCCTCCCACATATGAACTCTTCAGCTCCAAGCGAAGCCTATTTGCATGCTCCATTGATAAATTCTTGTCTTAAATTTTGATGCTTTTTCTTTAATAGGAAGTCATTGCATTCTTCGAGAGAGCCCTAAAGTGGGAGAGTGAGAGGGTTTCAAACACCCTCAACCTTCATGAGGAGAGGGATGGTGTGTATTTCTTCCAGCGGGAAGACAGTAATGGTATTCTTCTCGAGGGATCCTTTTCAAGTATACCACTTGAAAAAATACGGAGACTCATCACGCAAAGACCTTTCAAGGGATTTTCCCTTGTCTTGGCAACTTTGCCAAAAGTAAGTGATATTCTTATTTTGTTTATACTCTTCTTTCCTTTCCGTTTATCTTAAATACAGGGGCGGGGGAGAGGGGAATTAAGCGCACCCTCCAACAAAAAAAGCGGGGCAAAGTCTTAGTTATTGTGAAAAGAAATGACATTCTGTGAACCATTGAAGGTAATATGTGTATTGAGGATAATGTTTATTATTTGAGAAACACTTCAATCAATTGCTTAATTTGGAATGCCCATGCAATCTCCTTTATTCATTTCATTTCAGGAAACTTCCAAAAAGGATTTAAACTTGTTTCTTACTACAGTTCATGCTGCTAATATTGACTACCTGAACGACTACAGCGTTGCTCTTATAACAGACGAACAACATGTTGAAATGTGCCGCCAAACTCTAGAGAGTAGGTTTACTCGTCACCAACTTGCCTACTGGGTAAACACAAAACCACTAAAATTACAAGGTAACTGCTACATGTTTTAGATAGGTTCAAACATTTCAAATCAATTATGGGCATGTCAATAGTAATTGACGGAATGACATTATTTTACTTGAAGTACTTTTACAGACTTTTATCTCCTTAATACTACGCATCTGATACAAAAAATATCTCGTACTGATGTTTTAGTGTTAAAACACGTGACGTACTTATTAAGCAAAAGATAGAACACACAAATTCGAAAATTTTGGGACCGTATAATTCAATTTAAGCATTTCTCTCTCATTTATAGCGGGATATACGTAGCCGACTTATTAGCTTGTGCGTATAATTGTTACTTCCTCTTGAAGTCGAACTTTTAATTCTTTCATATATGATACTTCGTCTCTTTAAATCTTAGGCCATATGCTGAGAAATAGTATTCGGCCCATTTTGTTTGGGCACTGGGCCAAAGATGGTGCAATCACAGACACACATTGCCACTTTGGGAAAGACGAGAGTGCCAACAATACTTTTTGCTTCCAAGAAACAGACGAAGAACTGCTGCCTAAATCTCTAACCAGACATATCGTGACGCACTTCAGTTACGAAGGCCAATGGATTCTGGATCTTACTGAATCAAGAGGTACCAGCAACAGATTTTCTCAACGGTGCAAAGAGTGCTTACGTTTAGAGGCTGTTTATGTGGACGTGAGCCAGCCCGCTTTGCTGAGATCTCGGCTTAGCCTATCTTCTTATTTGTAGTTTGTAGTAACTATTTCGTTTATATCGGGAGACGGACAGAAACAATCGCTCATACCTTTCAGTGCGTGCACTCAAACTGAACAAATTCCTATAGACCCGTGCTTCCCAGAAACCTCAATAGGCAGTCTTTCTAGGTATGAAAAAAACTAATAAAAGTTTCACTTGTACATCTTTTGCAGATTCGGGAATTGTTGCTGCGATGTCAAATGGCAGGAATTGCGTGAGCTTGATGAAGCTACATGACTTGAGAAAAACAGCACAGGTAGCAGTCCATGCAGTAAATCGGCAGTCTGGGGACGGGGACGAAGGCGAAGAGAGTAGCAACGACGATGAATGAAAAACTGTTACCTCCGTCTGAGTAAAGCGCCTGCAGAATATTTGGCTGACAATTAGTTTTTTTCTAATAGCAGAACTGTTAAATTGAAAAGTTGGCAAAATTTTTTTGAATTACGATGCATGTTACTTTATCATTGTAACCTTTTGCTTGTTGCGTGCACATACCTGTAGATAATAGTGCGAGATGCAGCAAGAGCTTTGTCATAAGCTTATCATTATTATTATCAAAATGAGAACAAATGAGAACAAACAACCCATCGCAGTATTCAGTATACCAATATTGTTATTTAATGGTTGACTTATCTTGGAATTAAACGCTAATTTCTCTCAAGCTGGTTTTGTGTGTGTGTGTGTGTGTGTGTATTGGTGGAGAAATAAATGAATGATTGAATGAAATACAGAAATTGCTAAAAAAAAGGGATGAAGAAAACGATCAGGTGACCTGGAAAGCATAATTGACTAAACGAATGAAGTGAAGGGGTAGTTATGATAGTCGTTAAAGAAAATTAATGAATTCAAATAAAAGGAAAAGATATGGGAAAAGAAAGAGAAAAATAATGGATGGCAAAATAGAGAAAGAGAAAAAGAACAGATGAGTGAATGAATGGGTGAAAAAATCAACGAAAATAAAAGTTGATTGGGGAATGGATGAAAGAAAGAAAAAGAAAGGTAGGTCGAAAAAAAAACGAGAAAAAATGGATGGGTGAAAAAACAAACGAGAAAAAGAATGGATGGATGAAAAACGAACGAGAAAAAGAATGGATGGGCGAAAAAGCGAACGGAAAAAAATGGTTGTGTAAAAACAAAAACGAACGATAAAATTAGGAACGGATGGATGGATGAAAGAAAGAAAGAAAAAGAAAGGCAGGTTGAAAAAAAAAAAAAACGAGAAAAATAGATGGGTGAAAAAAACCAACGAGAAAAAGAATGGATGGATAAAAAAAGGAACGAGAAAAAGAATGGATATGCGAAAAAACGAACGGAAAAAGAATGGATGGGCGAAAATAAAAACGAACGATAAAATTAGGAATGGATGGATGGATGGAAGAACGATTGGAAACAGGTGGCTGATTGACCAAGGAGACGAGGGTCCAGTTTTAGGAGTGAGCAGTACTGAGCCAGGGGTGTAGCTCCCTGTGCGCCACTAATACGCTGAAAATGGCAAAAGAATAATAGAACAATGAAAAAGAAATAAAGCATTGTGAAAAAGAATTGTGCGTACCTCGGAAAAGATCCTAACTACGCCCCTGGTAGGGTTTGATTTTTTAGAACAGCACTTAATAGGACCAATGGATACCATATCAGTAAAATTGGGTTAGTGAATGGCATTCGATCCCTAACTCACGATCAGTTCTATTTCAAAAAGCAATTATTCTTTCTATATCATAGAGTGCGACATATCAATGAAGTATATATTTCACTCTCTGATACCAATATTTTTATTGGTTCTGAAACTCTTCTCAGTGAGTTGGTTGTTGATTATTTGTTTTTTAATTGGGCTTTCAATCTCACCTTGTTTTGTTCTCGAAAACAAATAACCAATATTTTTAATTAATTTAAATTAACTTGCACATACAAATCAACAGTTACCCTTAAATTGTACGGGAAAGGTCTTTGAGCCTATCTGCCACATTAGTAGCAGTTGGGCGCATTACATGGTTGCTTAAAGTACAATCTTTTTCTATAGTACGCAGTTCGATTACCTGACAAAACTTTCTAATGAAATTAGAAAATGACGTAATCGATCGGTCGTATAAAAGTCCTCAGTTCGAGCGAATGATTACGTCAACTTGTCATTATTAGCATAATCACCTATCACCTTATTCATTTGATGAAGGACTGATTAATGACATAGTCGAAGTCCATGAATCGAAGCCTTCTTTCTTCACTATGAACGAAAACTCAGATCCTGAAGAAATTCTAAACTTAAATTCCAGTAGTGAGAGTGAAAATGAAAGTAGTTTCCTTGGATTCGACATAACTGACGTCCGCAGCTTACTAGATGAGGCGAAGCAAGTAACGCTTTACACATCAACTCCGCAACAAAAGAAAAATGAAGAGACTCCCAACTTTGATGGAGAAGTGTTCCTCGCGACGCCCACCAGTCAGACAGCTACAATAGACTCGGAATGGGACTTGGACTTCAGCGGAGAGTTAACTGGCTCTATATTCTACTCCCCTCCTAGTAGAAAGAAAATCAAGAATGAGGAAAGCTTTATCGCTAGTAAATCTGAATTAGAACTGGAGGGTGAAACGTTTTTAGATTCTCTTTAGTGGAATTCGTCCGACAAAAATGAAAAAAACAAACCAGAACCGGAGGTAAACAATCCGTCACCGCAAGCTAAAAAGAAACTGAAGAGAGGTAACGCTTAACAAAAGTTTCTTGTCTTAACATAGAATGATCTTCATAAAGGCGAGAAATTTTAGTTGAAACCACATAATAAAATAGTTGAAACCACATAGTAAATATAACGAAAGAGATATTTTAGTTTAAAACTATTTTTTCTTTTAAAGTATGTGTATGTATGTAACTATTAAACACCGAAGCGAGAACAAAATAGCCTCTGTACCCCTAGCTACCAGGGTACAATAATCTTGTTGTTATTGTGGTCTAAAACCATGCACAATTGTATTATTTTCACCTAATGAACAACAAATAATTTTTCACAGGAAAATCAAGATCAACAGTGCTACGTCCAGAGGAACTGGTGGGACAGAAGTGTTGTTCGGAAATGAATTGCTTTTCGAAGTTGTCTGTTGCACAAATTCATAAAGCCAGGACGCATTTTTGTCAACACTATCCCACCTTCGAATTGCAAAGAAAGATGATCTTGAATTGGCTGGATTCAAATCAACCTGAAGAAGGAATTTTTTCTTATTATATCTCAGGTAAAAATCATTTTCTTTGTGTTTTACCATTTGAATCCAACAAAATGTAAGTTTCAGCGGGATAACATTGTTCTTCACTTCCTAAGAAGGGATATCGCAATATGTGGGACCAGCCACTATTTATCGAGTTGTTCACAACTTTTATGGCCACAACCCCCTTTCCACATTCTCTTACAACATTCCACTGAACAGATTGCATGAAATAAATATGACCCAACCCTATTTGCACCAGCCCCCCTTCTCGATAAATAATGACCAGTCTCTAAAAACGTTTCTGTCCGTCCAAACAATCAGAGCGTTTATTCTATTAAACCTGATGTTTTCTTTTTTGTTGTTGTTGTTAAAATCTCAGGTATACCTGTATGCTGGAAAGCATGGATTATGACCCATGGAATAACCAAGAGGCGCTTCCAAAACTTAAAGGATTTTCTAAATGGAAGAAGGAATGAAGTGCATGGGTCCTTCCTGAACATACCGTTATCAGATGAATCTGACAAAGTCATTCGTTTTTTGGAAAAATACTTTTCTGACAACTGCGACTATATGCCCAACACGAAGAACTGGCATTTACCATCTTCCATTAAAAAAGTCGATGTCTACCAAGAAATGTGCATTGTTGGTGAATCAGAGGGTCTGACCAGTTGTTCAGAGGCATTATTCCGAAAGATTTGGAATCGATATTTCTGTCATGTCAAAATACCCAAGGTATGTTAGTCGATAGTAATCCATATAACAAACCGCAGCACCAACATATAAAGCTTTTTTTAATATCAAGAAATTTCATCAGACAATCCATTTCCTAATTCAAAAATTAAATTCCCTTACTATAACAAAACTATAATAGTTCAATTTAATCTATTATGGCACACGCGGAGCAACTAAGGCTCTGTTCAAACAAGAACTAACACAAGTCGATGCAAGTTTTGCATCTTCGTTTTAACACCAACTTGCATCGACTTGCGTCCTATGCACTTAAAATTTATCATCATTTTTGCATACATCGGTTGCAAATTAGTCTCAAGGAGCAGTCTCTGTTTGAGCCACCATGCACACATTAGTGGAGTTGACCTATCTGCAAAAATTTAGTTAGGGCGGCAACCCGGGAGGAGGCAAACGATCGGCAATGGCAGGGACAACTAGGGGTTTGAACATTTAAGAATTTTTTGAATTTTAGACACTCGGAAATGCAATTTCCAGTGTTTTGGGACATTTGCAGTATATGCTTTGCATTAAAATTAATTTGAGTGGTCCCCCTTTTAAGGCCTCCATTTACGAATGATTCCCCTTAGTGCTCCTAAAAATAAAGTGATTTCCCCACAAAAATCCTCTGACCACTCCTCCCCCTCCCGGCCAGGCGATAAATAATGACCGGTCCTTAGGTTTCTATAAAGATTAGCTAAGGTGGGAAAATATATAAGAGGCTAGTATGGGAAAACTGAAAAAAAGTCGGGAGGCCATAGTCACCAACACTAATCGTGTCCTTCATTTTTAGGAAAATCGTTTCGGGAAATGTGACACTTGTGCCACCATAAAAGAAGAGATTAAGACAACTGCATCGCTCCCATTACAAAACATAGCCGTCCAAGAAAGGAAGAGAAATCACCTACAATTCGTTCGGTAAGCATAGCTACTTAGATGCAATAGGTGTAATTTCAGCCTTTTTTCTCGGCTTCACACCATTGTTCGATTTTCTCTTGTTCATACACAAGAAGGCTTACTGTGCAAAAATTTATTCTGAAAATAAGAGCTATTTTGTAATTTCTTTTTGTTGTTTCTTCCCGCACTCAAATCTACTGCGTCTTTTCATTTCCATTACTCTTCGTTTCTCCTTTTTCTGTGCAACTTCGAGTTTTTCCATCCAATTTCTTTCTTTATCCCGTTCTTCATTCTTTCTACCCTTCCTTATCCTTCATTTCTCTTCCTTTTCTATTCTTCCATTTTCTTTCATTTCTTTCTTCCTTCCTTCCTCCCTCCCTTTCATTCTTTCTTTCGAATGAAAATATTCTGTTTTTCCAAATTCAAGAAGAGAAAGAACATCCTATCTAGACAGAGCTGCCAGAGCCCACCGAGAACCGAACAAGTATTTCTCAGTCGCAATCGATGGGATGGATCAGAATAAGACGGAAATACCATTTACCGTGTGGAGGCACAGCACACTGGAAAAGTCGTGGAGACTGAAATTACACGTAGTTGGTGCGATCATCCATGGAAGACATCCAATAATGTTCTTAGACTACCAACAGCTGTCACATGATTCAAACCTTACATGTAACATTCTTATGCAGGTACGCGGCTTATATCGTTTTCATTTACCAACTACTCCTGTTGCATATGAAGCCGAGATGAAGTTATCCCCCTCCCCCTTCACCCTTCTCTAATTTAACGAAAGGCATGAAAATGGGCTTTATGAGAATATTCATTCAAGACGTGGACATTGAACAGCTGTGATTTTTTTCTTTGATCGTTACAGACTTGTTGGTTACATAGAGATCTACTACCAGACACTATTAATATCCAACTTGACAACACGTGCAAAGAGAACAAAAACCAGTTTGTGTTCGCGTTCTTGGCATATCTAGTGGAAACAAAGGTTTTTGACAAGGTATACTGTTTTAAAGCCATAAAAATCAAATGATCATATGTTCTGACTTTCACCTGACCCTGAAAAGAAATGTTCCACTGGGTTGATACTAGTCTCCTTTGCAGCCGTTCTGGTGTCGTCAAGCTGAGCGAAAACTTCCAAAAGGAAATGGCTGCAAAGGAAGTAACAGACCATCAAAACATCGATCTGCAAAAGCCTTAGCTGTACTTGCTGACATGTCTGTTAATTTACAATTTCAGATAATAGTTTCCTTCTAAAAATTCTAAAAAAAGTTAATACATCGTGCATTCCCAATACAGGCTTACACGGGGCCATATCGACCCCCTAAAAAGAACCAAAGAGATGTTATACAAGACCAAGACATGAAAGATTTGGAAGTGGGAATGCTTGTCGCTTTAGATCTCGAGAGATATCAAGAGCGGCCGTTGGTGGCAAGTGTCAAAGAAATAGCAGAGGAAAAGATCATAGTAGCGTGGTACGGGGGTGCATGGACAACAAAGTGGTCGTTAGCAAAGAAGAAGGATGGACGTCAGTGGGTGGAATGGTTAGAAGAAGTAGAGAAGAACGATATAGTTTTGTTTGATTTTAAGTTGACCGACAAGGGAAAGTTGCGCTTACCAACAATTCGCCACTTAAGAGAAGCGTATGGTATGGATTCAGATAGTGAGTAACAATCATGACAATTGTCTACATATATTTAGCATTCTAGTTATAGAATGGGATTTAGCTTTCAAAATATAGAATTGCAGCAGTTAAATTAGAATCAGGATAAACCTCCCTTTTTCCAATCATGGAAGCTTAATGTGAATTTGAAAAAATGAAAAAAAATCTTGGCTTTTGTTCATCGACACAAACACGTTTTTTAACCTCGCGGTGTGGTTTGTTGACGATCAACAGTTGGATCGAGTTGAAGAATACAAATATTTTAGGGCGCTTACAAATTAAATTTCTGAAACGCATATTAGATCGGAGTCCATGCATAGCAAATCACCAATCAAAGTTTTGGATTTGAATATCTAAAAATGCCTTCATCTACTTTAATAGGTAACGGCTGCAAAATATATCACATACCAACTAGTCATCAAAGTGATATTTTACGAGTTTATTGATAGTGGCAAAATGGAAGCTTTCTGTAAAATTTTAGATATTAGGTTTTTAGAATTACTTGGACAGAATTAGTAGCATTAAGCATCGCCAAGCCATCGAGTCTCAGCTCATAGGAGGGGGTCGTAAGGGGGTATGGAAACTGTACGTAAAACCGCAAACAAAATTGAAAAAAAAAAAAAAACCCTGCAACGAAAATCGTCAAAATCCGCAAAACGGCAAACCGTGTACAAAATCCAAAGTCAACAACCACAAAACCGCAGGTTGTGATAAAAAATAACGCAATACCGCATACCCTTACGTCCCCCTCTCATAGATTATCAGAATCTGGTCGTTACAAGATTATACCTTACGGTGACCGGAATCTTGATCTGTGGTTGCAAACATTTCAAAGTGACTTAATCAACCTAGCTGCATTAAGTGCCAAACATTGTAACATCAATCACAGTGGCTTAAAATTATGAGATGAAATACTGTATTTTAGATACACCATTTTATTAAAACACTATTTTGTTTGCATATGCTTTGACATTTCGGATTTAGCATCCTAAGCTTTAGGCTGCAAAATTATAGCCCCTGCAATATAAAGACAATTCATTTAAGAATTCTGATGGTAAATTGATCCGACAAGAAAAAAACTTGAAATGAAGTTCAAATGGCTCTATAATTTTAGTCATTAGGCGCTAACTTTAAAATGTTTGCCTATCTTCTCCCCGGATCTTCTCCGTGTCTCAGGTTCTGGTCGGTCATGATATGACCCACTTAGTTGAGCAGTGGGTCATATCATGACCGACTATTGTTTTAGTCCGGTCATATCATGACCGACTATTGTTTTAGTCGGGAATATCAAGTGGGTCACGATTGATTGTTGTGGGATCGTAATTCGAGACTGGCAATCAAAAGAACGCCTTCAAAGGAATCAGATAACAAAGTCGAATTTATACCGTGACCTCAGCGCCGCAGGGAGGTCATTCAATTCAAGTGTTCCGGGGATACTCAATGTAAATATACTGAAGTCTTCCTGGATATCAGTGATAAAAAGGTTTGTAAATCACCTTTATGATAGGGGTCATTGAAACAAAGCTGTATTATAGTAATGTGAGGATTTTTTATTATCTTTGGAGACCGAATACTGTAAAATAATTCTCAAAGTAACGAACTCAGCTTTTGGCGCCAAGATGCAGTGTTTATAAATCGATCTTGATCGTCTTCCAAGGAGAGTAGAAGGCACCGAATATACCGTATCGAAGCGATGTGCTGATGGTAAGTTTTAACTCTTCCTACTTCGTGTTTATAAATTAAGTTCGGTTCTTATATGCAAGCTTAGGGATTTTTTAATGTGGCGGGAACACCACAGCATACAATTGATAAACGTGCATTTGATGATCAATTTCCACAACATTACGATCTGATCTGATCATAAAGTTTTTAAGTCATTGCAGAGTACTGAATATTTCTTCATGAAGTAGCTGGAATATTCATGAGTCTCGGCTCGCCGTTCGTCCGTTCACGGCAGTCTAGCTTTTATAAATCAAATAATTGCTGCACTTAATACATCAGACAGTCCGGCAAAAGTGCTTTTGTATCCGAAGAAAGACAATGAAGTTGAATTAGATTAGAGATTAAATATGTAGATTAAATTCAAAAGTTTTTGGTGAAAAAATCGACTGCCGGGCATGGAGTATCTTGTATTTAATTCTTATCCGGCAGTGACATTTGTACTCGAAAATTTTCTAAGTCGACGTCTTGGTATAGAGAGCAGAGCGCAGACAAATAATTCCAACAGAACATCATGTCAGTATTTATAATGTTTTTAAAAATCTTAACAAAGATAGCAAGGTTTTAATTGATTAAAACCACGGATTGGGCATAATTTTTATAAATTATAATTTTTTTTTAATTCAACTGCCGGACACGAGTATTTTCGAAATCGTGTCGGAATAGCTGGACACCGAGACACTTTTGGTCAGTGATATTTATCATTGATTTCCCTTTGGTTATTTGTTTACTAATAAGCCTTTCATGTCGCAGACGATCTGTTATTTGTTTCTCTTTAATCTTTTTTTTAAACCTTTAAACTGCTAAATACGAACAATATTGATTAAAACAGAAAATAATAAATAGAATGGAACATTATCCATAACGTTATGAAATCAGTCTACAGGTTTCATAACGTTATGAAATCAGTCTAAGGTTCCATAACGTTATGAAATCAGTCTACAGGTTTCATAACGTTATGAAATCAAGTCTGCAGGTTCCATAACGTTATGAATCAGTCTATCAGGTTCCATAACGTTATGAAATCAGGTCTACAGGTTCCATAATGTTAATGAAAGTCAGTCTACAGGTTCCATAATGTTATGAAATCAGTCTACAGGTTTCATAACGTTATGAAATCAGTCTACAGGTTTCATAACGTTATGAAATCAGTCTACAGGTTCCATAACGTTATGAAATCAGTCTACAGGTTCCATAACGTTATGAAATCAGGTAAATCACGTCCAATTTTTAGTCAAAAAGAATTATTATCTATAATGCTATAGCTACAGTTAGAATAAAAATTGGTTTTTGGAGGCTTTTAGATAATTGAATATGCCATATTAAAAAAAAGCACAAAGCTGGGTTTTCTTTATGTGCCAGCATGCAAAATATTTTTTTAAATTTTTTATTCAGAGATACTAGAATTTTTGATATTTCTAAAACATGTTAAACAATCATTTTTTCTGGTATTTAACGAAAATATCAGTCATATCGGGACATTTTTTGTAAGGTGCAAAAACGCATAAACGGAGTGAGACTTGTTAGTTTAAAAAAACCCTATCGGCAGGATCTATGAATCCCGAACGTCCTTAAGTCTCTTTTTATTATTAGGTGTAACATATGGTGTTCAGAAAGATGAGTTACCACCAGCTGCAAATACTTCTCAACCACTCCTATCAGGCACTCTTACTTCACAACCACCACCTATTTCCAATACCTCAGACTTAACAGAATCAACTAAAGATCCTATTGAAGAAGACCTGTCAGAGAGCTTTAGTAGTGGAGTTGCTAAAGGATATCTATCTCTCAAAAATAATGGTAGTTACTTTGATTTTCAAGTTCAGACTAAGCACTGTAAGAGCTGTCTGTTTCTCCCCTCAGAAAAGGAAACTTCTAAAATCTTGTACTTTGACAAAGAATCGCCAGTTAAACTAAAGAAGTGTCGACTGGAAACAAAGTGTAACTCAGAAGATTTGTTGCTGGAAGATGATTCTGAAATCGAACCCGTTACTGACATTGACTTTTCTAAAATAGAACTTCCAACAAACTTTACAATAGCCACTCTCAAGACTATTTCAATTGGTCAGTTGGTGGCTATCAAGGCAAAGGTGGTGTCAACCAGTGAAACAAAGCAAGTCAAAAATGGGACTCTTTCTTTGATGGAAGCACAACTCATTGATGAACATGATTCAATTAAAATACTACTTTGGGAGCAGTATATTGATCAAGTTAAAGTAGATAAAACTTATAAATTTACTAATGTTAGGGTAAAAAAGAACAGTTTGACAAAAGAAATTTACCTAAATACTGCTAAGCATTTGACACACAACTGGCTATTCCAGTAAACTGCATAAATGACTACAAAACTATAACTCAAGAAGGAGAAGTCATTGCAGTAGACAAAATAAGTTCATATTACTCTTGTTATAAGTGTTCAAAAAAAGTTGACCCAACTAATTGTAATGGAATACTGTTAGGTACTTGTAATTATTGCAAATCTGGCAAACAAAAGCTCAAAGCAAATCAGCATAAATGGGTAGCAGAAATTGCTTTTGATAATGGAAATGAAAACATCACTTTAACTTTTTTTCATAATATATTCCAGATAATCTTTCAAGACCTAAAAATTGACAGCTACCAATCTGTAGAAATGTCACAAAATCAGGTCAGTGATATTCTTCTACAGCTGCCCAACATTGAAGTGTCATATGATAAGAAGAAAAGGATTGCTCACAACATTAAAATACTCAGTGATACCAACATCAACTATTAGCATATACTTGGAGAGTGTTATTTTTCCTCAGCAGGTTCATAGTAAAAACAATGCAGTGAGAAACAGTTACTGTTAATTTCAACAAAAAAGTTTGAATTGAACATTTATATTATTCAAGTTTACAGTTTTACAAAAATTGTTCTAGTTAAACGTTCTTTAAATTCAGTTAATAAATTCATGTTACATTATTTGCATTCCTATTTTTCATTTCTCACTTTTCATACAACTGAAATTACAATATGTATGGATTTAGATTCCACATCTGACTCTTACGGACTTTTCAGAAATTAACAGGGGGAGGGGACCGGTGGAAAGTGGAAGAGGGTCATAACTTTTTGGGGGATCCAGGAAAAGGGAGGTTCATAAAAAAACTGGCAGTAAAATAGGAAATATTTTGCCATTTTAAGCCAAATCCCAGGGTAGGAGCATAAACTTTCATGCCATTTGTCGGAGAGAGTCACAAATTTCAACTAACCATAAAATAAAACAAAGTAGTACAAATGTATCGATTACTGTATTTTCTATTTTTCCAAAAACAATATTGATCAAACAGAGATCAAAAATTGTTTTTATTCCTTAATCTGTTGATTCCTCTATTTTTTTCACAAATTTTCAAGATAAATTCGTACTATTTAAAGTAGGCAGTAGCCACATGCGCTCATTGAGCGCCTATTTTTTGAAATAGGTAAGTTTTATATATCAAGTGAGAACTCAGGCGAGCATATAAAGAATAACGAACAGTCTCGAGTAGGAAAGGGGCCGAAAATAAGGTATCTGTTCATTCTGCACATCCTTATATTGTTCTGCTTATGTTTTTTGCATTATCGTTTACTTTATATGTGTATGTCGCTTGTGTAAACCAGGCTGTACACTGAAGATCTAAGTCACGTCATTAAAATGACATACACAAGTGAAAAAATACAGCAAACTGTGTAAACTTGCTGCTGTATAGTAAAACGTTTGGCCTTTGTGGCCATATTCTCTAAGATGAGTTTTAAATTTCATTTTCAAACGTATAATATGCAACAGATAAACTATTCTTGTCTTGTGGGGATCTCGGCAGAAATGGTACTCGTGTACGATTGGGAGCATTGACGCTCATTTGGCGATTCCTTGAACCGTTATCAGCAGCAAGGAATTATTTCATCGAGCACCATTGAGTTTTTACTCCAAGAGAAATAAAGAAAACCCCTCTGGTAAAGCAAAGAACTAAACTGTGTTGATTAAAATGCTCCCAAAAGAACATGACTTTGACGCCATTTTTCGCGTTGTGCTGAATCATTGATTACTTCGAGTATCGGCATAAAATCACACAATTGTCGAACACAAAACATTATTAGTACAATACATAACCACTTACCAACATGAATTTTCCACAAACAAGTAGTAACCTTCAAAAATGCTGCAAAAAAACACTCAGCCCAACAGCCCAAACACACTTCAGTCGCTTCAACAATCACAGCTTTGTCTGTTGATCACGTGCTTCGAAGATATCCCAGTATGCATTGCTGGTGAAACACAGGTCAGGGAGAGGGGAGGGGAGCGGAGGGGAAAGGAAAGAGAGGAAAAGGACGCCCTGGGCTTTTGACTACCCCTAACTTGTCTTAACGGCAGAAATTCCTCGCTAAGGCAATCCTGTCAGTACGGCCGCCTCGTTATTATGGCTGCTTTTTTTGGACATGTGCCCCGGTCCACATATACGCTAGCAGATTTGGCCTCCCCGCATATCCGCTAAGCGGAACTGGATACCCCAGGGGACCATATTCGTGAGAGACCAGTCTGGTAACAGCTCGTGAAAGGGCAAGAAATGTACACAAATGAACCAGGGAGGTGTAAATGAACAAAGAATAAACCTGTCAAATCGAAAGTATCAAATCCGTCAAACTTCCGCCGAGGGTCTAAAATAACTGAACGGAAACAGATTAAGGCCCAAAATTTCAAGAAGGAACACAAGAAAATGGATTTCTAATAGAGATAAGCTTAGAAAAACATGTCAAGTAGTTATGGAGGAAAAATCATTTAATCAGTTTCCTAAAAGTTGTCACTGAGCTAAAGCAAACACGTCAAGTATAAGATGACACTCAATTTTAACGTACAAATGCAAATCATGATGTTTTCGTACAACACAATACAATACAAATCAATACAATGTTTATTTGTGCATTTTGATGCACGAATCCACTGCAAAAAGTATTTTTACCGATTTAAAAGGTGGAGATAATTTTTCTCCTAAACTTCACAAGCAAATATTATGCTCAAACCCAACGATAAGTATATTGCAAAGTGAATAGTGCTGTGCAAATAGTGTAAGTGCACTAATCTCGTGCATAAGTGCTAAAACAAATACGAGTGACACTGCGTCAAGTACTGTGAAAACCAGTGACTCGTTAATTCAAAAAACTCTCTGTCTGAAAGCAACCAGAAGATAAACGAAAATAAGTTACAAAACAGGGCTCACGATAAGCGCCTAATGAAAACAAAAAACTGTTCCTTGATCTCTGCTTCAAGAAACCCAATAAGGGATAACAAAAATGTAGTTGGTGTTTTTCCATCGCGTTGTACTTTTATGAGGAACTACCTCTTTGGAACATTATGAAAGGATTGTTATTACAAGAAAACGTTATTCAAATATGAAAATTTTTAATGGCAAAGAATATGCCTTACCAATGTTTTGCGCAGTAAGCGCGTTTGTTCCAAGAAATAAGGGAGGACTCCTAGACACTAAAACTTAGCGCAGCAAACATTGCTATAATTAAAGTCTAATACACAATGAAAAGCAATCAAGAACCATCCAAATGTTACGCCTTTCTTCACAAAAAGCGATGCTGCAAGAAGAACTTTTGATGAAGATTAATTCCGTGAGCCCATTAACAGTACCTAAAAGCACAGTCGATGCAAACTGCCAGAAACAAGAATTTCGAGCGTCCAAAAATATCCGCTTTGTTGATGCGCCTTGCACAGATCACAGACAAGATATGCAACCTACTCGAGGTGCGCAGTGCCAATCCACTATGTGTCAGTCACCTGTTGTTAATAATACAGAAAGTGCGCAGTGCCCAGTCAGTGTGTGTCAATTACCCGTTGATGTTGCCGATTGTGCGCACCACCAAGTCAGTGTGTGTCAATCACTCCATGATAATACAACAGATGTGCAGTACCCGACTACCGTGCGTCGTTACCCAAAGATGATACACCATGTGCTCATCACTCATCCATTGTGAGTCAAGAACCCAAAGATGATACACCATGTGCGCATCACTCATCCATTGTGAGTCAAGAACCCAAAGATGATACACCATGTGCGCATCACTCATCCATTGTGAGTCAAGAACCCAAAGATGATACACCATGTGCGCATCACTCATCCATTGTGAGTCAAGAACCCAAAGATGATACACCATGTGCGCATCACTCATCCATTGTGAGTCAAGAACCCAAAGATGATACACTATGTGCGCATCACTCATCCACTGTGAGTAAAGAACCTGAAGATGATAAACCATATAGGCAATACCAAATTACCTCGAAACCAAGTTGGTCAAGCGCTCTACCATCCACCATTAAATACTAGGCAAAAGGACAACATAAACATTACATTCAAAAGAACATCAACAGCTCAGAGGTCCTTTTTTGACCACGCCATATCCTCATGGAACAATTTAAGCGACGATACTAAGAACAGTACAAACATTACTAGTTTTAAACGTTCTGCCCGAAGTGAATTGTGGGCCCGTCTATAATTAATTGCTGTTTTTAATCCTAATAGTCCATATATTTTGATAAATTATTTATTTCTTACCATACAATGTATTCTCATTAGAATTTATATATATACACCCATTTTTGTAAATTAGTATTGAAAATCCCTTTTGGGAATTACTAATAAACGTATTGTATTGTATTGTATTGTATTGTATTGTATTGTATTGTATTGTATTGTATTGTATTGTATTGTATTGTATTGTATTGTATTGTATTGTATTGTATTGTATTGTATTGTATTGTATTGTATTGTATTGTATTGTATTGTATTGTATTGTATTGTATCCTACTGTGTGTCAGCCATGCATTGATGAGATACCAGGTGCAAAGTACCTTCCACCAGGTGCAAAGATGATACCACTGCCTTCATCCACTGTGTACCAGCCTACCGAAGACCCCAGAGGCACCACCTACCCAGCTAAAAGGCGCAAAAGAAACCTTGCAACTCACGTCATTCAAGATTATAATACTCACGCCACTACCCATATACCATACCCTGTAACGAAAGCAACCTACTACTGCCAACAGGGATTGGACATTGTCCTAAAACGCTACTATGAAATGATGGTACCCTTTCAAAGAGATAACGTTCAATACACGCCATGGAAGCCTTAAACTAACGACTCCTTGCTCATGTTACATTATAAATCTCTCGCCATTACTCCGAAACTCTTCTTCAACAAGACAGTCATCAAGGCTTTAGATAATACATTTCAGAGAATTGACAATGATTTGCATCTGAAATTCAAGAGATTGCGACAAGAAATTAACAATATTAAAGAGACACAGGCCACTTCAACAGCGTTGATTATAGCCTCTGTGGCCCTTTCTATCTCACTCATCGATCGGGATCGATACATGCAGCTCTAATTATAACATTCATCATTTACTACTTTAAAACCCAACGCAAACAAAAGAAAAAATTCACACGTACCGTGATAGCCTAAAGTACGATAAAAGAACAGCCTACAACATGCATCGAATGTCACGAACCTTTGAACGACCAGCTATAGGAAGACGACATATCGAAGAACAAGAAGTAGTCTAGAAACACTGACATTGAAACATTGTTATTCATATCAAATATGAATATTTAAACTAGAATATATAGATAAATAGAAAGAGAGAGAGAGAGAGAGAGAGAGAGATAGAGAGAGAGAGAGAGAGAGAGAGAGAGAGAGAGAGAGAGAGAGAGAGAGAGAGAGAGAGAAAGGATAAACAAACAAACAAAAAAGAAAACAAAAGGAAAAGAAAGAAAAGAGTAACAAAACTAAAAAACAAAAACAAAAAACAAAAACAAAAACAAAAACAAAACAAAACAAAATGTAAATATCTACATATAACGAGATATTAATCTTAAGAGCTAAACTTTAATTCTTTCTCGGTTTATCAGTATCAGTTTGGCTTCATTATTTAGCGCCTTAGGTTAAAACATACTTTACATATCAAATATAATTAATTAATTTACTAAAACGATAACTCTAAATTTAGGACTCTAATGGATTGGTAAACCTTTGTATTTGCTAAGAACTTGAGTTCGTTAAAACATGTTATTCTAGTGATAGACATTTTACCACAAAATGCATTAGGCTTTTAGCTATAGATTAAGTATCTCGTATAAGATTTCTCTCTTAATTTACCGGGAACCTAGGTAAGCCACGCTTATTTGTGTACTAAAGGTGCGGTAGTTCTACGTAGTTTGACTTCCTTTCTTGAATACTTTAACATACAATTGTAGCTGGATAGCCCTTCACTTTTGTCATCAGTATATCTAGGTTTTCTTTCTTTCTTAGTTTACTTTTACCTCATAGGAAATTACTGATTTATCTAGTTGTTGAATCATGACGAAGCTTCTACAATTAATGTCTAAGCGTCAATTAAGTAGTGTTAGCCAATCATAGTTACACACCTAGTCTCACGTGGTTATAATAGACGTTGTCAATTTTTGGCGTTTAGAAACTAGTTGAAATAGAAGTGTAAAACTCTCCCTGCTCAGAGTGAGAGCAGGAGTCAGGAGATAATAAAACCATTCGAACGGTACCAGCTCTAATAGAGCAGTCTATCCCGTTAACATAACGATACTTCGGGATTTCCATTCATCTTTTGTCAAATAAAAAATCAAGTAAAAGATTGAAATAAACATTTTATCAGAACTGATAGAAACATAACATAAAGACAGATTTTTAAGGGGGTCCAAGTACCACGAATGGTGGTCGAAACCGCTTTGAAAAGCTCACACATTCTCTCATTAAAATGAGAAGCATGAGGAAAACTGCCTCTGCTCAAGGAGAAGCGGATGGAAGAGGGAGAAAAGGGGAGAGGCAGTCATGCCTGACAAATATCGACAAGGTTTCGTCGTCATTTCGCGCAGGTCAGGTCGCGCATTTCAAACTCTCCCGAGCGAGGGGGGATCGTAGATTCGTTATTTAGCCCAAAAATATTAAGGAGCAGAGAGGAACGGATCAGGAAATATACAGGGAAGAGGGAGAAACAACGAAAAAATAAAGGGAGAAGAGACAGCAAGGGAGAAAAGCATAATGAACTGTCACGAGTAGTCAAGGAACCAAAAATATGGCATTTGTTATTCTGCACATGCCTATGTTATGATCGCGAACGATCGCGGAAATAGAACCTGATTCTATTCCCACGATCGTCCGAGTTAACTCTGCTTCTGCTTGAGATTTTTGCATTGCTATAGAAATCCAGCCTTAATATGGTTAATGCCTGACTGCTGTTATTCCAAAAAGACATGTAAATTGGGTTATAAACTGATCATAATTATAAGAAAGTGAAGCTTTCTTATAAACTATGGTTACCTTACTTTTAGAAACAACAGCAAGACTCTCAAACAAAAGAATTTGATTTTAGACATGGGTGGGGAACAGAGTCATTTGGAAATCAAATTTTATGGTCTCAACTTCCTGTTAGAATAACCTTCCCACCAAGCACATCTCACAAATGTTGCTATTTAGTTTCGATCTATTAAGTATTATGGTCTTTTGATGAACAATAATTCTAATAGCCTGTATAGTGTAGAATGAGTTACAGAAGCACGCGGGAATTGTAAGACGACAGAAGTGTTAGGAGAAGCACTTCTCGAGTCTTCTTACAATTCCCAAGTGCTTCTATAACTCAACATAGCACTGTTGCCGAGTTTTCTATTTCTGAAAATGCGCGCGCGTGCTGTGTGTTCTCATAGAAAACGCGCGACACGCGTCCTTTGGCCAATCAGAGCGCGCGTTATACCATAGTTATTTTATAATGTCCACTAGGGGACTGTGGCAAGATTATCAGTCTCCCAGAGGGCTGTTATGTAGGCTATATCCTGAGGTGCATGAGTACATGTACGTTAACATAAACATTGCTTTTATTTTGCTATGGAAACCTAGAAACTATACAGTACATAATTAGCACAACAGTTCTTAAAATTATACTAATTTTAGTTTGATGGCTTCTTCAGCTTTTGCTCAATAATGTGCAATATAAAACAGGAACATAATAAAGCGTGTAAATGACAAACTTTTCTAGCCACAATCAGCATATCTTCAACAATCTATTTTAGTTCACTGTTCAAAGTCTTGCTGACAGTCACATTTTGTGTGATTAACAGAATTAGTAAGAATGCAAAGATGAATAACATTTTTTATATCACTCCTTAAAGAACAAATGGAGTTTCTCATCTACATTCGAGTTCTTCTTAGCTGAGTTCTGCCTCTAGCCACTAATTAGTTCCTTGATGCATCCTTTTTTGGGATCATGACCAGAAGAAAGCGGCTATACCAATTTTTCCTTGTTGTGCCTTCATTTCCAGTGGGTTGGCACCTCCCTTTGTTACACTCACCCCAGAACTCCTCTTCATCTCTGCCAATATTCAGAATATCTTTATCCACATTCAACTTCAGGCTCTTTGAGTATGGCTTTCCATCTGTACTAATAACCATAAACTTGTATTCAGTCTCACAATCCTCCTCTTCAAAGCAATCTTCAGAGCTGCTACTCTCATCCCAACAAGCACAGTAATCTTCAAAATCTTTGCTGCACTGTCCACTCAGACGATCAATTCTTTTGGCCTTAACAATAAGGAAATCAAATTTGTTTTTCTCCAGCAAAGCATTAGCACTCTGTAAAGTTGAATATACCAGCTTGTCACCTCCTTTAAGAGCTTGTACTCCCTTGTTAAGAAGGAACTCTCTGAGTAATGATGATCTAGTCCCCCAAGCTATCATACTAGGATGAGGTAAAACTTGATCAAGCTGCTGAAGCACAACCAGCCAGTTTATTGGTTGGAATGTCAGGAGGACCTGGGAACTACACCATTGCCATCCCAACACAGGGAGTACACAAGTGCCATGCGATAACCAGATGTAATCTCAGTCAGTTCATGTTCACAATCTGCATAGGTGGGCAGCATACACACATGAGAACTTAGATTCTGGAGTACCAAATTTGATCCTTTTCTCTCTGGAACCATGTTTCACAACTAGATCTCCACCAGTAAATATTGATGGTACTTGAATGATTAGGGTGGCAAACATGCCAGGGTATTTCTCAGTATCTCTGTGAGGTTTGAAATGGCCACCAGGTTCATAAAGAAGCAGTTTGTAAAGGTGGGATGTTACTTTCTGATTTTGACAACCAAGATCATCTTGAACTTTTCTGACAAGCTTTTGAACACCAGTATCAAAGTGTGGATTGGTGATAGTAAACTTTGAAGGGTCAAGCTGCAGAGAGTTTCGAACTTCCTTGTTAACCAATGTTGCCTCACCCAGACCATAAGGTGCTTGATCAAAATGCTTTCTTACTTCTTTAACTGTTATCTCTGTAACTGGTAAACTTACAGCACCATACCCAGGAATCATAATTCCAGGGGAAGGAGGAAGCTCATTGCTGACATGGCCAACTGCAAATTCAAATGACTTTTGTTCCTGGATCCTTGAAAGGACTTTTAACAGATCATCTTTAAGTTTCTTTTTTGGTGTCCTATTCATGGTCACTGTCAGAAACAAGAAGAAAACACATCATATCTTCACAGAAAAAGCAGAGAGTAATAGTAATAGACCTTTCTCCAAAATTGCAGCTAAAATCTTTTTTTCAACCTAAGACGTTACAATGATCCCTGAAATACTGAAGAGTATTCTCACTAAGAAACTGTGCAAAAATTTAGAAAATTCCAATGAAAATCCATAGAGATATGAATTTTTCAAATTTGCTAATTTTACAAACAAAATTAATGTATGTCTAGGGGTATAGCATACATGCCAGCCATACATTCTGTAAAATTTCACAATTTGAAAAATTTGTATCTCTGCAGATTTTCATTGGATTTTTCTAGATTTTTGCATAGTTGCTAAGTGGAAAATGCTTTTTAGCATTTCAGGGATAATAATACGTCTTTGGTAGAAAAAAAATATGCTAATGAGTGGTGGCCATTTTGGAGAAAGGTCTGTTGTTTTTGTTTGTTTTTCCTTCAAAGCCTTGATCTGATTCTCCTAAGCTTATGTACAATGCTAGTAAGAAACTGATCACTCATCTAAGAGAACATTCTTTTACTACATTCGTTACTTTAGAGTTTAATGCATTGAGCTTTAGATTTATCTTTGATTTATTTACAATCATGTTCTGCATCAGAGTGTTCATTAGGGGCAGAGATTGGAGATTATAAATGCTCTGGTAATTGATCAAACTTAAAGGGGGACTAGCATCAAAATTGTTCAACATTCAATTGAGCTGAAACTTCATTGGGTTGGTTTGTTTTCTGAAAATTATCATGGAAAGTATTATATTTTTATGAATCTAGGTACCAAAATTAGGACAGTCCTGTGTAAACAGCAAGTACAGGCCCCATACTTGAACAGCCCATGTACATGGGGTCATCTTCTGACACCAACACTTTCCCTATACCTTGATGGGTGCTAGACATTGACCGAATCGAAATATGGCGGTAAATTTGAATATCTTTTGTTCTGGACTGACTAGCCTCGTGTTCGCGTGGAAACACAAAAGCGTTTTCGCATGAATGAGAGGCTAGTCAGTCCAGAACAATAGTTATTAAAATTTGCCGCCATATTTCGATTTGGTGTATAAACAGTGTAAGGAGTTGGCATGTTCTTTGCCCTTAAAAAAGCCTTCACAAAAACGTACATTAAATCCCTTGATACGAAATACTGTGTTTCAAAATGCATTCTTTTGAACAAAGACTAGCTTTTATATACCCTTAGTCAGGTCAGGCTTTGTAAGTCGACAGAATGAGAAGGAAACAAGATTTTTCAAATGTCACAGTTGATGTCCTGGTGCCTGGAGTCATAAAATGTGTCATAGAAACTCATTGGCACTCAATATAGCTCATTTAATATGCACCGAAGAACTTATGAACTCAGTTGATATTTTCATGCATAAAAATTAAGCTTACCTCAGTGTCAAACAATAAAATTGCAGCTGCTAAACCACGACGTACAACCAACTACCAGCTGCCCGATATCACACCTTCGGTCACCTTCGTTTCGCATCGCGCCTTGTATTCGTACTGCTCATGCGCAAACCTTATTGGCGCGAAGATACGGGCACAGGGAGCCCAAGAACGCGAACCTTACCGAATCCTGGACTGAAGTCACTGAGTGCTGAATTTTTTTTTTCTTTATCAGCTCCAACTGACAAATTTGTTGACCGTTGTTATTTGTGACCTTAACATTTTAGATTGGACATTTTTGAGTTTAGGGAGGGGGTCACGTAGACCGTGGACAAAAATTTGGCTACGCCTCGTGCCACTCTTCCTCATTTGTTATTCGTTCTTCATATTTTCTCTCGTGCGTCTATAACAAAATGGGCGCGCGGCTTCCTGTTGTCTAAATGATAAAGAGAATTTGAGCAACTAAATTATATGATTTCTTATCTTAGGCAAGTTTAACGTGCTAATACAATCTCAATTACAAATACGCAAGTAAACGGATATTAAAGCAACTAAACGGATATTTCCATGATAAACAATTGTAACCGTTACATTATAGATGATACTGAGATGGTTATTTGTTGATTTTCAACGCAAATAGTGTAGCGAACCATTCAGAAGCAATAAACATGTATGATATGTGTGGCTTTTTTAGTTTACTTTTGTTATTTTGTTGTTGTTGTTGTTGTTGATGTTGTTGTTGTTGTTCATTTACTATGCTAGCGCTGATGGTCAATGTTGGTTCTAGCTCCCTGTTTCCGTTCCATATTCCCTATTCCTGTTTTTACAGATAGCCGATTGAAGCGAAACGAAAGCAGCCAAATCAGTAAAATTTCAAAGGATGTAGTAAACCCTTTTAAAAAGATCATTGCCTGCATGCCATACATTCCACGTCATCCCTAATTTTTGATTTCATTAGTCCATGCATATTTTCTTTCAGTATTCTATAGACTTCCTTCGTTTACTTTTTAATTAAACAATGCTTCGCTTTAATTATTTTCTATATCTCCGAGCGTGCTTTCAGAACTAAAAAAGACTTTCAAATAATATTTTTTTTGCGACAGTAGAATCGTCATCACAGATTTGTTTAAGCGATTGGCCGTCTTAACCGACGCCGTGATTTGAGTGCGAGGAAACGCAGCTAGGACCATCCTCTTGGGTAGAGATGCTTGAGTACTCTGAGATAAATGAAATGGTAGCTCATCAGTAATTGATGATTTTGACAGCCGAATTGTTTTCTGCGAGGATCCACGTGTTTTCCTACAACAAATTTGAATGTGCCCACGCGCGCGCGCAATGTTGCGCGCTACGTTGTAGAAAAAGTTGCAGACTGAAGGAGAACTCGGCCCATAAACCGTTGCAACTGCTGCGCGCAACTTTTGCAGGGTCCACGGTGGAACACCATTGTGCTGCGTGTCATGTTTCAGGAAAAGTTGTATCGTGCAGGTGTGGTAGCCTGCGTAGCGGCTCTTTGGGGGAAGGGGAAGGGGAAGGGGAAGGGGAGGGGAGGGGGAAGGAGGGAAGGGGAGGGGGACTGGGGGTGTGGTGTTGCCACAGGCAGCTCAAACATCTCTAGGACTTTCCATGCAAACACGAAATATCGTGATTTATTCAATAAACGTATTAAAAAATATCACTGAGTCATTGCTCTTACCTTTATTAATGTCATCGTTAAGTTTTAGAGCGATTTGAACTGTTTTAGAAGAGTTTTCATCTACATATTAATATATAGTAGCAGATGGTAAACGGCTTTGAACCTGTCTCAGCGAATAATTACTAACTCACTGTGGTTATCATGTTTTAATTCCTTGCCGCATCAAAACATATTCATGAAACGTTAAGCGCAAATCTAGTCCGCCATGCATGCTTGGAAATCACTGAAAGGTTGGACATTACAAATTATGATCAAAACTATAAAAATGTTTTAAATCCAATATCCATCTATGGGTATTTGTCCTTAGTGTAATCACGGCCCAGCAACACAGCTGATATTAAGGGCTCTCTCATTCCTTGCGTTGTCATGACAGCATGACCGCTGATCTTTACTGCATCCTTGTCAACCAGTTTCATACCGCTGACCAGCAATCCAGGAAACACATGCGTCCTGTCAGTAAAATTACCAGAAAGCTTGAAGTAGTCAAAGACGGTAGATGCAGTGTTCACGACTTGTCCGCAAGAGTCTTGGTGGTCGTTAGCACATTTGAAAAGAACACAGACTTCAAGGTAGTAAGATTCTCGGCTATGATGTCCTTTGAATGCCGCTAATATGTAATTCTCTGTCAGTTGATTGGCGGTTTTGTAGTCAAGGAAACAACAGAACTGATTTTGACAGACTGAGAGCTTGTCTTGGCTTGACTGCAGCTTAACAGCGTTGTAAATATCATCCATTACCTTAGCTTTAAATATCTGTGGTTTGACGTGGACGACCCTTGGTACAGCTTTTACGTCATGTCTTCCCTTGATGACGTCATTGACAAAAGAATCAAATCTTTGCGTAGTTTCAAGATCTTTCAAAGTTGCTATAAGGAGCCTTTGATCCTTACTGGCCAACGGATCAAACAAGTAGGCTTTGGGCTCACCACACGAGAATATTCCACTGCCGTACATAGACGCCAATGGTTGATGTTGATTGGATGCTAGAAGGTTAACACAGGTAGCACGTGACCATGCTTGTTGGTACTGGACTGACAAGAGGATTGGAAAACCAGCCATCCAGGCTGTGGGAAAGACAACGTTGCGTATTCCATAGTCAGTGATCAAGTCAATGGCGGGACTTTTATAGAGCATATCAAAACACGTGAACACACCGAACTTGATCCCAAATCCTGTCGTGAATGTCACATGTTCGCATATACTTGGAGTATTGAACTGACTCTCACGAAATAAGTGTTGCTTATGGTACTTGGCGAGTAGGGTACCATCAATGTCAAAAACTACATCAGTATTGAACTGGTAGCGATGGTCTGCGGGACAGTTAGGATCAAGTTTTTTACAAGGCTGTACATCTCCCATGTTTGCTACCACGGCAATAGAGTGATTCAATGCAATACAACTCAACTCGTGTAGTATTTCAGTGTTTTTAAACCTTTGAGGGTCAAGGCAAGGAATCCATGGCTGATGCAATAAAGATGGTTGTGGAATAGTCTCTAAAAAGGGATAAATAGTTTCTCTAGTGTAAATAAATCCATACAGACCGTCCTCTGGAAATACAATGATGTCAGCTTTCTTTGATTTTGCTTTGATTGCTTGTTCGTTGTATACTTTGACGTTTGTCATCATTATTTCAAGCGCTTGCTTTCTCGTGACATGGAGGTATGGAATAAAGAAGGCTTCGTGCTCAAACACTGCTGCTACATATTCTCTAGAGGTGCTTGAAACCAAAGGGATACAAACAAACCACGAAAAACAAATCAACAACATATAAACATTCGCCATGACGGAATGTTAAGTAGTCTCCTTAGCAGCCTTTTTTTGTGAATGTTAAGTTGAGTCGATTTAATGCATGATTTACGCTAGATATTCTGGCTATATATAGATATCTTATGACATAATACTTCCGGTCACGTCATATTGACAAACTTTGCTATGGGAGGGTCGGGTGGGTAAACACCTGGGAAATCGTGCGTTTTCTACCGGCCTGTCGTATTTCGTACCTCCCACTTACATTTTTTGCAAGATATTTAGAATTTTTCCTTTGTCAAATAACCTAGCTTATGAAATTCAGTGTAGGATGGGCTATCTCGATCAAAAGTAGCTTCTACCCTCTAACTCCCTTTATCCAAATAAGAACTGTTTTTTTTTAACCGCAGAATTTTTTTTCCGCCAAATTTAAAACATCGTTCATCCACAGAATTAACTGAACTCCAACAAAAATCTAATGACGTAGAAACACTGTACGTCCATTTCATTTCCGTGCATCGTGTTTAATGATAAAAAGAAATAAAACAACTGCTATAATAAAATTACTAGCCGCTGCCATTACGCAAAATAAATCAGTTATTCTAACGCTTCAGTATATAGTTTAACTCCAATGACGGTTGCGTAAATTACTAATCTTAAATCCTGTACTATATATATATATAATGCATGCGTTTTCTCTACGCAACGTTAATTTTTGCTTTGCTAAACGCTACCATAAATACAAATTGGTCATGTACCTTCAGAGCTTACTTGGTGGTAGTGTCAGCGTCATTTTCAATCATGCATTTCAGGTTAGCCCTCGTTTCACAGTGTGTGTGTGTAGATAACGAGTACTCGTAACTGAGTTGTATGTAACAAACATTTTTATTGTAAACTAAAAGGGATTATCCTCAAATAAACTTGACAAAAGAGGTGAAGCTTCTATAGCTTTTAGAGGCTAGTTTCCAGGGTCGTGACATGGTACGTGGGATCAGGGATCACAGGCTTGGGATCGGGATCTCACGCCATGGGATCGGGGTCACAAACGTGGGATCGGGATCAGTAGTCAAATCAACAGGATTCAGGGATCAAAATTTTCACAACTGGGATCAGGGATTAAAATAAGAGAACTTTTGGGATCAGGGATCAAAATTTTCGACCAAAAAACGGGATCACGAGCGAAAAAACGTACCATGTCACGACCCTGTAGTTTCAGTAGTTGTGAACCCTCGGAAAAACTAGCTCACTTTTTCACTTCACTTTTTGGAATTACGAGTGTACTCTTAAGTTATGTACGCTTTGTGAAACGTGGGTGGGCCTAGCATCAGCGTGAACTGCAGTCCACGCTAATCCGGATAAATTTAAAAACGCGCATCCTTTTTGCTACAGTTAGCACTTTCGTCCGCATTAAAATGGTGTTTCTCTTGCCTCCAAAAATTTAAGTGTGGATAAGACCTTTTTGCTTTTATCACTATTTTCCAACTTCGTGCATCTTGAAACAAAGAACTGCACCTTAAAACGTGCGGAATGTGAACTTCTTTTGTTTGAAATATAACTTCCCTTTGTCTTCCAATCAAGAAGACATTAATATGGCTTCAAGTTCTGTTGCTCGGAGCCTTATTTTTGTGCCGCGTTCTTGATTGGAAGACAAATAAGGGAAGTTTTATTTCAAACAAAAGAAGTTCACATTCCGCACATTCTACGATGTAGGTCTTTGTTTCAAGATGTACGAAGTTGGAGAATAGTGTTAAGGCGCTGTTAGACTGTGCAATTTTCCCCAGCAACTTGCAATATTTTTGGTCAAGGCAAGCTGGGAGCGAAATTCAAGATGGCTACTCAGAGCAAAATGAGAATTTGCGCATGCGCTCGAAGAAAACGTGCCTCAAAAATTGCGAGGAAAGTTGCTGCAATGGCATTGTAAGTTTCTGCAATGCGTTGCCAAAAGACCCGAGTTCTACTTCATGCAACACTACGCGCAGCAAAACAAATTGCGAGACAACCCCTGTTACACTGTGCAATCCTCCAGCAACTTGTTTCGCAATGTCGTTCGGTTGCGAGACAAGTTGCTGAGAAAATTGCACAGTGTAACAGCGCCTTTACGGCAAAAAGGTCTGTAGGGAAAAAAGGTCAAAAATAAAAATATTTTGCACGAAAAACATTTTTGATTCTCAAGAGAGACGAGAACTGTTCTCCAAACTAAACTATTCGAGTCCTTGTAATTATAAAATGCAGAGTTCAGGACAATTCGATCCAAGTTTAAAATGTAACTTTTATTGATAAGAATTTAACTAAGCATATCATTTTCCCATAGCATACTTGCTATTTGTCCAGAAATATTTGAATATCAAAAATATGTACAAATTATTATTGACAATTCCATTGTTGAATTGGTGGTACTGTAAAACTATCTTTATATATTTAAGGTGTGGTCATGTTACACAGTGGAAAAGATAGAGTAGATATGTGATATACTGGCCATTATCTAATATTCAGTAGAAGACAAATGAAGGGGTGACCGTTAAAATGGCCTCGGTGACATTTTAGGCCAGCAGGCATTGATTGTTTGGAATAGGAAAGCCCACTTATACAGCTTTACGAAAAGTTGAAATCATCACAAGTCACTTAAGCCATTTTATGATCACTTCTTCAGTTGTCTTATTGCTGCTCTAAAAGCAAATTAATGAAAAGATGACAAAATGTTGAGTGGACAGTTTTGCACTTCACACTATGGATGATACTTCCAATTTCCCAGCCCTTGACCTTTATTCCCAGCCTCACTCCTGCCTCCTGATCCCATTGTTCTTGGCCCAACCCTTTTTTGTAACCCCTGCCCCCCTTTCTTAGTCCTAACCCCCTTTGATTTTAACCCAATTCTCTTTCCCCCTTGTACCCTTTCTTAGTCCTAACCACTCCCTTTGCTCTTGGCCCAACCCTTTTTTGTCACCCCTGCCCCCTTTCTTAGTCCTAACCACTCCCTTTGCTCTTGACCCAACCCTATTGTCTAGTAAATGTCTATTGATGTACATAAGAGTTTTAAGGTCCGTCAGAATAATAATTAAATATCAATTTCCTTGATGCTTGCTAAATATATTCCCTAATCTTTAACACTTTGAATAAATTTATTTCACTGAGGAAAGCACAATTGAAGAGGCCTGAGCTAAAACAGAGTAAATGACCTTTGATCCTAAATCCTAAATCCTCATTTGACATTGAAATATCTTTGAAAGAATTCAGAATTCAAGCAGGCTTGATTTACTATGTTCTTGCAAGAACGTCTTGAATGACTCACATTGCAAGTACATTCCAATGACTTTTACGTGTAGCAAAACTTTCAGATCAAGGCTTTTGGATGAGTTTCTGTTATACATTTCTTGTACATTTTGTCCAAAGGCCTCAAATCGAAACCTTTTCTCAACGTTTTTGGAGTGTATCTGCAATATCAACTACTGTTAAACATCAAGAGAGTGTAACGTTGTCATGCAATAGAGTGATTTAATTTGACCGATGAAAGAAAGATGACTAGTTTTTACTAGTTGAAAAAGAACAAATTATAAGTAAACAACAGGTTTAGAGTCTACTACTAACTATTATGCATAGAGTGATGGCACTTAATCCATGAAACAAAATCTATTAGTCAATGTCTAATAGTCTAATCAAAACAAAAGAAAACAATAGAAATAGTGCCTACTAATTTCTGTTAGACTAATATCTATTTCACGGGTTAAGTCTCATCACTCTAGTATTGTCATTGGTTAAATAAAATCACTCTACTCAGGTATTCACCAAATAATCATCTTTCTTTCATGCATTGAATAAAACCACTCTAAACTATGTGTGCTATTTTTTGTTGTTTTTGTTCTTTCAACATAATGTTTACTTTGAACCAAATTGTGAAACAAGCTATAGAGATAGCAGCGTCAAAATATGTTTTATATTATTCAGAGTAGTGAAACAGCCAGCCAGCTAGCAGTTCTTAATAGTTAATAATATTATTACAAATTTGAATAATTTAGGATCTATGATATTATAATATACCTAATTAATTTCTATTTCATAATTTGTCCCACCTTCAGCCTCCATATATGGATCAATGATCTTTGGTAAAAATGCTTAAGTTAAAAACCACAGAAAATATTTATACTTCAAACAGAACTTATACATCAACAAAACCAAAATTGGTAAACATATTCTGATCAATGAATTTGCAAAATTAGTGTCAGCATTGTGTCAGGTAGAAACCTTAGAGCAGAGTCTTCAGCGGAACACTATCAATACTATCTTGTTAGGAATTATTAATTCAATTTAACTGTTGAAAGAAAATTGAGAAAAATTATTTTAACATAGAGAAAGACAGTTAGGAAGAAAAAAAGGAAGGAAGAGAGAAGGAAAAAAAAAGAGGAAAGAAAGGAAGGAAGGAAGGAGGGAGGAAGGAAAGGAAGGAGGGAGGGAGGGAGGGAGGGAGGGAGGGAGGGAGGAAGGGAAGAAAGGAAGTAAGCAAGCAAGCAAGTACACACACATGAAGCATGCAGGCAGGGAGGGAGGGAGGGACAGCTACAAATAATTACAATGTACCTGAGGTTAGTCATGCCTTGAGGTGAATGTGAACTTGCCACTGCCAGCAGCAGCATGATATCACTATCATCAATTCTACACACAAAAAAGAAAAACACATATTCAACAATTTATTATGTTCTTGGTAAGAAACAACATTCATTGCAATTGCAGCAGGTTCACCAGGTATTTCATATTATTAATAAGCACAATGCAAATATTCCATTGAAGGTTGCAAAATTTCTGGCTGCTGCAACGTTTTGACACTGAGGGAATTGGTCCTTTTGACTATGGACAATTGAAGATGAGCTCATGAAAATGGCAATATTTGACCATTTTTCAAGTTTCGTCATATAGTTTAATAAGGTATCCATAAACTTTCCTATGTCAAAATATATCAATACAGGTCTAACTCTTCAATAGGTCTTGTACGTTACTGATGCACACTACATATTGAAAGACAGAAACCTACCCTAATGTTCGAGCCAATTCATATCTGTTGATTGCCTTCTTGCTGTTATACAGCCATTCAGCAATCACCTGAAAGGAAATTAAACACACACAATTAACAACAACTAAAGAAAAATTGGTCTAGAGGAATTCAAGAAGAATTTTCAGCATTCACAATGGATATTATTCATTGTGGAAGTAAAATCACTTACCACACAAGAAAATTATTGGTGGACTTGATGATAAAGCTTTACATGTAAACTACAATCCTTGACAAAACTGTTGGCATGACAGTTTTTGGTCTGATGTAATAATTTACCATACATGCTATTCCCCCCCCCCCCCCCCACCCCTGTTCAATGTTGAGTGCCATGGCACAGGCCTGGTTTTTCTAAAAGGGCACACCACACTTGTTCCCTTGACACCGCAACATGTCAGGGAGAGTGGGAGAATGAAAAAAAGAATTAAGGAAAAAAAGAAGCACAAAAATGGCATAGAACAGCAATCATGCCAACTAGTTTTGACAAAGATTGTAGGATTTGTGAGTGCAATAGAAAGAGATGAAGCTTGGCAGTTTTGAATCACATCCTTACATGACAAACACATTACTACTACAATGTATATGACCAATGGATAAACATTGCATAGAAACACTTTCTAATCACTTTGCACTATAGATACTTACTAAAAACAAACTATTCCACATTACTTACCCTACTTTTCAAGTAGATTTCCTTCAATCTGTCTTCAAGATGCATGAGACACTGAAAAAAATTAAGGGTTATAGATTGGTTGACGTGTGGTTGCTCTGAAGCTTAGAGCTGTGTGATGTGTGAAAGTGTCAAAATTAGCTGTCTGGTGCATCACCAGAAATTTACATAAAAGAACCTGTGATTTTCTGCTGATCAGAAATCAGTGGTGGATCCAGGGGGTTCCATGGGTTCCACGGAACCCCCTTGAAGGTTTTAAGCCATTTTTTGTCAAACATCGACCAAATAATAGAGTATTATACACAGCTGGATTTAAGAAACGGAACCCCCTTGGAAATATCCTTGATCTGCCACTGGAAATAGTTCAATTTTCAGCATGAATCGGGTTCTTGATCCTCAGTTTCTTTTATACTGGTTTCTAACTTCCTCTTTAAAAAAGTGTTTGCTGATCAACTTACAAATTCTGCAGGCATTTTTACATCCCAAAGTCCAGTCACTGATGACAACATTGATAGCACCAGATTAGACACCTCTACTGGTTGTGTTTGGGTTGCCTCACTATGCATATTTGGAGGAAAACAAAGTTAGTCAGGAAATCTTGTTGCAAAGTTTATATTCTGTGGATAGTTAAGCTGGTTTCTAAATATTCTCTAAAGGATTCTCTAACCTTGAAGACTTGACTTTTCCTTTTTTAGCTGATATCAATTCACAGGTCCTATGAATTAATAAGTGAGATTGTAAATGCAATGAAAAACAAGTACATGCTAGATCACATGAGGTTTGTAGAAAACACACTCATAAAGCATATCATTTGTCTTCAAATTTCAATCTCACTTTAAGACACATTTCAGGATTGCACATTTGTACTTTTTCACAGTTATTTCAATACAAAACTATGTACAAGTTATGCTTCAAATAAAAAAATGAATGGAAGAAAGAAAGAAACGAATGAATAGATGAATGAATGGATATACAAAAAGGATTGATGGTTAGTTGGATGAATATGTGCAATGAATGAATGAACAAATGAATGAATAATGGATGAATGAAGAAATAAACAAACTAAAGAATAGAGTGAATGAAATGATTAACAAACAATAGACCATTTCACGATTGTCGTCGTTCAACCTCAACCTCAAAAACGTGTTAGTAATATATTCTTTAGTCTATATATTACAGTCCATGGTAATGTAAGGAATGCACACATCAGCAAACAATCGAAACACTTTAAATTCCACAGGCTGTAGTCAAATTCTAAAGAATATATTAACACAGTGTCGAGGCTGAGGTTGTACGACGAGAACCATGAAATGGTCTATTGAACAAATTATCTGAATGACAATATTGAACATACCAGTTGTCAGTGTCTGCTACAATACAAACAGCATCTGATAGTGCATCATCAATGACAGAATGCTGTAAAGCCAGGCACAAGTCACTGTGGAGACTTGGTAGGAAATCTTCCTTGTTACAAGTGACACCTTGAAGGACAAAGTCTGGGTGATAAACATCACTAACCCTGAAATAATAAAGAAAGGTATTGTATATATACAGATCATGATGTCATGTGTATTCTACATGTATGTTGGGAATGGGAAGAGATACATCATCCTTCCACTACCTCAGGGGTTTCATTATCTTTTTGAATAAGCGTCTGAGTGATTGAAGTAGGCGTCTGTGTCCCAAATGGGGCCGTGAGACCCAGTTGTGCTAGGGGAGTCTGTAAGACACAAAATAACCGGCAGTAAGAGGTAAAATAGGTGGCGCTATACGCCGGTAGCCGCCTATTATTGAAACCCCTGCTACCTAACAGACATGCACTAGCTAGTCTTCCTAAAACTAATGGCAGGTTAGCCTCCCATGCAGTTCTCTATTTTCCTCTTTTTTCTCGTGGGCTAGCTTACTTTGCTTATCTTTATTGATGGGTTGGTCAACAAAGGAGTTCCAGAGGAAAGAAAAACAAAGTGTTTCCTGCCTTGGAGGACCAGGTGAACCAGATATAGCACACTGTGCAATGTTATTTTGAATAGATTTTCCTTACCCTGAGAACAGTGATCTTCCAAAGTTGTTACCCTTTTTCCATTTCTCAGACTTGTCATCTTGGTCATCTAATCTGTTAATGATGCTATGGTATAAACAAGGGACTTTGCATTAATTTAGGAATACTGTACAATCATCAAACCTAACTAAAATCTAGCCAAATGATTAATTAAAGTAATGGATGGTAAAGGGGTATAGAAATGTTGAGAACAAAGATTGCTGAAATTCCCCTGCAATGTTACATGAAGTGGCAGAGTAATTTTGCTTATAGAGTACTTACAATATATCCGTGAAAAAGTTAGTGATTAGAACTAAATTGTACAAAATAGCGCAAAATCCTTTGTTTTCTATTGTTTAATTAGTGCAAATTAGTACAATTTCTTACAAAGTTTTTAACGGATATATTGTAAGCACTCTATAGTATAATTTTTATTATAAATCAACTTTTTGTTTAACAAGTTACACTTTCTTGCACAAAGATCTACTTTCAGCAAATAAATATTGCAATTTACAGCAATGAAGAAAGGGATGTGGTAAGAGTGACCTTGCTTTCAATGCATGTACAACACCACAATGTTGCATAAAGAGATGCATGATGTTTATTGGTTGTACAGTACAGTACATAATTGCTGCAACCTTAAAGTTGCTAACCAATGCAATGTTTTTGTTTTTGCATAACATTTTGTCAATTAAAACATACAGTAGAATATTTATTAATTAACTTACCCAGGTAAAGGTAGTTCCTCAGGGCCAAATTCATCATCATCATCATCATCATCATCATCTTCCAAGGTTTCCACACTTAAACACTCTGATTCATTCTTGTCTTTATTACTAGTTGATGTCTGATCAAATCCAGAATCCAGTGAGCCACTTCTTCTATAAGAATCATTCGATTCATTGTCAATTTTCTCTGCATTTTCTTGACAAGTTTCCAGGTCTAATTCTACACTATCGGGATCCTCCTTAGAAGAACATGAACATTCCAGTTTGGAACAGAACTGATCATTAGATAAAAGTTCCATGAAAATATTTTCCAGAGGTTGACCAGTGCATTGTCCATTTAAGCTGCCAAATATATTGTGAGAAGTAATAACTCCATTCTTCTTAGAGTTACAATGGCTGCATTTGTCATCGCCAATACAATAACATTGAAAAGTTGATTTTGAATCTGTGACAGTATTGTCAACATCACAACAGTAACATCGAAATGTCTCACTACGCTCTGTAAAAGCTATACCATTTACAAAATGCCCCAGTTCCTTAGCTACTGCCCATTTAGGCAAACAACTACAAGATCCTGACATTGTATTCAAACGAATAAGCTCATTTGCTGTCCAATCTTTCTGTAAAAGTCCACATTTGTCACAGCAGGGAAGTCCTTGGAGAAGTTGCTTTGGAAGCTCTGTTGATTTGTCTGTACTTTCATTTAATTCTTTAGGGATAAGTTTTTGACAATTTCCACAAATTGAAAGTCCACTTTTTTCAATACATGACTCACACAAGTGATGTGTGTGACTATCGACAGGTACATTTCCTACGTCTTGACTACATAAACAGCAATCCACCATTGGTTCTACATCAATTTCAATACTTGATTCTACTATATCAATCCTTTCAAGATTGTGTTCTGAAACTTCAGTGCATCGGATGAAATAACTTAAAATATTAAGAAGTTGTCCTATTAATTTTGCATTTTTTCCTGTTATCACTGTTCTTGCTAGTTTCAATGGATAACCAATTGCTCCATAGAGATCACTAAAATTCAAATAACAAGAGCCTGTTAACAACAACCAATATTAGTTTGAATAAAGTGTATACCATTTATAGTGACCACCCCTAGTATGCATGGAATAACATAGTCATGGAATATTGATACAGTGAGCATTCTAGAACATGGATTATTTATCAAATTCCATTATGGATGAATTTTGTTTAGTTATGATACACTGTGTCCTCAAGTTAAGAGTGGATACCATCTGCTACTGAAATTTTCCAATAGTATTGGAACACTATAAAGTACAATGTACATGTACATGGTACACAAAAGTCATGTACTATTTCTTAGGTGTTCATAATTTTCTTTAAACAAGTCATACTAATTAAATGTGAATAAAACCTACCTAAGTTGTGCCCATAAAGGATTGTAAGGGTGAGACTGAGCTAGAAGATCCAACTAAGAGAAGAAATAAGAGTCATGGGTTAATCCATACAACTCTTACATTGTACAATCATGTATAATTCTTTAAGGATTCTGTGTGTTGGAACAGACAACTTACTGTTTGTGATGAGTGTTTGTCAAGGTAGGCTCTGTCTGGTGCTGCTCCAGCAGGCATGACTGTTGGAACCCATGCTAAATGATGGGTAAGAACAGCTGACAGTAAAGATGACAGGAAGCTGTACAATGAAAATAAACAAAACCAATTAAAAACAAACAAACAAAACAAGAATCAAACAAAATAATTTAAATTAATAATAACAATAGAATCAATTAAAATGTCATGCAGTGCAGCATCAGATGAAAGTTGCACAAAATTTCATGCATTTCACAAGATAAAGTCCTGTATATTGTAGATTTATGGACATAAAACACTGACAATAGTCTAGACAGGTTTTTGTATTTGTGAGTGTGTGACACAGACTATGTCATGCCATAACTGTGATATGCCCTGCCTTGACTGTACTATAACCATGCTGTTTTCACAGTAACTATGAAATATATTCTGACTAGTATTAATAATTTACTTTTGTTAATAATTGCAGAAATTGCAACATGTTTCAGGGTAATGAAGGGTAATACTCCTTGGGCCTCCCCACACTCACATACCACCACCACTCTAGAGTAGATTTCATATGACTGTGAAAATGGTACCACACGGTCATGACACGGTTACGGCAGGAATTTCGAGTGTTTTTATAGACATCACAGCACTGACACGGATACGACACGGTGCAGTCCGTTTCACACTCATACGAAATCTGCTCTATCCTGGAAAGTACCCTGTGTGAACACTCATCTGATAATGTAATTCCCCACTTACAAATTATTTTCTCTGTTGTTATAAAGATTCAAAAAGCTTGTAAACTGTTCCATAAACTGCTCACACAAAACTCGTCTGTGATCAGGCAATGACATCATTGTCAACCAGACTGGTTCCTGAGGAATACATGGAACAAACAAAATTTTCCTTTTGGTCAGGAATTTTTTTTTAACAAACACTGCAATTGTTTTTTGTTTTGTTTTGTTTTGCTTTGTTTTGTTTTTGTTGTTTAAAAGATCAAGCTACTGTAAGTACCAGTGGTGGTGCCTGAGGTGACTAACATTTGGCGATGGGTGACTGAAAATGTATGGTATTGTAGTAATAAAGTGTGATAGGTAGTCCAAGGGTTCCCTCAGGCTGATATTTGTGAACTAGAGCACAGCCTTGAATTATGTTACAACAGAAGGGATTAGTCCAGAGAGAGTTTGTACATATAGTTATTAAGAAACATTGTACAACTTCATGAGTTACTGACTGTACCTTTAGTCTTGGAGTTTTGAGTAAATTGCACACATCCACACAGAATCTATCAATAGCCTGTAAAAATGATCACAATCAGTTGAATTAATAATTACGATTTTGTACTTTACTTAACCAAGTTTGTGTAAAAATTGGTATCTTAACAACAACAGCAATAACATCATTAAAATGGGTGTCAACATCATCATCACCATCGTCAATATACAACAGTAAATGTAATGTACAATCATGTAGTAAGTTTAGGTGCAATTATTACAGTTCAAAAGTTTACCTCTAAAATCTGAGCAGAAAATGAGTTCCTTGAGCAGCAAGCCTTTTCAACAGCACACCTCAGACGATGTACATGGGAGTCAAAAAGTGGAAAATGGGCAAAGAAAAAGCCTTGCAGTGCACTAGTTGGAAAAGATAAAACAAAATTTGAGACTTTATCAGAGAGTTGATACGATGTAGAGTTACTAACACATACATTGAATTTATCAGCTGACACTTAATAATTTGGAATTGCCTCTTGGTAATGACAGACAAATTAAATGCATGGTTAGAATTTAAGACCATGCCCATGCATGGTATTCCAATTATCATCAGATGGTCTTTAATTTTCAAACATACAGTCATGTATATATGCTGTGTTTCAAATACCAAATTATACAATAATATGGAAACATCATGTAGATATAGATGTTTTAACGATAGTCTGTAGAGAACTTCCATGCAACCATGTAATAACTGTACATCACTAACCTGCTTTTCTCTTCATTATCACTTAAAGGAAACAGTATTCCAATCCCAATTTTAGGTTGACGTCGTAGGATTGGTGAGTTTGGTTCTTCTGTTGAGTCTTCATGATGTTTCCTGTTATATCTACCATCAATACTTTTAACCTGACTTCTATGTAGTCTTCTTTGAAGATTTCCACAGGGGGAGGAGGCAAGATTGTACAATGAGGTCATACTACCAGAACAAGATGTTACGTATAGGCCTGAAAGGATAATGTTATTATAACATTTAAGATGCCTGAAAGCTACTGCAAAATAAAGGGCTGGACAGTTGATGCAACTTTTTTTCTGCAACATTGCACCCAATACAGTTGAACTACGTGTACATGTATGTGTGCAGTCCTTGCAATCTTGCATGCAACATTGCAGAAAAAGGAACAGAAAGGGACCTTGTACCTAAACCTGCAATTGTTGCATGCAGCTGTGGTGAATGTATGGAACAACTCTGAAAATCAATCAATCTTTTTTTGTGGTGAAACAAACTCGACAATGAAAGCGGACAGGTTGGTTTCCAATTTGGCCCACATAAAAGTAGCAAAAAAGGATCCTGTCCAGGCCAGGCCTGAACAGTTCTTTTCACTAACAAAGCAAGTTTACTATTGTAAAGTTCAAAGATGGCTTAGGTGGTGGGTGGCTTTCTCAGGAGAAGTCCACAGTTTCACCCTAACCAGTACAAATGCAGTTGTGCAGTATTTTCACAGCCCTCTTTTGACTGTCCCTCTAATATCTGTAGCTCAGTGTGGCTTTAAGTACATATAAAACATTATTATGTGGCTACATAATTTCTTGAATTCTGATTGGCTAACGCATGGTCTGTATTTTGCCATATCAGGACCGCTGTCCCAGATGAAAAGAAAATTTTGCATTTGGCAATTGTTTTAGCGTGACTTCTCAAAGCCATATAATAAGTTATTAACCTCGTTTGCTCGGTCTGTATGGGAAAATATCACACCTACAATTGTAGGTCTTTTTGTACAGATCGAGCGCAGCAGTATGATATTTTCCCATACAGACCTCGCGCTGTAGGGAACAACCCTTTAGTACTGACGTAGAGAGAGGGGGGGTTGACTAGGGGGTGCTTGACTTAAGTGGTACAGATGGTTAACCATGACAGTACATGTATGTACAAGAGAGACTGTCAAACAGAAAAGCAGACAAACTACATGCAGGAATCTTACTTACTTTCTAGAGATGCCGTCAGACCACTATCATCTTCAGGCTCAATAGTAATCCCAGGAACAGCAACAGGTGTAGATACACCTTCCTTTAGCGGAGACTCTTTGGGGCTGTTATTTTGGGATGACAAAGATGCAGTATCTGATTCAATTCTGCTGGATTCCAAGAATGAGTCAACTTGGCTTGATGTTAAGCTCTCACTGGTCTCACTGAATAAAATAAATAAATAAATAAATGTATTAAAAAAGTAAAAACATTAATATTGCTAAATAAATAAAAAGTTTAGTGATACATGTAGATGGAAGTTTTGAAGACAATGTTTTTACTAGTTAGCATATTTTTTCTGAAATACAGTCATACATGTATTACCGTTCTTGCCCAGCTAATGAGACTGGAAAAACAAAACTAGCACAGTGTATCCATGGATACCTGTTGATGGATATAATCAGGGAAAGATGAATGAAATCAACAAAAATACCACAGACCTACCTACCTACAAGAATTTGAAAGAGATGATCTGGGCCTCAAGGAAAATACTTTGGTCATCAGAAGTTGATGTGGAGACCTACAGGTGTGAAACAACTCAAATATTAACTTAACACTGATGTATAAGCACTTGACTGACTGACTGACTGACTGACTGACTGACTGACTGACTGACTGACTGACTGACTGACTGACTGACTGACTGACTGACTGACTGACTGACTGACTGACTGACTGACTGACTGACTGACTGACTGACTGACTGACTGACTGACTGACTGACTGACTGACTGACTGACTGACTGACTGACTGACTGACTGACTGACTGACTGACTGACTGACTGACTGACTGACTGACTGACTGACTGACTGACTGACTGACTGACTGACTGACTGAACTTTATTCACACACATTTGCAATATATACATTAAATATACAGAAAATATTTTTTTTAAAATTTAATAAATATTTACATTTAAGATTGATATATGTACTTTGATCAAAAGGGTGTGTGTGTGGTTGCCAATTGAAAGAAGTTTCAAAAATATAAACAGCGATGGAGTTAAGCTAATGTGGACACGTAATAAAATTTAATTTTTGTCATAAAAGAGATGAAATCAGATTGATTTTCATGCCCATGTACTACAGTGTACATGTTGTGGTACAATTCAATGGAAACTAGTGTCACAAAACAGTTTCAGGAAATAATTGAGCCATGTAACACCCCTCTTGAAACTCGTCTTGTAATGGTGGTTGACACAAGTTTCAGATAAAAGCTTCAGCATGTAACAGCTAGTGCCTTTAGTGGAGAATCAACTATATTACGAACTGACCTTATAACGTGAACTTTGACTGTTGATCCCTTGTATGTCATCGCTACTGATCCAAAGATCATTTCTCCCAACATTGTGGAATCACTGCTAGGTCTCCTAAGCTGCACAAATTGACACAAAAAGAGACATCACACAATAATATTGCACACAAGGCAGTAATAATATTAACTCTCATTGTAAGGGACATACTGTATGGTTGGGACCTTGATTTGGCCTCCAAAAGATAGGAACTACAATCACCCACAATAAGCCTGAATCACTCCTCCCTCCCCTCCTCCCTCAACCCCCCTCCCCCACCCCCAACTTCTCCCCCAAATGTCCCCTTACCCAGTGTTGGATCATGCATAAGAGCTTCACTTTTCACAGCTCACTGCAAAATTCTGCCTTAACTTAGTAGCAACATTAAAAGTGGGAGGGCAAAGCAAAACCTGTGTTTCTCACTGATAATTATTTACATTGGAGATTGAAGACAGTTCATCCTTTGTTTATAAGGAAATACTGGTCAGGGCAAGCACCATACTGTCTTGTCTAGACTACATGACTGTATACATCATTAGTCCATTGCCTTGAATTGTGAAAAAAGTGTATACTGGGACTGTTTACTCTGTTTCTAAAAACACCACCAAACAAAAGAGTTATGTCTAGAATTTCAATTACAAAGAGTTATAATAATTATTTAATGCTTTGTTCTTCTCATGATCAGAGTTGTTTGAATGAGTCACATTAACAGTCCCAAAAACCAATTGAGGTCAATTCATGATGACCAGCTGTGGACTACAAATCAAAGTCCAAAATAATTCTCCAGGTGACACTGGACAAGTTCTCCAGTCAGGCCAAACTTTGCTTGAGATTTATCATCTAATTATGTACCGGTGATTTTCTTTTGCCATTTAATCTATTTTTGGCTTGCTGGTTTTCTGATTTCCCACAAAATGTCTTGCTTGCTGTCTTGTCATTTTGCTTACTTGTGGCAGAAACCTGAGGAACAAACATACATGTAGAGTTATTATCAATGGTAAATAAAACTAACCAGGGATAAATTTGAAAATTTTGTAATCAGGCATTTTAATATTCAATAGAGACCTTAAGATTGACATTTTTGGCAAACCGCTAACAACAAACGGCAAAAATTGACCTTGATTTAAATTTTATATTTAGCTCTAATCCTTAAATCAATCCAACAAGCAAATAGAGAACAAATCTCTTAACAACAGAAAATACAAAATCGGCCGAGGATAGAAGGCTAAAGTTTGTCGTTTGGCGGTTGCCGTTTGCTGTAAACGTCAATCTTAAGGTCTCTAATATGTTCCTTTTGTTATCTCTGATTTCTTGGACTTTACTTCAATCCAGATCGACGTTTCAACTGAGATACAGCATACAGCCAGCACAAACACCACTGGTGAAGGCTGTAGTATCTCAGTCGAAATGTCTGGATTGAAGTAAAGTCCAAGAAATCAGAGACAACAAAAGGAACATAATATATTGAAGAACCAGCGATTTATGATCAAACATCAAACATTGATCACTGAAAGAGCAACTGCTGAGAATCTGTCAAAATTGGAAACATGATTATTCTGGCTGAAAATTATTTTATGTTGCCAAAATATTTATCAATTTTTACCCATCTATTTTGAAAATGAAAGAAGTATTATATTTGGTGATTATTGAGGTTCTGTTCATGGGTTGCATGTGATTGTCATGGCAGCCATCTTGGATAAATTCCAACTAAAGATTTGTAAGCTAGCATAAATTATATTGTTTGTTCATCCAACATGGCTACCACTTCATTATCTTTTGATTCCCAAAGGTACATATATATGGACAAAACCCAGCAATAGATAACTTCAAGCACGTTTCAACTCAATTCCAATTTTGACTGGCCATCTGCATCGTAATACTCAATTTTCTGTAGATCTCAATCTATTTCTCCTTAGCTTGGATTGATATCATTTAGTATTTCTTTTTATAAAGAATCAGAATACAAAATTTAATGCCCTAGACTATAAATTAATTGACTATCATTTTTAAGATGTACACATATTTGTATGTATGTCTAGCATTTTCCAGACTTACATGTACTAGACTTTTCTGCGTAATTTTTTCAAACTTTTTATTAAAATTCTCCAAAAACATATCAAAGGACTTGGATATATAAGCCTGCTTGCCCATACAGACTTAGGCATGTGATCTAGGTCAGTCACATGCTTGACATGTACCAAGTAGCTTCTTAGTTGCATCAGCTTATAATATATTGGAAGTGAATATAAATAATGTGCTGTGGCTTCATATTATTCTGGGTTTGAACATTTTCAAGCCACAGTTTTAATATTTTAATTTTTATCATCCTAGATTAAAAAGAAATGATTATCAGACAATGGAAACAAAAAAACTCATTTTAACTGGCTTGAAAATTTAAACCCAAATACATTTCAAGCCAAAGCTTAGACGACATTTTGAAAAGGTCTGTGCCAAGTAATACATGTTACAGGACCTCATGCAAAGGTGCAAGAAAAATTTACATATGTGTAAGGGTCAATTGCATTCAAAAGAAAATTAAGCTACATGTACATTGTACAGATAAAGTGTCCATCAATAAGAATTCTGTGTCTTTCTAACTTTTAAAAAACCTTGATATCTTATGCATGTTGTGATTAAAATTATTTAAGGAAATTCTTTTTATCATCTTACAGCAATACTTCATGTTTACTAACAAACTCATTGTAATGCTGATGTTCCAACCATTTTTACAATTATAGCTTTTCACAAGTTGCTTTGTCTAAATAGCCAGTCAATCTCTGGTTGTCACAAGAATGATTTATAATATTGGATTACATCACACAAAGTATCACTAAAGGAGCACTTACACTTAATTACAGTAAGTACTGTAGGACTAATGCAGATATCACTATGAAAAGTCCGACTCATTCCATGCCATCTATCAATGTTTTCATTAGTCAACACTAATGTCTTATCCAATTGAAATGCCGAGATAAACAGCATAAAAACAGACTTTTCATATTCACCTGTTCTAGATTGTACTTTGCAAAATGTAATCCATCAATATAGTGAGTATATTGAACTAAAAAATGCCCAACCCAACTCCAATAAGTGACCCTTCCAGGTATCAAAGTTTATCCTAAGAGTCTGTGAAGTAAAAGTTACATGTACCTGTGATTGTTCTTCTAGCTTGACAGCAACCTTCGAATCATAGAGCAAAGTCTTCCCTTTGCGATCACAGTCCCTGAATATTAACACTCTGATTTGACTAGCATCAAGATCTGGATAGAATCTGTATAGATCAAATTCAAAATGTATATTGATTAAAATTAATTTTGATACATATATAGAACTTTACATAATAATAATATAGAGTCGTTTTCGCATGAGTGGGAACACTGTACGGTTACGATACGATACAGGTTACGACATGAATTTTGAATGTTTTTATAGACATTATGGCACTGACACGGTCATGGTACGGCGCGCTAAGTTTCACACTCATACGAAAACTACTCTGACTAATATAATAATAATAGTAACATTCTTGTGTGTTTAATTCTTACATATAGTTCAGATGCTGTAGTACAGTCATATGCTGCACCAAATTGTTGCAATAAAATACAAGTTTGGCATCTAAATCAATTTGGAACTGGTTTAAGGACTAAGTATTTTAATCAAATTTTTTTGTTTGAAAAATTACTATTTGTTCATAATTTATGCATAAATAATGTAACAGGAACATGAGTGACCTTGTGACTTTCAGTTTGGTAAGAAGTTAGAAACAGGAACAACAAAGTTTTAGCTAAATAGCTAAATAAGGTTGAAAAATCCATGGCATGTCTTAACTAGGTGATTTCTAAGAAAATGGAAGCCAGTGAGCCAACACCTAGGAGTATTTAAGCTTATGAAATGGTATATATAATGGATTTGACCACTCAATATGCAAATGGTAATCTAATCATTACAGAAGTGTATATACAAAGCTAATACTTTGTATGAGCTACAGCTTCCTGTTTCCAAAAACAAACGAAACTGAAAATATTCTAAAAATGTAAAACATTGGAAAGTAATGTGGCTCCACAGAGGATTTATATAAACAATTTGTAAATAATATGAGGAAATGAAATTCAAATATTCACAAGTGAGCTATTAGTAAGATAGAAAAAATAGGAACTTGATGTTATTTTGGGAATTTTTTAGATGTCATCAAATCAATCATGATGAGATTATAGAAGCTGTCAAGCACAAAAATTAAATTCCATTTGCATTAATAAAACCAAAATAGATAAATAAGAAAATACGAAAAATAAATATATAAGAATTAATTATGGGATCTATTGTTGCTAATATATTGTCTGTCCAAGATTACAAGGCTTACAAAAATTTGCATATTGTTGGAATGCTTTCTGTCTGAATCATAAATTCGTGAAAATACACGACTGAGGAATAATCTTACAATAGAAAAGATGGTTAATAACAGATAATTCAGCAAAATGCAGTAGTTTTACGGTAAAATACAGGCCCTTGGACAAGAAGCTTAAAATTATGTTGATTATGGCTCAGACAATTTTCACATTTGAGTCACGTTTGTTGGTAACGCTCGGTTCAACGTCCAAGAAATATTCAAATATGTCACAGAAACCGTTTTTATCAAATATTTTAACGGCCTTAAAGCATAAAAACTGCAAGAACTTTTGAATTACCACTTACCCAGCATTTGTAGTGAAGAATTGACAATCAGTGCTGAACAGAAAAAAAATTTGAGTTAATATTCTGGTACGTTCGACAGACATGAAGACCTATCGGATATGTCGACTGTCATTCAGTCGAAAAGACATGAAAAACTTACACATCTTCACAGAGAGTCTTTTTATCGGTTTTCCGATTACTGAAAGAGAAGATTTTTGAAAGCATTGCACAATAAACTAAAGCTACGGTCTTTTTCCATACTACAAAACACGTATGGCGAGAAATAACTGTGGTAATGGCGGCCAAGTCATGTGACGGAAGAAAACAACTACACACACTCGCTCGTGATTGGTTCATATTTGGCGGGAAACAAGAACTCTTGAATATGATTGGTTGAATGCTTGACCGCATGTTTGCTTCGGTCGCCAACGAAATCCAGTGACTAGCTCGTGATTCGTATTCAATTCCTGAAGGCAAAAAGGGCGGACGATTAGGACACGTAATCCAATATCACTTGATTTGCCGTTGTATTTCTTTTGATAAGAATTCTGTGAAAACCATTGTAAAACTTTTAAGCGAACACTGAAAAATAAAATATGTTTGCTTTCTTATAATGAAGATTTTTTTCAGTTGAGTAAGCTAGCCAAAAGTGAACTTTGCCTCTAATCATGATATTCGTGCAATCATTGTTTTTCGCCGCTGCTGTTTCATAATAGCCTAGTCACGTTGTCAGTAGGCTGGTCACGGGATAGTCAAGGACGTTGGCGATGGATTGACTGGTCGGTCATGGACTCCCTCTGAGAATAACCTGACTCAGAGTTATGTAATATGTAAATGACTGCGTAATTTTTCCGAGATTATTCTCTCCGTTTCTAAGAAGTACTTTTTCATAGTGTTGCAGCATGTTTGTCAGTTTGTTTGTTGTTGCATTGTTTGTTTGTTTTTGTTTTGTTTTGTTTTGTGTTTTTGTCTTTTTTTTTTTTCCTTCTTGAAATCAGTCTTCAAGGGCTCAGACCCGACACTAAACTTTTATATGGGCCGCGAACTGACAGCCTTGTTGTACTGAACGAAAGAAGCGGAAGGGACGGGAGACTCTAGTTTCTAAGATGAGCGTGAGTACAATGTACTCATTGTACTCCTTACAATACCCATTCTCCCATTGTATGATTACATTATCCTGGATTGTTTTCCACAGGACTATTGTTTCACTGACGTCCTTCTCAATCTTGCTGGAATTTTTATCAGCTGAAAGACAACTAGCTTTGAAAACATTGACCACCATTTGAGGCAGCCGTAATGAAATCATCAGCAGTAAAAAAATTGCTTGAAGAAGTCATTTTTGATTCATTCATTAATTATATATCCAAGCATGGCATCAAAATCTTTTCCTTCATGCTCAGACTCTAATCTCCCTTCCTTCTTTCGTTCGCGGTGAAGGGAAGAGGGAGACTGTGCGCGCAGGGTATGCTGGTGCCAAATTTATGTCCCGTATACCATCATTATTCGTGTTATATATCATCATTATTCATATTATTATCATTATTCATGTCCATGTATACAACCCTGTTTTTTGGAGCAGAGTTTTGTTTTCCACTTACAATATATGTCAGCTAGGGTTCTTTACCTGGTCAATCTTGTGCAGTTGGAATCACGTGCGTATGACTGATATTACCGTTTTACATACGTGGGGAAAATTAAAATGGTATATTGAAAATTCAATGAGAACGGTATTGAAAATGATAACGGTATCGAGTTAAACAAATAAGAGTTAGGCATTCTCATCTTCAGACAATTCTCATTCGATTCGCTCATTTGTATAGACGTCGCGCGATTGGCTCCGATAGGCTAGCCCTCAGAATTCGCGAGGCTTTCAGGGCTTGCTGATCGATCCGTAGTTATCCGTGCGCGAAAATGAGGTCAGGGGACAAATTTGCACAAGGTTTATGGCACTCATCACGGTGTCCTTTCTCATATAGACCTATATATATATTAAAACGAATCACGGTTTTGACCTCATAATGAATGATGCACGAGCTAATTTTGATCTCGATCACGAAACAACCCTTTCAGCCACCTTGTGACTGATCCCGAGTTCGACTCCCGACGGGGGCACCATCACATGTGCATGGTTTGTTGTTCGTTTTCTCCCTTGCTTCCAGGGTTTTTATCCGGGTATTCCGGTTTTTCCTCCCTCAGTAAAAACGAACTATCTAAGCTGTGCTCCGTGATCAGACATGGGTCGTATGGTGGCTGCTACGTGTATGTAAATTTGTATGTAAATGTGTAATTAAATGTGCAACTGTCTCGTAATGAAAGCGCCCTTGATCATGAAAACCTTCGACTCGATCTCGTTGAGCTGCGCCCTTCGTAATAGACCAGCTTCTTCGAGTTTGTTCATACCGCTGTAAAATATGACAACAGACGCATTGGCGCAGGGTTAGCCTCGAGTCAATGTATATTATTCAAAAATACCAGCGAGAAAAGCAAAACATTTTGACTAAGAACAATACAGAAATTGATTTTAATCTCATGGGTCTTTCTTGAAAAGGAGGCTAGCTAGCCCTGCATAAATGCGCCTTTTGGTAAGTAGCTCACCGGACTCCAGCAACTGGAAACTGGACTATTCAGCACTTGAGTTGTGCTGCAAGGAAGGGTGATGAGCTACACCAAATTTATTTATGTAATCAGTAAAGAGCTTGTTCGACGAGAGGAACATGGGCAATGAAAATCTTATTCGCGGTCGTTCAAAGCCGAGCAAGTGCGCAAAATTACCCAGCCGATGGCCTTTTGCAAGCATGCAAGCTTTGTTACTCAGGGTTCTTCGTATCGCGAGTGAACAGTATTATATAGGTTCTTGGTGTTATGTTGATTATGATGATGATCAGTGAGTCTTATATTAATGACGACCACGATATGACGATTGCGGCAATGCGAATATGATGATGACAATGATGAAAACGATGATCGAGAAGATCGATGAATGCGACTTGTGATGATAAATTATTAATCCAAGACTAGTTTTTTTTAAACCTAATCATATTTACATAAATACAAGATAATGCAGTAAACGAAGAAAAATATACTTATATGTAAATATGATAAGGTTTAAAAAAAATTAAGTAATTTGAGTTATTTGAATACCTTTTTTGTGGTCTCTTTTGCCGCTTTTCTGAAAGTCAATTTGTCGCTTTAATTGGCATGTCATGTTTATTGAATTTTTTGCTAGAAATTTACAGATAATTCATATCTTCCTATTTATCATCAAGTTTATGTTTGTTTGTTTATTTTCTATTTGTTTATAAAGTAGGTATTTGGTTCAAGCATATTTTAGTCTGCTAGATTTAGTTTGCTAGCGATTGATTCAGATTCAGTAGTGGAGTATAGAAGTTTTGCTCATCTCTTTTGGCTGCTCACACTTTTTTCCATTGGTTTGCTTTAATTGCTTCAGTTGCTTTCTGCTATAAGCAATATTTTACGAGGTTTTTCAGTTCCGTGCAGATAGTTTTTTTTACGTTTTGAAACTGGAATACTTGATATTTAATTTGCGATACTCAAACAGGCCGGTTTGGCGAATAGTGACGTAGCGTGTTCAGATAGCCGTGCGTCTGTTGTCATACATTTAACTTAATTGTCAAGTTTTTATCGTATTGATCGTGTGAGCAGCTTTTGTTTTAATCTAATATAAGAGGAAGTGTTTTCTTGGCAGTGTAGAGTCAAAGTGTCTTATTAGACAATTAATTGCAATGATGTTAATATATATCGCAAGCAAAGCGGGTGGTTTTGTAAACTCTGTATTGTTGGTTGCTAGCATTTTTCAAGATAAACCGCTCACCTAAACAATTGGCTACTAACCATTTTTAGCAAATATCGCTCCAATTGAAGACCATTGAAGATACTCGAAAACGTTAGACAGATAGATCACTACCTTGTTCGGATCACAACTGAGCTATCTACGTCTAAAGTTGCTGAAAATCAAGAGAATGTTTGCATTGTTAGGAAACAGTTCAATTGCGTCAAATAACCACACTTCTACTATTACTAGCTTTGATTATAACAAAATCCCAAAGACGATGGCCTACTGCCTTCTTTTCCTCATCGCCATGGTTGGAAACTCTCTCATCGTATGGATGACCTACAAGGACCATCGATTGAGAACTACCACCAATTTCTTAGTGGCCAATATGGCTGTCAGTGATCTTCTCGCGACTCTGTTTCCTGTTCCTACTTACATTGTAACTAATATAATCTTTGATTACAGATGGCTAGTTACCAATGACTTTGGACTTGCTTGGTGTAAACTTCGTGTTTTTGTCGGAGACACTTCCATTGCGGTTTCATTGTACAGTTGTGTTTTTATCGCCATTGATCGGTACTACGCCGTGGCCCATCCAAATAAAGGAAGCTTTAACTGGTTATCTCGACTGAAATACATCATACCAGGGATTTGGATCTTTTCCGCCCTGATCGCATCCCCTCATCTGTATTATTTCAAACTAATTACGAGTGAAGGCGGTGCAACATTTTGTTTTGTAGAAGTCAAGGAGCTACCTAACCAAGAAATCCATTCCCTTTTTCTCATAGCCCTTACTGTTGGCGTCCCTCTCCCAATCATACCCACCCTCTATATCTTAATCGTCTACAAGCTTCGTCATCACACAGTACCAGGAAATCAGACTGACTTGGCCAGGAGAAGAAGAGAACAACAGAACAGAAAGGTTTTGAAAATTTCTGTAACTATTATTGCACTGCTCTTTCTTACCCATCTGTTTGGCGCCATTGTTTTTCTTTTATTCTTAGCAGGGCATCATAATGACTTTGAATTAATATTCACTGCATTATTTATGGTACGAACAAGCTTCGCCTACAATTTCTTCATTTATTTAATCTTCAATGACATTTACCGTAAGAATGTTAAAGTCATCCTAACAAAGTTGTGTTGTAATTTTTGTCGTTGTGGAAGTCACAATGAAGAGGGTATCGTTTAAGATGTAGAGTTGAATGAGATTCGATAGGGGCTTTATAAAAAGTGCTAATGTGAGGGAGAGACGTTAATATATGATGATTTTAAAAACTGACATGGCGATTATAAATTGCCTATTTGGGAGTTGAAGACGGATAAAACGAAGTAAAAAAAACAAAACAACAACAACACGAAAACATGCATGACAAAGGTCTTATTAAAACGAGATCTTCCTATAGCTGAGATACCCCTGGAAGAAATTTTGGAATTGGAATTGGAACTTTATTTAGCCACGGTAAAAACATCAGTACATACAAATATATAACTTTATAATGATATAAAAGGTTTAAAAATTGTATTAAACTGTTTTACATGTTTGCCGTGCGGGAGTACTTATAGATAGAATCGGTTTAATGCTTTGTTTGAAATTAGAGACAGAGTGACTCTCTCTCGTTTGGCCATGGTGTGGAAGGCTATTCCACAGAGCTGGCCCGCTGTAGCTAATGCTACGCTTTAGATAGTCTGTGCGGCCGGGGTTTCGGGAGAGCAAGTTTGTTTTCTATATATGTCTCTAATTTCATAGCAAGATTCTATGGGTTTAAAAAGATCTTGTATGTATTTGGGCGCTAGTTTGTGAGTTGCTTTATTTGAACATGAGTACAGCCTTAAGTTTTTTACGCCTGTCAGTAAGTTTGTCCCATCCTAGATGATCAAGAATCTCACTTGGACTGTCTTCATATGCTGCATTTGAAAAGAGGATTATATACAGTGAACTAGTTTGAGCTGCGTCTGTGCATAAAGATACAATAAGAAATCAAATGGAAATTCGTAACACCACGTACAAAAAGAGAGAGAACTTACTGACGTTTCGAACTTAAGCCCTTCGTCGGAGTAAGAGCAGTTGTCTTTTACTAGTACTCCCACGACAGTCCTACTCGGTGGCCTCGAAACATCAGTAAGTTCAGGGGAAAATTACTAGGGGAGTCCATCTCGCGCTCTACAGTGGAACCATCCTCGAACTAGCTGAGCTATTTTTCCCCTGGTAAGCCAGTTATATTATCTCTTTCAGTTTATACGGTGTTAAAGATTTCCATCCATTCCTTACTCTACTGGAAGACACTGGATTACGGACACTCACAAGAACCAGAATATATTGGTTTCGAGTTGAGTCCGGATTGCGTAACTAGGTATGTGATTCTGGGATACTCATTCTTCACCCACTCATCGCTGATTATGGTGTGTCTCAGTGATCATCATTTATCACAACACAAGGTATTTCAGGTTATCATTGTGTATCAAAGGAAGCACGACATGTATGTAGCTGCGTTTCTTAAAGATATTAAAATGTTAAGTGTTTGACTAGAACTACAACTGATCCGACATCTCTCTTCAATTTCACGCTCTCGCTTTTGCTGATCTGATTTAGCTGGACGATTTTTCTTTTGGATACCTTTTCAAAATATTCAGTAGAAAAAACGACTATAAAACATAATTACTTTGCCTCTTCTAGATGCAGGTTTTACAGAACACATATCTGGCCCTAGCGGTAACTGTTCAAATCAATCATACGTAAAAACATCGGACTAAAAAGTAGTGTAGCAGGACACCGCCGAAAACGCACTGCGCATGATCGAAAATTCGGCGGGAAGTCGCGGACGCGTTAATAGGGAGCTTACGAATCCACGACTTTTTTGACGACGACGACGTTCTATTACGTCACTTATACAGTCGGCGTCGTGGCTGTCGCGTTCGTGTTTACAAATAAAAATTCAACTGTCGTGGTATTATGCGAATTTCTCGGGTATTATTTGACCAGGGAAAGAGAATAATTAAAGCAATTTTCTAGGAAAAGATAAGCGCTAACTTTTCACGGACAGCTTTAACTTTCAAGATTTACTGAACCTCCAATAATGGTTTTATTTAAAACTTCCGAGTGTGCGCAATGCGTTTTTCACCTGTGTCGTGTAGCAGTGAAGGTGCGGTAAAACTAGCAACGAACTCTCAGTTCAGCAACATTATACGCGCAACGTCGCTACAATACAAGTTGCAAAGTAATTGCTGCTCAACGTATTACCACCGCAAGAAACAAAATGTATGAAGTGAAGCCCCCTCTACTACTCTTTGTAACAAAGAAAATTTGTTGCATGCTTATGCATAAGGATATAAATTTGCTTCGCAACTGCGACGCAACGTCGTGTGAAAAGCTGCACGATTTTGTTCCACCTTCTGTCTTCATTGTACTGAGATGTTAACTCTTGTTAACGACGGATTTTCTCGCGCTTAAAATGCAATTTTAGAGATTTTTTGCGGGAGCGAAATTGCCGAGTGATCATCTCTGGCAACATCGGCGGCAACGATGTATCGCAACAAAAAATTTGCAATGTTACAGAAAGTTCAAAACTTTGAACTTTTCTCTGCAACATTTTAAACACTGCACACTCGTACTGAATGTTTCAGAGTGATGACAGACGCTGCGATTTTTTCTGCAACAAAATATAGATCGAATTGCATTGCCAGCTCGAGAAAAAAAAGCATGTATCGCCGGCTTTCAACACGCTTCCGTCTAAGAAAACCCCTTTTTCGACGAGACTGGGATAAGTTTTAGGAACCGGAGTCGCCTTTCTGCAGAAGTGGCAAGGAAAATGGCCAGTTGAAGGGGATGAAAAGACAGAACGGTGGAGTAACTTAGACAAATGGTTAAATTCAAACGAATGAACAGTCTTATTAAAACCAGTATTGAAAACTTTTGATACAGCAGATCTGAGTTCCTGAAAGCACGATTAATTCTAATCCAGGATTAACTCTTAAGAAAACCGCTGGTTTTAATCCTGAGTTAGCGCTAATTGGGCTTTCAGGGAGTGGAATCCAACATGTACTATAACAATTGAAATTGTGAAAAAATAAATAATTTCATGAAATTTTGAGTGTTATTGAGTGATATACATTCTCTTATACATATCCACTAATAGTAAGCTTGGGCTACCTGTGGTTATTGTGGCTATGGGCATGGGATGCCTTTCATTGTGAAAATGCATGAAAATGTTCAAATTTTGTTTTCACCATTATTTTCACTAATGATCCCTTCAGATGTGTCCTTCATTGATGTTTGACAATGCATTCTCTATTTGTGTCATAACTTCAGCTTCTTTGTCTGAAAGTAAAACATAAGATTGATTTATCAATCTAGAAATAACATAATTTTGAAAAGAGGAAATCATTATTTGGGATATTAATAAAAGTATCATCATCTTGCTACTAGCTAAGGTTTTTTTTATTATACTATAAATTTTTGGACTTTAAATGTCCAATGATATTTTTCTGGTCTAACTTTGAAATAAATAAAATGACGAGAAGTTTGGTTACTAAATGATATTTTGAATAGTCTCCACTATCCATCATCACAGGTAGCCCAAGCTCTGTGTGAGTGAAATATTTTTGGGGATGTCTATAATGAGTTTTGTTTGGTTTGCTTGGTTTTGTTTCAGAGGCTAGGGGGTAAAATCCTTGCCAAAATTAGTTGGCACGATGTGCATTCAACGGATATTTCTACAATTGTACACTTTGTGACCGTGCCATTGGACCCCCCTCCCCCCTGTACAATGTTGCTGCTAGATAAAAGGCATTTTGAACTGATTGCCGAGTCGTAGGTGTCGGGATTTTCACAGCAACATTGTACAGGGGGCACCAATCTCATCACCATATACTTTTTGCGCGCATCACAACAATATCATGCCAACAATACTGGCAATGATTGTAGGTGAAAGTTACCAAATCTCATTATAGACATCTCCAAAGAACACATGACATCACAAAGACATGTAAAAAAGGTAAATTCTAATCAAATATTTCTATTGGAAATATTTTATTTAAAATCCCCATACATCCTCTTCTTTTTAGTTCACTCACAGAGAGCTTGGGTTACCTGTGTCCATCATCAGATATTTATTGCTTGAATTAAGCTAACAGGTTTAAGAAGAACAGAATTATCCCATGAGGACATATAATATGTCATAGGAATTTAGTTTAACACCTTTTGTGGAACTGATTTTCCTTGTTCATTTGATAAGTTATGCCTCAGTGGTCTTACATTTTTGCCACTATAAAATATGTATAAAAAAACTATACTTACAGCTTTTGTAATACAATTCTTAAAAGCTTGAAATTCCTGCTCACAGGCATATTGAGAAATATTTTCTTTTCTTGTAACACATGCTGCATACACAGATGCCTGTGATGTGAATAAAGAAATATTCATAATTATGTACTTTTTGTATGGTATCAGTTGTTTAAAGAATCCCCAGTGCGAATGCGCGGAAAGAGGATGACATCACTTCTGGTGATGCAATATCCAGTGATGTCACACCCCAGGGACCACCCCTCTCCCCCCCCCCCCCCCCCCCCCCCCCTGGGCCTCCCAGTTTTCAAAAAAAATTGGAAAAGTGTGTGCAGTGCTGTGATGTGTCACAGCATCTTGATTGGTCAATGATGTCTTATCAAAATATTGAGATATCAGGGCACAACATGGAATAACACAAACTATTCTACAGTCACACAAAAAGATCTAGCAAAATCTATGGAACCAGAAACAAAACTAGCAGAGATTCCAGTGCAGTAAAATGGGAAGGAAACTAATGCGTGAGTCATTCGAAAGTCCTGCACCCCTCATTCAGGCCTTATCAGGGCATCCACTTTTTTGTCAAGTGAAAGCCAGTGAACACCTCAGTCTCTGGGGTACCTGAGGCTTTCAGTGACCTTTTTTCAATCTAATTACATCAGAACAAACAAAAACCATTGATATTTTGGGTTAGAAAAATATGAAATCTTCATGCACATATGCAAAAAGTCAGATTTACAGCTATTTCAAAAAACGTTGAATACTGAATACTGCATTCTGCATACCGAATAGTGCATTCAAAGACCAAAATGCCTTGTAGTTCAGTTTGTTTTGGAGATGACATAGTGAAAATCCTCTATAACAGCTATAACTAGGCAAATAAGTGGCAAAACGACAACGGAAATGATCAAAAATGCAATTTGTAAGTCTTGGAATGCACTATTCAGTACGTATGCAGAATGCAGAATTCAGTATTCAACGTTTTTTGAAATAGCTGTATAAACACAAACAAGTTCATTGAACTACCATATATATTTATCAAAATTCATTCCTAAATGAAAATTATGCACCAGTCAATTGTAACCACCCCCCATCCCCCCACCTTGGGGAAGGGGAAGGGAAACATGGGGCATTTCTCCCTATTTCTAATATTTTTGGCCCCTGTAGGTGGGGGATTTTCTTGCCATTGATCCCCCATGTCTGAATGTGTGGGATTGGGTGGGGATAGAACTTGTTCCCAGTCCACTCTCTTCACTTCTTATGGGGTCAACAGAATTGAAAATAGATTTACCCCCCCCCCCCCCCCCGGTAAAGCTGCTCGTACGTGTGCTGCCAAAGTTTATCTGTCAAAGTTTAGAGGTAAGTGCTCCATATCTTGCTCCTGATGAATTATTAGTATAGAGCAGTACCGGCGACTATTGACATTTTTACAAGCGGTTCCACCACAAGAAATGTCCACAGTTTTTTCTACATGAGCTCATAGTAGACTTCCCTATGCATACATCTGTTACACAATTTTATTCCAACTGTGTGGTACAAAGAATTGCATGCATTTTTCCAGTCTCTGTATGTTAGTTGAAAATGTTATTTATGCACATGTTTTGGTTGTAAATTGCATTACCTAGTTATATCAAACTGCCACATCATGTGGTACCACTTCTCTTGTGTTGGGCTAAAACTAGAAACTGTACCTAAAGATGAATGGTTTTGCCCTCTTTGTTCTTAAGAAATGCAATTATTAAAAGCTGCAGTGTATTTAACAAATTGAAGATAGCTTTCCATTGTCAGTACTCTTATTAATCATGGATGACGTCAAAAAATGTTCAAAACTAAAGTGGAACCACAAGCGCAGCAAGTGGTTTCACTGCTAAGTTTTGGACATGGAAAACTATCTTCAATTTGTTTTTTACAACATTATCTTAGGTCTTTTCCGTCCAAATCTGTTTGAAAAACTGTCCCAAACTTTTTTCTGTAAGGACGAGCATGACATGTTGGCGTCAGCTATTGTCAGTACTCTTATTAACAATGGCTCTCGGCCAATCAGATTGCAAGATTTTAGTCAAATGTTGTAAAAACAAGAATGGTTTTCTTATGTGCTTTTATTTTAATACATTTATCAAGTGGGTTTCAGTAATCATTCCCCCACATGGTGGGGGATTTTCCCACACATTTTGCCCAAGGGGTGGGGTTAAAAACACCTATGGCACCTAAAAGTCCATGTCCCCACCTTTCCCCAAGGTTTGGGGGGGGGGGGGGGGGGTGATTGGAGGACCAATGAATTTTGCAGGAACAGTCTATTAGGGATTACATTCACAAATTAAACAAGAATGATGGTACATGAGACAGCTTGTAGCTAAACCCAAGCACTGTCGACCAAGTAGGAGTAGGCTTCACACAAGAATTAAACCCTTAACTTTTGATCCTTCTATGTACCTTTCAAAGAAAATGGTACCCTTTTCAAAGTCAGTAACTATGGTCAAAGTAATGATAAGCTTACCTCACTTTTACATTCAGAAAGTGCTTTACCAAAACCACCAAGACGTCTTTTAGCACTTTCTACAGCTCTCAGAGATTTTGGATTCATCTTTGTTTGTCTATTAGTTGGTTTAAATAAGCAGACTGTCACAATATCAATCAAATATTGTGCAACGTTGCGCTCCACAGTCGCAAGCTCCCTCAACCGCCATCTTGAAATTGGAAACGACACAGGTAGCCCAGGCTCAGTACTTATTGAAACGCTTTGAAGCAGTTGGTTTTCTTAGAGGAGGAACTCTCAAGTAATTCAAAGACAACATATGTAATAGTTAGCTGACCTTGTTGAGAAAAAGACCTTTGCAGCATTGGCTTGCAGAACTAAAAGTCGATCACGTATGTTTTGGGTTTCCTGTGGTGTTTTGCTAAGACCGGAAATACAGCTTGCAAACCGGAAGAAAGGTGACATGTTTCAATTAACACTCCGTCTGGATGATTCCGCAAGACATTTATAAATTCAGGCAATTTTATATTGTAAATCGGATAACCTTTATTGTTTGCTGCTGTGGAGATATTCAGCTGCAACACCGATAAATTTCCCCGTCGATTTGTTAATTAATTCTGTGATACGATTCACAAATTCGATTTTTTTCACTCCCGAAGTTTCTGCACATTCCATACCTCACATTACGATAGTGAGCGATATTTTATGCTGTTATATCAAATGACATTTTCTTATCCATCACGTTCCAAAGTTCGCTGTCAGTTCATTGCACAATATTTTCGATAATGTAGTTTTCCAGAAAGCTATGATAATTCCACTCTTGGAATATCGCCTTGGCTTAAATATTTAATAATGAAGCTTTGTGGTCGTAAATCCAAAATAGTTCTTACCAATGTGTTTATACTGGCCTCGTATTGCAAAGCAAATAATTTATATCAAATGTCCATAAACGCTCGCTGATTGGTTGGTTTGATGTGTGACTCCACCCCTATGGCGATCAATAATGAAATCTACATGCATTGACCCGCAACTCAACGTGAATCTACTCGAATCTTGAAAAGCTGCGCGCTTATTGTTTTGAGTCAAAAAAAATTATCGCCACTGTGAATCTTCCTGGGCATTTGTATATCTGAAGAGGATTTGTACTTTTAAGTACATAATGTAGTTACCAACAATGGAGTTGAAAATGGCGTCAAACTTGTAAAGACTGCGGGTTCTTTTCGTCAATTTCTTTGTTTTCGCCCACGAAGGAATGCAAGTCACGAGCTTTGTCGAATTTTATCGAGAAACCATGTTTGTACACAACCGGTTCGTCTTGTTCAATGTCTGTACGGTATTATTGTTGATATTTTGCATCCGAGGAACCGATGGATTTTGGTTGTGGGGAACTGATAAAAACAAAGTCGATGGGAAATGGAGTGCATGGTCGAACTACAGTTCATGTCAGCTTCCAACTGGAAATGATATTTTTCCTTATCGTCAGAGAACGAGAAAATGTAACAATCCTGCCCCTAAAGGCGGTGGGAAGCCTTGTAAGGGCCAAGCGAACCGAAAAGCTCCTTGTTCCGACTGCGATTCACCGCTAGGAATCGAAAGCAAAATAATAAAAGACTCTCAGATAACAGCATCTACATTTCACGAAGAATTCCCTGCAAGAAATGCACGTCTAAATGGGCCTTCCGCTTGGTGTGCAAAAGATTTAAACGGCGAACTTTTCTTACAAGTGGAGTTTAGAAGTCTGACTTTGGTGAGTGCAATTGCAACACAAGGATTTTACCCTGATCCGAAAGAGCTCAGCTATCGTCTCGGCAGTGTCAGCAAGTATCAGATAACGTATAGCGATGATGGCGTTACATTCGAAGTTTACGAAAACAGACAAAAGAACAAAGTATTCAAGGGAAATGGTAATGATTTAAAAACAGTTATCAATACATTCGAACCCCAAATTGCAGCCAAGTATATACGAATCCATCCAACTTCCTACATCAAGTTTGTATGTATGAAATTTGAACTCTACGGCTGTAGATTCAAGTGTGGGGGATACCTCCCCCAGACACCAGGAGATCTCCTAGCTGTAAGCTCTGAAACTGAGGATGTCGATTGCTTATGGCAAGCACATTTGCCCAAATCACAGAAAATTACTCTTGACTTCATCAACTTTAATCTCCCTTGTAAATATGGACAAGTGGACATTATGGGTAATCATACTTTTTATGGAGGGGCTCAAAGGCTGGGAAATTTCTGTGATTACACATTGGCACCCCCACCAGTTCAGTCTAGTAGTAACAAACTGTGGATAAGATTTCAGTCGAATTCTTCTGATCATTTGATTGGCTTCTATGGAATCTACTTCCCAAATTGTGACACACATTTGAGTGCTACAGAAGGTACATTCAGCACCCCCAACTACCCTGACCTTTATAACCACAACTCAAAATGCACTTGGTTCATTACTGTTCCTAATGGTAAAAAAGTTGTGCTCAAGTTTTTGGAATTTGACATCGAGGAGGACCCAGGCTGTAATAATGACTATCTAATTGTTTCCGAGGGCAATACATCAGTAATTGGACAATACTGTAATTCTAATAAGCCACCAACACTCATGTGTAGCAATGGGAGTAATATACTGCTTAAGTTTAAATCAGATGATGCTTTGGCAATGAAAGGATTTCAAGTGACCTACAAAGCTATTAATACTGATGCGCCATGCATTGAGCCATCGTCAAGCATTATTACACCTACTCCCACCATCTCAATTCCTACTAGTATTGTAACATTGAATTATTCTTTAATGTCAACCACCACTGCAATCAAGCCTTCTGCAACTATACTAAGCCCCACACCTATAAGAAATGATACTATTGGGGTACTTGCTACGAGTACTGGACCTAAAAGACCAGGACTGGGTAATGACCCATCTAAAGAGAAAGATGATGATGATGATGAAGATACTGGCTTGACTACAATTATCATCATATCTGTGTTTAGTTTTATTGTAATGTGCATGATTATCGCTAGTGTTGTACCAAGTATGATTCACGGTTATGAGAAGAGAAAAAGAGAACGTGACTGGCAAGCTGCAGCTGATTTGGCTTTGAAGAAAAGTGGTTGTGTTGAAAATGAGTATGAGATGCAACCAATAAAATCACAGGAAAGTGAGAAGGATGAGGAAAGTGAAAAGGATGAAGTGGAACCAAATGAAGAAACTGCTTTTCTTGATCCTGAAAACCCTTCTCTTCATGAAGAAAATCAAAATGTTAAGCCGTTAGTTGTACAGGATTTTGTTTATAAACCTGATGATGCTGAGGAATGTGCTGATGATCCAAGAGATGATGATCTAATAGATGATGTCCCAGAATGTGAATTAGAATATGACACAACAGATTTAAACTTAAATGCTTCTTATGAAGATCTGGGGTCAAGTTTTGCCACAGAAATGGCTGCACTCATGAGCAACTATGACTACATAAGCCCTAAGAAGGAAGCACCAGAATTTCCAGCACCAAGAGAATCTGAGGAAGATTTGAAAAGTTCCAGTGGAAATAATGAATGTGAAAGCAGTGTTCTTTATGAAAATACCACTTTTCCACCAACTACTACTGGAGGACTAAAAGAGCTTGTCGAAAATGTAGAAGACAAAGAATCAGAGATGCAAGATAAAAGTTCAGAGCCTGACAGTAAGCAAGATGCTCCAACAGAAATGGACAACAAAAATGATAAACTACAAATGGCACTCAGAGACTTAAAAGCAACATTGAGCACAAACTCAGACAGCGGAAGCATACCAGAAATAGAAAACCCTGAAACTTGTACAAATAGCACTGCTTCAGTTAGAGGATCCCAAGACATACCAAGTATTGTCCCAGCAGTTGGAATTTATCCAGTTTGGGAGAAAATTGATGGCAATAGAAAGGAAAGACTTTCAAATCCTAAAACTGCAGAAAGCAGTATCAAGAATCAAGAGATGTCCGACTTAGAGGATAATAAAGATTCAGGACACTGTTCAGCTTCTAACAGTGATGACAGTCCAAATGTACCTGATTACTCTGGTGTAAACTTTGGCACAGAAACATGTGTCTAAAGACTTCAACATAAACAATTTATAGCTATTTTTATACAACAGATATCCTTATATAATTTCATGTTTAAATAATAATGTTTCAGAATGCACTTATCAAACGCTTTATCAGGACAAATATTTTCGATGTGTTGGATGAGTGATAGCAAACAACGGGGTCAAGTAAAGCCTCAGGGGAAATAAAATGCTAAATAGACAGAGAATTTTTGATTAAATATGAATAAATATGACTTCTCAATTGAAAGACTGAAGCCTCATTTTTAATTTCTTTGTGCATGATCACTCAACCAAAACATCAAGAGGTAATTAATTGTTGCAATTGGCATTTTCAAATCCAAGAGGTACTGTGGTTCAAATGTTTCATTTTTCTACCTTCTTTTCTTTTTCTGGAGGGGGGACCAAGGTATACATGTGCATGTATGAAGGGGGGATCATGGGGCATTCCCATTTATGAAATTTCAGTTTTGTGAATTTTTAAGATATTCCTTAATCTTAACATACAAATATTTTGAAGTATGCATAGCAATATATACAATTATATACTCGAGTCTCAGACAGCTAGGGCTCATCTGCATTCCTCCTTTCTCCCAGGAGGAAGGCAAATTACCCTAACAATCTGCATAAGATTTATTGTCAACAATGCATTAGTTAGCTTGGTACATAAAGGAAAAACATCAAATCCTGAAGTGGAACCTCAGTATGCAATCTTGGTGCATAATATAAAGTAGAGTAAAAGCTAAAATACAGAATGCTGAAGGGGGTGATATATCACATATCAGTGTTGCTTGCACCACAGGTAACCCAAGCTCTGTGTCAGTGAACTATAAGAGAATGTATAGGGTTTTTCAATACAACATTTTCAATAGAAATATTCGAATAAAATTTAACTTTCTTACACGTTGTCTGTGTGTCCTTTGGGGATGACAACGTGTAAGAAAGTTAAATTTTATTCGAATATTTCTATTGAAAATGTTGTATTGAAAAACCCCATACATTCTCTTATAGTTCACTGACACAGAGCTTGGGTACCTGTGCTTGCGCATGCACTTGTTATACTGATAAAACACAGAAAATGATATTTTTGATCTGGCCACCATTTCACAAAGTATGCATGCAATAACTGCAAACCCAAAATCTTCTTCTACATGTATGTACTTTACATATGACTTTGTGAATACTTGTAAGTTTTTTGTGAAATCGGCCAGGTTGGCATGATTGAAACACCATGATTTAAAGAATTTATTTATACAACAGTAAAAGTGAAGAATCTGCTCCATACTGTAAATGGTTAGTAAGTGATCAGTAACAGTAAGGCGATGGTAATTGGTACGTAATGGGAAGGTAACAGTAAGTGGTTGACATGTTACCGACCACTAATAGTTCCCTTATTATTGAACAGTGCAGATTGTTCATTCAAATTACATCACTTCTAATCACCTTTTTCTATAATGAAGTGGATTTCATTCAATATATTTGTAAAATCGTTTCAGATTCTGGAAGAAAATTAATAACTATGCACATACACCTATTTCAAAAAGGTTGTCAGAGCTAAAGGTGATAGGTGATAGGAGATAGGTCATTCAAACTCCAAAGTAATCAAGAAGTTTTAAAAATAGCTTCGTTATTCCGTTCGTTTTGCTCCGAACATTGGATTTGAATGTCTGATTGTTGACTTTCTTAATAAAAACAAATAGAAAACCTAACCATGAATAGTGGAATGACCTATCTCCTATCGCCTTTAGCTCTGACAACCTTTTCTGAAATAGGTGTATATTAAAAGTATTCAGTTATCGGTACTACGTAGCATAATGCAACATAAATCTCCACCAAGGGCATGATTCAGTTTCAGGTCAAAAAGGGTCCCATAGCAGTCATTGACAATATTGCAATAAAGTATGATTAAGCATTATAAGACAAGTTGATAGATTTTTTTAAATAAAATGTTTGAGACATAATGCAGGTGCTGATTGGCTGGCTACCATGTTTATATCAGAGGACACGGGACACAGATGTCGCTCGCACAAAAAAGCGGAAAATATTTTATAAAAGCAATATAAAACAATCACTTATGTCTCTGTACTGTGATATAAACACTCTGGAAGATGTAGAGCACTCGAAAACCAAGAGAAACACTCGGCTATGCCTTGTGTTCCTAAGCTTGCTTTTCTCTTGTTCTACATCTTCTATCATGTTTATATCACAGTACAGAGACATATGTGTGCATTTTATACATTGCTTAAAAAAAGAATTGTCTACCCAGTACAAATATCATCTATATACTGCAACAGTAATAAAATAATGTAAACCACATATTTTACAATCACTAATATTTTTTAATTTTTTAATTCAAATACTCTAATTACAAAATAAATTGATATTTAGTCTTTAAGAGTTAAAATTCCAAGCTAATTTTAAACTGTTTATTTTATCTCCAAAAGTGCCACTAAGAAAATATAATGGTTAAGAATAAGGTTAAACCCACTTAACCAGACCAGCCCACTTCATATAATCAGGCCCTTTGTAACAGTATGTGTACAAAGTAATATTTTCCAGTGATAGAAAAGAGTTTCAAAAATTACCTTCAGTACATGGTATGTATTTTTGGAAAAATTTTATTGTTAGGATCAACTTAATGGTATGTTTCTTTTCAAATAAAAATCATTCACTAAAAATAGGATATTTTCTATTACCGTTCTAAACACTTCTTGTAAAAATAACAAAACCTTAAAAATATCACTATATACACTATTTTCTAACTACAACCTACATGTACATTCTACTACATGTACACAGCATATTTTTTAAATTTCTATCTACAGTGAAATTAAACCCAAACAATCACACAAATACCATTGACAATTAAAGCACTGCATGAATGTCAAATAGAATACATACAACGTACACTAACACTACCACAGGCAGTGGTTTCTGCTGTGAAGTATTCAGTCATAAAATGTGTTAAATGAATTGAAACATGTGGATACAAACTGAAAAATAGTCTGCAAAGCAGGTTATGAATTTTCAGTCTGAAAGCAAGATGTTTTTTCAAACCCCATCTACACATTGTCAACATTTTTTACATCTGTTCACCAACCCTAACAGCTAATCATTGCTGCTGTTGCTATCAGTGGAGTGATATGTCACACCACTAACAGATGAATAGGTCCACAAAAGAACAAGAAATCACTGTTGCAAATGTGAATTCTCTAGACAATCCCTTCAAAAGTTAACCGTGCTAAATTAACTGTGGAACATGGTCCCCTTAGGCCCACGTGCACCTTTTTCTGCAGCTGTTTTTATGCACAACATGTGTGCACCATGGCATATTGCATTGCACAAAAAGGCCCAGAAGTAGAACTTGATTCTAAATGCAAATGCAAAATGCAAATGCTGCATGCAACTATTGCAGAAAAAGTTGCACTGCGTCCAAGCCTTAACAGGCATGCAGCACCATTAGGGCCATCACACAATGACAACCCCAAATTATGGCTGGCATAGGAGTCTTATTTACACTACATTAATTTTATAAAACTTCCAGAAAATATTCATACTCCATTATTGAGGAAGGGAATTTCAAAATGAGACACCCCATCCCTCTGGAATATTTCCAAATAACTGATCCCCCTTGTTGAGGTACAAATATTTCAGTACCATACAATTTAATTGTATCTTAAATGAAGTCAATTCTAGTGATATCATAGGCATCAAACAAGTCAGCAATACCTTCAGCATTACTCAGACTAAACAAGTATTCTTCATCAGTAAGAGATGGAGACAAGGGAATGAGATCATCCTCTAGATCACTAGGCACTGTGTCATGAGTACGTAGAAGACCATTAGACTTTAGTGGACTAGTCTCCGGTGATATGTTTTGCTTGATTTGAGGTGCAGGGAAAATATCAGTAGATAAGGAAGGCACTACAGCTGGAAGAACTTCTTGTGGTTTGATGGGTGACATGGATTTCATGGTCTTCTGTGGACTATTTTCTTTATCATCTGGACAGAGAAAAACTTCTATTGCTCCTCTGATACTCTTGAGCCAGATTTGGATACTCTGTGCATTTCAAATAAACATTTTCAATGCAATGTACAGTTTTCTAATGAGCGAGCAACAGACTGTGCTAACACCATGTGTATCACACATAATAGAGTAGTTTTTATACATAGATGTGTGAAACAGACTGTGCTAACACCATGTACATCACACAATAGAGTAGTTTTTATACATAGATGAGTGTGAAACAGACTGTGCTAACACCATGTACATCACACAATAGAGTAGTTTTTATACATAGATGAGTGTGAAACAGACTGTGCTAACACCATGTATATCATACAATAGAGTAGTTTTTATACATAGATGAGTGTGAAACTGACTGTGCTAACACCATGTACATCACACAATAGAGTAGTTTTTATACATAGATGAGTGTGAAACAGACTGTGCTAATACCATGTACATCACACAATAGAGTAGTTTTTATACATAGATGAGTGTGAAACTGACTGTGCTAATACCATGTACATCACACAATAGAGTAGTTTTTATACATAGATAAGTGTGAAACAGACTGTGCTAACACCATGTACATCATACAATAGAGTAGTTTTTATACATAGATGAGTGTGAAACAGACTGTGCTAACACCATGTACATCATACAATAGAGTAGTTTTTATACATAGATGAGTGTGAAACAGACTGTGCTAATACCATGTACATCACACATAATAGAGTAGTTTTTATACATAGATGAGTGTGAAACAGACTGTGCTAACACCATGTACATCATACAATAGAGTAGTTTTTATACATAGATGAGTGTGAAACTGACTGTGCTAATACCATGTACATCACACAATAGAGTAGTTTTTATACATAGATAAGTATGAAACAGACTGTGCTAATACCATGTACATCATACAATAGAGTAGTTTTTATACATAGATAAGTGTGAAACAGACTGTGCTAACACCATGTACATCACACAATAGAGTAGTTTTTATACATAGATGAGTGTGAAACAGACTGTGCTAACACCATGTACATCACACATAATAGAGTAGTTTTTATACATAGATGAGTGTGAAACTGACTGTGCTAATACCACATACCATGTCGTCCAAGATATAAACAGTCAGTGTTGTAATTACAATTATGAAATACTTGAGATATAACGTGCACACTGATTGGCTGGCTACCATGTTTATATCAGAGGACACAGACATTGTTTGCTCAAAAAAACGTCAAAACATTAAACATTTTCTAAAAGCAATATAAAATGATCGCTTATGTCTCTGTACTGTGATATAAACACTCTGGAAGATGTAGAGCACTCGAAAAGCAAGAGAAACACTCAGCTACACCTCGTGTTCCTTAGTCCAGATGCTGGGCCGTCCTTCGCCGAAGTAGGGCCCAGCATCTAGACTACGTGTTCCTAAGTTTCTTTTCTCTTGCTGTACATCTTCCATCGTGTTTATATCACAGTACAGAGACATGCGCATGCATTTATATTGCTTAATAAAAACATACCGACTTCCCACCAAAATTATACTGTGCTACAGTGTATGACAGCACTGTTTCAACAGTCATGAAAAAAACCGCTCTAATAGATCGATGTCTATTTTAATAAAAGCTTAATGCCAGGAGATTTCATATCTGGTGAGTGTTCAAGTTAATGTGGCTGTATTAATTGACACAGCAACTTTGAGCACCATCACATCCTCTCAGAGACTTTGTTAACTACTACCAGTTAGTTGATTAAACTAAATGAATAAATATTGCCCTGTGGTACATGGGTGGGGAGTGGGGGATGAGTATAGAAAGGCAGCTGTAATGGTAGACAGCACAGCAAAATGATTGTGCAGGCAAACTAATGCCAGCTACCAGCAGTATTTCTGGAAAACAGTTGACAACTGAAATACTGCTGGCAGCTGGCATTAGTTTGCCTGCAAAATTTTGTAATGTATTTTTTACACATGCATGTTATTCATTCTTAAATCCATACCTCATTAGGATCTGGCACCTCTAATCTAGTTTCTGGAGGAGCTTTGATTGCAATGACAGTTTGGTCTTTGAAGTTCTTGATGTCACGAATATCTCGATAAGTTACATATGCAAATGTAGTCATTATTAAGGCATAATACCATAGAATATAAACTTATAAATATAAATTTTAAAGCATTATAAGGATACAAATTAAATCCACAAATCAGTTGTTTTGTAAAAATTTATAAAAAACTTTTAAAGATTTCACACAACTTTATGAAATATATTTTACAAACGTGTCCAGTTTACAAAATTTTATAAAATACATTTGACAAGCAGCCAAATGTTATTTTTTAAATATAGCCCCTTTCTAACTGTATTATACATTTAACCATATGCATGAGTAGAGGGGTGTTTTTAATTATCCAAGACAATGTGATGGTCTGGCCTGAGAACACAGCTGTTCTTTTGCTCCACTGCCCTTGGTGCTTTTCAAGAGACATCTGAGCAACGGAGCTAAAACAGCTGTACTATGAATTTATTCATGGCCAGGATAAATTGAAGAACAAAGTGTTGAGTAACAAACAGCAACATTCATCAGTAAACCAAGGCTCTGTTCAACATTTCTACAATTTTCTCCCAGCAATAACCTTTACTAGTCAACTTTTCCAGTCTTGAGAACAGAATACCAATAAAATGCCATAATATGATGAAATATTCTCAACTGATTAATATTATTAGTGAAATACAAGTCTTTGTGTTATAATCTACTTATAACTTTCTTATCCAATCAGAATCACTAGCCAGATTTGAATAGCATTATGTTATCAGTGCAGAATTTTCCACTCTGTTGCACAAACTCGTCCTTCATGTAGCATCAAGGCACAGCTGTATTCTCAGGCTAGTGAAGGTCTTGCATTAGAATAATTGCCTTACTCAAATAATATTTATTCAAACTCCAACAATATTTAGACCTTTTCAAGTTTGATTAACTGGGTGATTTTTGCTTGCACAGACGACTCCATTTTTTGACATCACCAATCATTGTTACAATTTCATGCACCATATTTGTTTATGAAAACCAGTCCTTCATGTCATGCTGCTTTATTACCAGCATTTGTCATTCACATAGCTACCATGTTGGTGATTTCAAAAAATCCAGTCACCTGTGTTAGCAAAATATTGCTCGTGTAGCCGTGATTTAAGCACAGGATTAGCTTAAAGTTAATGTATAAATTACAGTATTCAAAGATTAGGTTATTGAGCAAACCAAAATTTTGACAATGAATATAAGACTTAAATCTCATTTACCATTAATCCCATTTTTTGAAAGAGGCTAAACCCTGCATAAATGCATCTTTTGTTAAGAAACTAAGCAGCCCCTATTGCCTCAACATTGGTAAATTACCCTTTGAGCTGGAAAGACAATTTCCATGCAGGGTTGATGACATAAGATTCCATGAAAAGCCATTACTGCCAGCATGAAACTCAAAACTGGGGCCACTTGACCTTGCTGTCTTGCAGTTTGTGTTTAAATAAGAGAAAAAATATTCTTCTAATTATTTAGATTGGGTGACAGCCAAGAATGAAGTATCAAGCGCATTTTTTGTGGTTTAACTTTTAGGTTTTGTTCTTAGTTCCCAGCAAAATAATATAAAAGCATTTGTAAAGGCACAGAAAGTTTCTTCACATTCCTACTCACATTAATAACTTTTGAAGTGATATTCCCATTTAAATCTAAAATATAACATGCATGTAAGGATATTTTGATGTTTCCTGGTCCTCAGTAAGGAACTTTAGTTCAGATCTACAGTTTTTTATTAACTGGTCCAGTTGGTTCTCCTTGGCATCTAAGTCAGCAAGGTCTGTGTTTAGATCCACAACAAGAGGACTTACTTCTGTCTGACTTCTATTACCCATACATGATCCTCTGCAAGTCAAATTATAGAAAACATTCATAAATTGTACAATTAATATCAATGATATTTTAAGAATGAAAAAGAAAAATGAAACGAATGGACTTATTATACGAGCACATATACTAAAACTGTATGCCCACATCAATATTTTTTAAGCAACACACCCATATTACACAACTTTTCATTTAATAGCCTCTTTTAATTGATAAATATAGTTGATATGTTCACAACAGTGACTTTTCTGTAAGTCAATAGCTCAAGGAGTTAGTAAATCATAATTGAAACAAGAATTACAAGAATACAGGCAGAAGACCTGATTCTACCTTACATGTCAGCTTATAAACAATTTTATATGCTAATAATGCTAAATATAGTATGTGTATTATTCACGTACATGTATGTAAATCACCAAGAAACCAAATCAAGCAAATAATTCCAGCTTAAAGAAAGTATTTATCAACTTTGAGGTAAAAAACATGATCACTAAAAATGGATCATTTGGAAGCAATACTGTTAGAAACAATAATCAAATATTATTAGAAAAATTTGTTTAGTGGAGAATGGAGAACAAAAGAAATATTTTTAAATATTTAAGGTCTAGAATGCGCTTGAAGATAATCACTGTACTTAGTTTCAACAAAAAGGTCAGCCAACTATGAAAAAAATAATACTGATAAGCATGGCTATCAAAACTATTATAGTTGATTTCCCCCACTGACAATGTTTTGAGAAAAATCAAATGAAAGCCTTACCTCCACTGTATATTGTTCTTGGATTTCTTCTCTATAAGTCCAATCCCCTCCAAGACATTAGTGATGTCATAAATACGACGTTTTTGGACTGCCAAGACATCTGCAGCATGATTAAGATCTAACACACCATCTGGGGATGCCCGAATAAGTCCAACAAATTTTTTGGTCAAAATACCCAAGGAGGTGTCATAGCGAGTCTTTTCAAGAGGAGATGTTGCTGTCACTAGAGAAAAGTCACAGAGCATAAAATATTATTAAATAATAAATTATGCAAAATTAATGTCCAGTGTAAGCCGTCAGTGCATTAAATGCTTCAAAGAAACCCATTTGACAGTGAAACACATTCAGACTTTGTGAAAGAGAGAAATATCATTGTTGCATTGCAAGTATATTCCAAACATTTTAATAACAAACAATATACAAACAGTATGTAATATTTGTACATTAATACGATTGAAATCCAAAACTGTTTTTACAAAACGTGGTTTCTTCATAATTGGAATGCATTACGAAGTCAAAGAAATTCTAGTCGATTAGCATATTTTACTCTCCACATTCACAACCCATAACAAAGAACTTTTTCTATTGTTTCCGCAAAAAAGCGCGCCAAATCTTAAATGTGACTTTTAAGCAACCATTTATGTACAAAAAAACTGTGCAAGAACCTATAATCGAGCCAAGTACAAATAAATGTATAAATACAAACATAAGAATCATATCTTTATGTCCGTCATAGCAAGGAATCAGTATTATTTAATGGCTTTTCGATAAGCATAAAAGCCATTACGCAACGAAGTGGAAATCATTGAACTGAGTTGATAACTTCCTGCGAAACTCCGATCGAGTTTTATCTCAAAACTGCCATAATTCTAATATGAAAACTAAATATACACATACGCTGTGGATATGGCTCCGAATCTCTCCTTATTCGTCTCTTGTTCCGAACTTTGGGTGTCTTGAACCCAGGAATATAGGGCCTATTCGGTGACTCATCGAGATCAAGTCTTCTCTTCGCCTAGAAATCAAATAAATCGTGAAAAATTAATTACATTTTCTCAGTGGATATATAAATAGCATATATAAATAACAAGCACCCATAAGTGAGGATTCAGCGATGACAATAACAGAATACCTGAGGTCTTTGCTGAGGTGTTGCGACGAGTCGTCCTCGTTGAGCATTCGAATCCGGCGTAAAAGCCGTCTTGGAAAAGTCTATTGCGCTATTATCTTTAGTTTTCGCCTTTGAGAGACCCTTAGAGTACTCAGAATATTTGGGTAAGATAGAATTTCTCTGAGGTGAATTGGATCGCAGAGGATGACGACCATGAGGAACATCACGTCGAGTGGCCATATTGATTATCGAAGATTAGTCGACTAGAAGTTTAGCGGCAAATTTGACTAGAAAAACTCAGTTTTTTATAAAAATACTGATAATAATTAATTATTTAGGCACTTAGCTTATAACCTAGCTTATTTGGGTTCCTCGATGACTCAATTTCCCTTCTAGATGGAAAAGATTCTTCGAGGAATACTTCTTTACAGCGAATTCTCTTCAAGTCTTCACTGCAACAAAGGATCAAAACAAAAAGCCCGCGCTTTCAATTTTCGCGCCACTGGAGATCACGTGATGCGTGACTGCCTCCTTTCTAGTCTCCCAGCGGACGCTACAGCTTCAATATCCGAAGTTTCTTATTTTTAAAACGATATATTTTTAAAACTTGTGCGAATTCTCACATTTTAATATGAAGAATAGAGAAAAATTTGCTATATATCTCAAAATTATTATGCAAATGTGTTTTCACAGTCTACTGAATCCCAGGACTTTTTGATTCAAAAGGGAGGAAGCGGGAATCCTTAAGTGTCGGCACGGCATCATGTTTGATAAGAAATTTACAACTTTGCCTTGATATTCATGCATGGCAAAGTTGTAAATTTTTTATCCAGCATAGAGATGTCTAACTTATGCTTCTATCATTTAAAAGACATACGTGAGTCATTTTGTCAAAAAATACAAAGCTAAAGTTTCGATAGATTACCAACTTTTATAGTCTGAGCCCTTAGCTCAGATACGGGTTATAATTCTATTGTTTTTCCGGATTATTAAAAGATTAAACATGTGCAAACTGTTCTTCAGCAAAGAATACATCAATTTCCTTCAAAACCAGTTTTTAAATATTAATTAAATATTAATAGCCTACATTCACAAGAGCGGCTTTCGTGGACCCAGGGGGTAGGGGTTGGGGGGGGGGGGGGGTTGGAACACGTACTCCTTCCATTTTTCACCTCGGGAAGGCCAATTAACGAATTAAATTCTTCATTCACTACTTTGACATATACTTTTACATATACTTACACATAATGCCTTTTTGCATGGGGGGCAACTATTATTATGAAAAACAAAACAAAACAACATGTTGTGTTTGTTGGACAAACTTTTCAGTTCAGGCTTTTAATTTTAAGGTCCTTTGGAGACATCTCAAGATGATTGTTTGCCTCAGTTAATTCTGGAAAACTTGTGTTTATTATGGACAAAACTAGCTGAAAAGTGCCGAGTCAATCGGCTAACTAGCGGAAGCCAATTATTATAAAATTGATTCCGCCGTCTTTTTTTCGTATGAATGTTCTCTAAATTATCAAGATTTTCCAGTTACCTTTTATTTCTAAATCCATGTTGCTAAAAAACTGTGTAGGAAATGAAAAAGCCGAGTAAATTTAACAGATAATTTGCAAAATCTTTGAATGACTTGACATGATCCTGAACAACTGTGCAGTTTCTTTCCCTCTCAATACACTTCAAATCACTCCAAACCGGACAAATGATGTCGAAGCTTTTGTTTAGTTTTAGAAGACTGTTTTGTTTTGCTTTTCTTTTTTTGTATTCTTTTCTTCGTTAAAAGAGACCATTTTGTTGAAAACCTCTATATCCCGAGCTTGGCAAGTAGGTCAAGTAGATATAGTCTCATATTCCGAGATAGCGAGCCAATAGAATCGCTCGATCTTACGAGGTTGTGTAGTTGGTATATATTAAATGAAAGTAGGGAATGTAAAAGCTTAGGTTGAATATTTCAAAGAAATATATTTAACAAGACCACGAGTTCGAGTTTTCTATCAGTTTCCATGACAACTGTCTTTCTTTTTGGACTAATGAGAAAAATCGGCAAAGTCGATAGAAAACGAGAACAAGTAATCTAACTGTTTTAGTAAAAATCTACTAGCATTAATGAAAAATTTAGTGATGTTTTTTAACCTAAAAAACTGAGAACTTTCGGAAAGCTGCGCACAAATATAAGAGTTTCCATGACAACTGTCTTTCTTTTGGACTGAAGAAAAATCGGCATGCCCGCTAAAAAGAAGTGATTTGATCGATCATAGAAGCAAGTGGAAAAGCTCAAAAAAACAAAAGAAGCACGGATTATCTGACGCTTGGGGAGATTTCTTTGAGTTGTTGAAAGGTAATAATATATAAGTTATTCTACACTTATGTATTCCCTGTTTATCTTATTTAGAAAGATTTTTGTCTCATCTTTTTATCAAACAATACGACGTTTTTGTCTTTGCGTTTTTCTGTGACTTTGAAGACATTCACACCGAAAATCGACCAAAAACGAAAACTAAGTAAGTTTTTCACTTAAGATTATTCCTTTTTGATTTTGCTTAGATATTGCTTATTTATATCAGTTAGTTTAGGCTTGAAAGCCAATTATTTTTACTTTTGGAACTTTGAGTAGTCCGTAGATGTAAGTGATTCAACTGTGCAGCTGTTTTTTATCAAATTGCAAAAATTTCTCAGCTTACATATTAACATTTGTACGTGTTTATTTTGTATGAATATAACTAGTAGTATTTATGGCAAATATAATTACAAACCATGTTTCATCTATAAAAAAAATTGCTGATAATTTGCAAATCACGAATCCCTATTTTTTCTACACACCTATCATTATTATAAGGTGAGTATAGAGCAGCCAATCAGAATGCGAGATTTGTATTAGAATATTAGTAGATTTTTACTAATAAAAATTGGTAGTAGTAGTAGTAGTAGTAATAGTAGCAGTAGGAGTAGTAGTTAGGGTTTTGTGTATCACGCTTGTCTGATCGTTGACGATCCAAACTTAACGGCAGGCATTGGGCCAATGAAACAAGATCTGCTTAACGTAACTCACATTTATCCGGGTGAGGAGTCATCCTGTTCTCTGAACACCAGTAAAACATTTGTTGCAGAATAGAGTTCATCGTTGTTACAGCAATGTCTGATGTTGTAGTAAATATGGTAGTGTCGTCAGCGTACATGTACAGCTTGTCATCCTCAAACTAGCGTAAAGGTAAATTTAAAGCACAATAATATTTAGCTGGTCTCCCAGAAACCCGACAGTGCGCCGTTTACCCCCTCTCTCTGATTTAAGGATATCTGAGGCTAATTAAAATTAGAATCGACAAAAGTCGAAACAAGTGTGGGACTATACGTGTGAATCGAACTCGGGACCTCTTGCTCACTAGGCGGCACAGTAATCACTGAATGAGCTACACTTGATCCTAGTTCTATTAAACAAAGTAAACACTGTTGAATTGAAAAATCTCAGCAAGACATTGCTTTTCCTTAAGGAATTTCAGTAAAATTTGTCTTCTGCACAAGCCAACAAGACAGTACCTCAAGCGAGAAACGAAACTGAATCTAAACCTGGTTTGACTAGTTTACTTGTGCAAAGGGCTACAAGTTGGTTTGGTAAAGGAAATTTTGGCCTGAACATGCAATTGTTCATTTAAAACTGAAATTATCAACACATCATGCATCCTCTACCGGGGTGCTCTATCAGTTTGACCATAGTTGACCTATTTAATTTTACAAACCAGGACATCGCCATATGGTATGGCGATCTCCTGGCTTGTAAAATAGGTCAAACCGATACGGAGCGCAAACTGATAACAAAATCGGCTATACAGGAAAACGACTGGACTGATTGCGCCAAGCGGGGTGCATGCATGTATTCAGTAAATAGGTATCCCAGTGGTGAAAGTAACACTGCTATTCAATGAATTTATCCAATGAGAATTTATTCAACGGATATAGTGCTGTCCACTCTTCGGCGGCGCGATGGACAAACGAACTGCACTATATTGACGGTATGCTAGACTGCGGTTCAAGACCGCTTTTGAAAGCATGAGAACTATAACTGGAACCCATGTTATACATATGAAGACTTGCAAACATTCAGATTCCCCAAAGCATGCAATACTTGATTTAGAATTGACCTACCTTACTCTTTTGTTACTGTCTGTTGACAGTAATTTAAAGTAAGTGCTATAACGGTTGCAATTGTAGTTCTGAGGCAGTGATGATGATGCTACATGAGCTTTGAGAGGCAAAAACTGACTTGAACGAGACGTCATTGGCCATGCATCTTAAGGAAGTAGGGTCTGGTTGTTCGAAAAGCGGATTAGCGCTAAACCAGCCTAGCTAGCCCGCTTTCGAGGCCCAGTTAGTTTGTAGTTCTTTGCGTCTTAGTTCCATCTTTTTTCTTGGAGGTATCAGCTTTACAGCAATAACGGAAGTCATCACCAGTTGACATCATCCATCTAAGGCCATGATATCGCGGATCTGCCGGTAAAATTAATTAACTAGAATTTACTAGCTTGCTCAAAATAATTAATCTTCGTCAGGATACAAAAATAAAAGTCCACTTCCAGTCAAATGTAAACAGTGTCTCGGAAACTGAGCCATCTAGTCTACAAGTGGAATAAAAAAAGTTACTGTAATACTGCAACTATGGCTTTTTGATTTTCTTAACTTTCAACTCTGTACTTTACTCTGCACTTGCTTGAGCGTGACAAGGAAAAAGCGTCGATTGCATTATACTTATCATTCAATCAACTTAGTCAATCAGCTCCTACTATGTAGCATCTCATCAGTCAGGATGCAGACAACGAAGTACACAAAACAGAGAACTAAAAAAAGGGTAAAGCTCTGTTTATAACGTCGAAAGCTCCTTTAGCTACAAGCAACGCTATAAGCTAGTCTCCCAGGAAGCCGACGGCGCGCTCATTCTACCCCCTCTTTCTATCAGTGCTCCGTTTTAAGGGTACGTATTTAAAGCTAATTAAAGCGGAAATGAAAGAAGTCGAAACAAGGATGTGAGATCTGGGGATCGAACTAGGGACATCTTGCACCGAAGGCCGCGCACTAACCATGCAACTGTGCCATCCTTGCTCCTTGAACTACGTACTATAGTCTCTTAATCCTTAATTTCTGGACCCGCGCCATCAGAATAAGGGATTGGGGAAGAATATCCTTGAGTTTAACTTCGTTTTACAGGCTGTTGAATAAATAGATGATAAATTAAAAAGTTGGATGTATTTTTACCTATATTTCAGCTATAATATGATCATGAAGTTGTTCACTTTAAATTTCCAACTTGATGTAATTCGCGCCGGTGTCAGTTTCTCACTGGTTCTTAGTTCCACGTATCTTGATTTAGTATCTTGATTCATTCTTATTGGCTGTTGCTATAGAGACCATAATGGCTTTGGCTCGATGAATATTGTACGCAATAAATTAAAAATAAATTTATTTAGCTTTTTTCTTCTTCTAAAACTCCACTAAGAATAGCAACTCTCATGTAACGCAATGCGACAACGCCGACAAAAACACGTCACTCCGGCGAATAAAGACAATAAAAGTTCGGACATGAACCAATAGAATAGAAACCAGGTTATCAACCAAATGACGATTTCCTTAGCATATATGAGCCTATAAATGTTATTTCCCAAGGAAAATGCTTTATTTAGTTTAGATATGTAATTGAGATGAGCTGACGTGGTCAGGGGTTTTTCTTGTCGTTTCCATTTTTACTTGCACAGGCCTGTACTTCAGCTAATTCAGCCAGAAATAATTTTCCCGCCAATTTTTACCCGCGCGAATTAACCATTTCATTATATAAGCACGTGCTGAGAGGTTGCAGTGGAGCGAAAACGAAAACACTTGAGATGCATGAGACCGTTAAATCCTGCTTGTTCGTCCATGAAAACCAGATGTTGTGTGTTATCTTATGTACTCTTAATCTCTACTTATTTTCTCAGCAATCGTAAGTATACACATTTTGTAACTAAAAAAATTAATTTGACATTTTTTGATTGGAAGTGAGTTAGGAAAAATTATCAACCAATAGGATTCAATGATAAATTGACTTATTGTAAACCCCTTTAAAATGCAACAAATTATTTTACATTTGAGTGTAGTAACGAAGATTACAATCATTATACAAGCAATGCCAATAGATTGTAAGCTTTTCAGATAGTCAATACAACCACATGTTCATTAAAAGTTAGCCTTCTCGCACTCAATTAACTGAAGCGGAATGGCCTCGCCCATAAAGAATACTTGTCTCGCTGCAAGATACTGCCGTTTCACTTGAACAAACGACGCTAACATTTACATACTAGCAATGCATAGCAAACAAAGCTGAACAAAATTAATCTTAAATAAGCGCTAGCACGATATATAAGAATGCACTTGATAAAATCCGACAAAATAATTTGTATAACTGTATCACTTTAACATAATTCAACATTTTACGACTGCGTCATATCAGTGAAACAAAATTTACAGTATATATATCGTTAAATATTTGAAACTTGCAGCTAGGATGGCTCATAATTACTTGATTGACTGTCTCTAGCTTGATTTTTATTTGCAGTTTTACAGACGTTTGGTCCAAACCAGGACCTTCTTCAGTGTACAAAAAACGTTATTTTTGTACACTAAATAGGATCCTTGTTTGAACAAAACGTCTGGAAAGCTGTAAGTAAAAATCAAGCTAGAGACAACCGAATCAAGTAAGATTCACAGCATTTAAAATACTACACTTCTTTAGTTACAAGCTACTGAAACTCAATTAGTAATTGCCATATAACTTTGTCATTTCTATTCATTGAAGACAATTGCCAAATGAACGAGTTTGCTGAAGTATTCCGTCAACAGTTTATCGATGAACAAAGCAATGTGGTTCTCAAAATTGAAATCCAAGTAATCCACAGTAGCTTGTATGGCCTTTACAATAACAAAGGAGTTCAGTAAAGATGATCGAAAACCAGATCTGTGCTTACAAGTTTTCATTAAGTAAACCGATATGGACATAAACAGTTTAAGTTATATTTACAGGCTTTGTAGTAGAAAAACAACAGACCGGCTACACCTTACACATGCACACCATTCAAGGGCTTTCGAAACAGAGTCAGTTTCTGCTTATTCTTAACACTTAACAAGATATATTTTAAGTAAAGTATGGCAAAACGATTTCATGCAACGCAAATTGGTTCCTTACTATGCTTCAAAAGATAGGATACTTCTCCAACTTTTATTTAACATGTTAGCTTTAAAGTTTCAGAGAAAATAAGTTCATAATAATAAGGAATATTCTTTAGTCGCTTTAGTATAATATCTGTTACAAGAATTTACTTCATAAAGTCTGGTTTGTTTGTTATGTAAACTTCGTACGGAAATCGAGCGTTGGCTAACAGCTGTGCGGTTAGGGTTTGGAACTGTAACTTTAGACGCCACCAAAAGTTGCATGCGGTACACTTTAAACCTACATATTTTGTTATTTATTCAATGTTGTTATGTGACTGAGTTATAGCCTAGACAAACGCCACCGCGCTGCCTTTGCCCCGCCTCTCCGATGCAAACATCCATGATTGATAAGTTGCGTTTTCTCGCCCCTCCTTGCCTCTCTAGCCACCCCTCTCTTTCCAGTGGAAGAACAAAGCTATACTCCTCGCATGGCCCCAGAATCTCTCTTTATACTGGATAAATTATTTATCAAGTATAAAAGTGATTTAATAAACAGCAATAATATCTAATGCATAAGAAGATTAAGCTTCCGCGCCAGGCTTCCGTCGATCAATTAAATCAAAGCCAAACGAAAAGTCTTTCAGTTCATAAGTAGCCAAGTGGTCACTCATAAGAATGCCGAGGTTTTAACCTTGGAAAAGTTTAACCTGACAAACCCAAAACTCAGTTTTTGCTCAGTTCAATTTCAAAGCCGAGTCTTAATTTTCCTAAAACGTTCGATTTCCCGACACTCTGAATTTCACTAAAAATAGACTTCGAGTTAACAAATTGAAGATATGATTTGGAGTTGTCTGTCCTCTTATTGACAACACACTCTTGACGTCATAAAATGTTCAAAACTCAAGTGGAATCTTACAGCAATTATTTGAGATAAAAGTTAAAAAATGCTTATTAAACTTACACACTCTAATCAACTAATCAGATTGCGAGATGTTGTAAAAACTCACTTTGCTGGCGCCGAGATTTTGAGACTTTTCTTTCGGAAATTGGAGAAGGATAGATAGATAGATAGATACTTTTATTTAAGCAGGGTAAACCATTCAGAAAATTACAAAGAATTGACTGTTATCAACTGGTGCCCTAGGATGGTACCTTCTTGTTCAGGAGCAAAGCTTGTGTTATTCAGTAAAAACTAAAACAGGATTCTGAAGATTTAGAATGAAATATACAACAGAACGAGCGTTAGCCTATTACTAATACGCGCTAGAGGCGCGGGCCACCTTAACAACTTTTGCTCTGTGTGAGCGCAGTTCGAATCTGTCGCTTCATTGTGATAAATTGCGATGATTTATCTTTGAGGCATTTCTTTCAACAAATGCTTTATGAATCATTATGGAAAAGCCTTTCCCTGTCGTCATGATGCCTGTTTGATTGACTAATGCCCCTATAATACTTTTCATTAATTATAACCGATTCTTAAATAATTATTTGCCATTAACCACAAGGCAGATTCAGAACAGATCCGATTTCAAACGCCCTATACTTGAACTGCAATGATTCCTGGAATGATTTCAACATGTGTAATACAGCTAACAATTTTGATTCTAGCCCAATAAACAATCACTTTAAGGATTATTTGTCTCAGTAATGAATCATGAATCTTCAATTTTGATCATGTTTTTCAGTTTTCGTAAATTTTACTAAATCTATTCATTATTTCAATACCGCGTCGATAATTAGTATGAAATTATCCGGCTTATGCAAATATACACTCCGGTAGTTTAAAAACGTTGTCGCCGTAGGAAAAAGGCGTCAAGCTAAGACCGAAATGAATGGCATTGTAGCTTGATGTTGGTAATGATTCAAACATGTTCAAATCAGACATATTATTAAGCACAATACACTATCAAGAGTATGAAATGCTCTTGTAATTAGTTCTAGTGGAATTCCAAGTGTTTGTTTAATTTACCGATTTACAATATTCGTAAATATAGCGCAAAGGATTATGGATATTTTATAATGTAATGCCGATTTTGATTTATTTTCATGTTCTAGATTTTTATACTCAAGTGCAAGGGGATCTTGAAATAACGTTAGCTTAACGAGCTTATCCAGAAAGGTAACGCCAAGAATCGTAAACACCCGTAAGTCAAAAATTAAAAAGCTTGCGTAAGTCAGGGTAAGCTTGCGTAAATATCAGTAAATAATCTTTTTAGGGACCTGGTTTTTGTTATTGTTTTTGTTTCGTTGTCTTTGGTTTGGTTTGGTTTGATTCAGTTACACGCGCGTCCCTGCCGATTTATTTGACATTTTTATGGATTTCAGAGTTGGGCGCAACATTGCGCGTATAACCTTTGGAGGAGTGGAATTGAGTTCTGTAACTTTTTCTGCGTTGAGCGCAAATTCACAAGAAAAGTTGTATTCATTACCATGGATCTTTAGTTCATGCAGAGTCAGTTCGCAATTTGACAAAAGAAAATGCCCAAAAGTAACTAAGTTACGCTATAGAGCTTGAAAGATATATTAAACCTATAAGTTCGGCATGTCGTTAGAGATAATTGAAGGGTATCGGGTAGTCTTCGGGTTACGCGCTACGAGTTACGCGCTTTTCAAGTTACTCGCTAGATCACATTTCTTCCTGTGCCAAAATTTAAGAAGATATCAGTTAGTTCGAGTTATGCGCTCATCGCGTAATTCGAAGTCACTAAGCGTTCTTAATGACATCGAGTTACGCGCTGGGAGTGGATCAGGAAGAAATGGGTGTGGTCTAGCGCGTAACTCGAAAATTACCCGGCTCCCTCCAATTGAAGCAATTTGCACTAGTAATTGAATTTCGCGTCGTTATTCTCTGGAAGAACTTTGTTTTGTGGGTTCATCAGTTTAACTTATGGAAAAATCGCCACGGTTTGAAGACCCAATTTGAGTTTTGCTGTGTTATGGTTAATTGAACCAATCTTTTCTCATCAGGCTTTTCCCGAACTGCGGAGCTTGTCGATCTCAAGAACGTATGCGGTTTTTAAATATGCATTAATGGCATGCCAAATGTTTAGGTCAACTCATAAAACCTAAAATCTTCTATACTTTAGATATACAAGTTTCTGAACAGCACAAAGTATACGCCTAATCGCAAAAACGTTATCATATAAAAACAGATATTGAACTTTAGTAAATTAGGGGGTGTTTACATGGCACTAGGATCATCCTAGTAGGCGAATCATTCTACTGCATTCTGTTTACATGGAAACTTGTGTCTTCACTTCAGGTACTAGGATCATCCTACTAAACAGAATGCAGTAAATGTATAGCAGGTGGGATGATTCGCCTGCTAGGATGATCCTAGTGCCATGTAAACACCCCCTTAGTTAATTTATCAAATAGGAATAAATTATCACTGACGTCAGACTCGTGTTAAGCTCGGAAATATCGTGATTTTTCGAGTGTTTTACATAACCCTTCTTTCACAGGTTTATGAAAACCACTCCAAACCACCCTATCATGATATTTTCCGAGCTTAACACGAGTCCGGTTGAGGTCAGTGATAATTTATTCCTATTTGATAAATTTACTAATTTACTAAAGTTCAATATCTGTTTTTATATGACTGCAATTAGGTGTATATACAAAACATATTTCCCAGCCAATATTGTAATAGTCGTTTCTGTTAAGAGCTAAAAACATCAATTTTGTACTTGTAGATAGTTCCTCAAGGGTACTATTTTCGCAACAACATAAATTAGGGAATTTTTGCGGTATTTAGGGAATTTGATCTTGGGTATATTAATTGATGGCCAATCTTCGTAAAAATCGTCTTTTCTCTGAAAATCGCTCAACCTAATAGCCGCGAAATCCTCCACGAGAGAAATCGCTACATCTAGTAGCTCACGGCTAAGTAACCTTAATGTATTTTATATTGATATATAGAGGATATTACACAGTGGTGTGAAGATATGGAGTGTATCTTTGAATAGAAAGAAATATTTCACAAGCAAGCTCAGCAAATAAGTGAAATATTTTTTCCACAAGAAGATAAGCTTCATATCTTCAAGCAACCATGTAAATTTTTCTTTTATCATATCATTACTGAGATTTTAAGAAAAAGAGCTGAACATACAACAAATAGTGCACCAAAGAACGAAATAAAAATGTCAACTCGGCCGTTTTGGAACTGAAGTTTTACTGAAATATCACAAGGCTTATACTTTAATTACATGCTACAAATGAGCTAAAGTATTATTTTTGGTTTCTCTTTGTTCTGCCATGTTGGCACTACTGAGTACATAGTAGCTTGAATGGCGGGAAAATCAACCTGATATCATCACATGTGATGATATCGAAATCCTGCGCTCTGATTGGTTGTTTTTAATATCATCACATGTGAATGATATCAATGGCCGATACCCTCTATATTTGCGCGCTCTATTGTGTTGATATCGAAGTAAGTATATGATAAAAATGATTATTCCAGAACCGTCAACGTTCTTGAGAACGGCCGTCAAAATAGACTACAAATTGCAAAGTGTAAACTGGTACCGTCTCAAGGAAGTTTTTTTCAATAACAAAAAAACAACAACAACATCAACTGCAAAATTATACTGACGCAAAAATTACAAAGTTAACTTTGAAATTTCCTATTTTCTAATTCAGTTTCAATTATTACAACAGAAACAATAATTACAACTGATAATTTTAGACGTGTTTGTTTGTGTAAAAAGCGGCTAGGTTTAAAGATTCGCATAGATTGACACAATTAGGTTATTAGCGTTTCCTTCCTATGAAGGCAACAGGATCGCAACAACAGCTTTTGCTAATTACTGAGGGTGACCTACGTACGTACGATATGAAGACCCTGAAACATCGGCCCGATCTTAGTTCCAACCAAATCAGAAAAATTCAAACATATCAAACATATTGAGAGATTTTTCGCAAAAGTGCCAAAAACTAGCCTTTCTTGCAAGCTTTAATCCAAGTTTTCGTACTAGATTAACCCTCAAATTCTATTTTTATCAGTTAGAAACTTATCTAATCAGATAAAAGGGCTGCATGTTTTTAAAAAACTGTTTTTGGAATTGTACAAAGTTGATATTTTGCATCATGATTTTTATTTAGATTAGCAGCTTTCAAGCTAAATGTAAAGATGGCAAATGAGCGACTAGAGGGCTCCAGGGCTAAACCTCATTTTGAATTCAAGTTTTCACTTTGGATTAACAATTTAACTCGACTCTTATGGACCAAAACCAATTACAAACAGCCCAAACTCTCTGTAAGAAATTTCTTTGGCTTTGTGCGACACTTAGTTCAACTGAGTGATTTTTGTTGCTCAATGCTTAAATATGGAAAAAAATGTTCTCTTAAACTATTGGTCTTTTTTCTTTTTTGAAAAAGACATTTTTGTTCCAAACGTTTTGAAATTGATAATCAAAACTACTACAAAAATAGAATGGTCGCGCTGGTTTCATGAAACTGCAGTCAGAACATTCAATTAACTCTATGATAATCAGTCATTCTTAAACAACGCCTGTTAGCATGATTCAATCATTGTTGAAATGTGTTTCAGTTTTTACTTTGACATTTTGCTAAAACTGGTATACTAACCAGGCCATTTGTATTTTCCTGATTTCAGTTCAAGCAGTTTGTCTTGAAATTTTATCGCCTAAATCCTGGATTACACAGTTTTCCCACTAGATTCACTTGTCATTTATAATTCCTTGTGTTCTCTCAAGTGAGTTTGTTCTTCTGGTTATTTCAAAGATTTGCAGATGCAAATGTATTTTTTTCGGATATTTTTGATAAAAATGGCGACCACTTAAATTGTTTGTCATCCTAACTTCAGCCTCAGTCGATAATTGCATAAATTATAGCAAGAGGCGGTAAATTTGCGACGCGCCTGTGTGAAGTACTTAGGGGATGTTTACATGAAGGTTGTCCCTTAGCTATGATAACACCTTTATTGTCCCCAGGGAAAAGAAGGCAGAAGGGGTTATCCCACAATTCGTCATGTAAACATCCTCTTAGATCTAGAAGGATCTGATTGCAGAACAAATTTAACGTGGGTCAATTACGTGTAGAAATGTGGCCTTTGTTTGTTTCAAATTTTGAATAAAACTTTCGATCCGAAAACAGAATGATTTAGCAAACTGTTTACATACGGCCAACCGAAGGTTTCAAAAGCAGAGGCAAATTATCAAAACACCACATAAGAACACATAGCACTGCGTACATAGTAGGGCATACACAACAAAGCAAGTAATCGCACACGAGAAATTCCTGGTTCTATCAGTCCTTCCTAAAGGAGCCGACAACGTTAGGATCCCGTAATTTACGGGGAAAAGTGCGCGAGTACCCGTAAACTTGACTGTAGCGTAAAATCACAGAAATTGAAATTGTAGTGTGCTTTTAGAAACATTCGTTCACTTTAATTATAGGGCAAGTTAACGGGTCCGTAAGGGTTGTAAGATTATCGGGTCTTTCGAGAAACAGGATCTTTTGTCGTGAGTTCAGTTTCGCGTCATTGTCCTTCATAGTTACTAGAGTTGAGAGGCGAGAGGCATTTGTGTGAAATATGACTTCCAGGTTGAATAGCTCATATCATGAATACACTTCAATATTTTTGAACAATTAAAGGCTTCAATTCGAGGCTATCGAGCAAGTTATGTTTCGATTTACATTCCATACAAAAGCTTGTGCGCATTTAAAGCGTACGAATCTCGAAAATAGCAGTAAAACAAAAAGGTCTATATCCTTTTTTCAAATATTTTCTGATTTTATTTGAAAAACATTCCAGACGGTTTAACGATAGATTTTTGAGCTTGTAATGTCGGTAGTTTGTCGTTATCTTTGAAAATAAATGGAATGATACGATTAGGAAACTCAAGTTTGCTAACTGTGGAAAACATTGTAGGAAACAATATTGCGTATATTCAAAAATAGCCTTTTTGTGATTAAAATGCAAAGGAATAACGAATAACGAATAACTTCTAAAGCCATTAAGACTAAGAACAGACTACAAAATTTTTCATGAAATGTCCAGAAATGGCTATTCTATCAGCTAATAGAGGGATTTCACGACAGCCACGTTTGTGGTCAAAATAATAGACCTTTTCTCCCATGAGAAATGAAATCTTTTGTCATTCAAAAACTTTCTATTGTACTTGCCCACAAACATGACTGCCATGAAATCCCTCTATATATGACAACGAAAAACAGCGGGACATCTTTTGAGACGCCATGTATAGTGGGTTAACCATTATTGATGCATAATGTTCAACTAAATACTGCCTTGGGAATTACAACATGAAATTGTTTTTAAATTATTGTATCGTCCATAGTTTGTATTTCTTAGGAGTTAAAAGATCGCTGCTAGGGGAGTTAGCAACGGGAATCTTTTTACGACATACTGTGATGGCAGGGGACGCGACATGCAAGCTTTCCAAGATCAGTCTTACGTCCATTAATACCAACTCAACTGGCTTAGGGTCCGTTCACATGAAGGCGAGTTGTCCCTGGTAGCAAGGATAACTCTTTTGTTTTGTGTCCCCCAGGGAAAAGAAAGCAAAAGAGTTATCCTTGCTACCTGGGACAACTCGCCTTCATGAAACAGCTAGCTTAGACAAATTAAACCTGGTAGTTTTTTTTTCTGTGTTCCACGCCCTCCCGGAGGTAATTAAGCTAAACAAGGTTTGAATCTGGTTAGATGTGTGCACCACACGATATGACTTGCAAATGCAATTTAACAACTTTAAACGATTTTTAAACATGTCAATAGTGTATAAACGAGATAAAAGATTCTTTGCATTTTAGTGGAAATTCGGCGTTCATTGCATGGTCATTCCTGGTATGATCGTGTGATTCTATCCAACAGCGCATTCACAGCAGCAGTCAGCTTTCTGGTTAATCGAAGTAGCAGGTGCAGGGAGTTCAGTGGAAGGCGTTTAACAATTTGTTATGCATTTGCAAGTCATATCGTGTACATGTGGTGCACCCATCTAACCAGATTCAAACCTTGTTTAGCTTAATTACCTCATAGATTTTAGTTTTATTTAGCTTGAGAGCCCCGGCTTAGTTTGAAAAATATTTTTTTTCTGTTTCGGGGGCTTCCTCAGTTACTGTTATCAATAACAATAGGATACTGGAAACTATTAAAGTTAAAGTTAAAGTTATAAACCAAACAGCATGGAATGTTAATCATAAGGAATATACAGCCACTCAAGCGATAGAGTTCAAGTTCGAGTTGTTTTATTCATACACTTATAAAGATATTTTACATACACAATAATATTTCAGATAGTTTGTATTTACAAGAAGTATGATTTGTTCAGAGGCATGTTGTAATATATGACAATACAAACAATAGATCTATTTAGTGTGCAGTGATGGTTTAAGTAGTGGAAGCTTTCGAGTAAACCATCACTACAATTGAGGTGTATGTACTGTTAAGTGGTAAGAGAACTTAGAAAGACTAACTTTAAAATACTTTAAAATATGCAATCTATTCATTACACTGCTTGTTGATTCAATAGACCAAAATAAAACCCACGCGACTACACCAAAATGGAGTATGGCATGGTTAGCTGAAAAAAGTTGTTTTTCGGCTTTGCAATTGGTTTTTAACACAAACAAATGTAGTTATTCAGTGTATATGTCCCTTTTGGGTGAGTCTGTAGGACTTGCACGTCACAAGAGAGCCTTCCTTCATTGCCTTGGGAGTTTGCTCGACAATGTTTTTTCAAAATAGGTGTGCACAAGAGACATACATACATCATTGTATCTCCCGCAGTTCAATGTGCATTCTCGTGTGTCATCAATACCAGACTAAGTATTCCTTCCTCGACCGTATGTTATCAGACTGGAAATGTGGGGGGTAAAGGTACGGGGAGCAGATTTCATCTTTTGAAAGTTTTGAGTTAAATCATCATGAACGAATTAATGATGAAGCCGAAAGGCCACGCACATTTGGACTCCGTATTTATCTCCTGTTTACAGCTTTGGTTCTTGATTTACGCCAATCTAAATGCCGTCAATCAACAACAACAACAACAACAACAACAACAACAACAACAACTTTATTTTTACCTTACGGAGTTACATCAATGAATTATAATAAAAAATTAACGGCTCAAGTATGTTTCTATTTCCTATATTAGTGTTCTTAAGTCACAAAATGCTGTTTTAGATGAGGGATCTTCCAGAAATGGAGTCTCAGCCCAATGGAAAGAGCTGCTACACTTCATTCTTCATTAGATATGTAAATAAGTCTCCATTCCAAGACTCAAAAGTAAATGGGATAAATCTTATTTGTGGTGATTATATTTTGTATTCCTTTTATTTGTATTGGCCAATGTAAGATGATGATGATGATGATGATATGATGATGATCTTTCTTCATATTGATGTTTTCTTCATCTCTTCACTTACTATACATTTTTTCAGGATATATTTACACTCACATACATACTAGCTAACAATTAGTTCTAACTATCAAAAATCAATAATTTCAAGTTGTAGGGGGAAACCACTGGTCTATCTCGACTAGTGTACACTATTTGTAGACTATTGGTTATATATCATTTGTACATATATTCTGAATGAATAAACTGTAATTGTAACTGTAACCGCCCAAGCAAGAAGACACAAACGTCCGTGTACGTATTTACTCAATTCGTGTTCGACATTCCATCTTTTGTTAATAGACGACCTTGTGTACAAATTTGATGTTTTTACTGTATCTGAAACATGGCTTAAAGACTCAGTCTCCAACCTTGAACTTGAGATTCCAGTTACAATCTTGTCCGCCTTGCCCGACCAGGAGAAAAGTGCGGCGATGGAGTGTGTGTTTGCAGCCCTACAAAGCAGATGTTTTACAATTAAGACATCACCAGTGTATCTGACAGCGGATTTCATCAACTTTGGATTAAAGTTCAAGTCAGAAATCTCAAATCCTTCGTGGTTTACACCATATACAGGCCACCAGATACACTACCAACCTGCTTTGACTCGGTCTTGTCTCCTAGCTTCATAAACGCTTCACTGTTAAATAAGCCAATCTACATCCTAAGTGACGCCAATTCCATGCAATCTACTCAATTTTCAAAGTCCTGATTGAATGTGCTGCCCCACTGGATTTTATTGACTTGTACAATCTAACACAATTAATTAAGTCGCCAAAAAGAATCACCCAAGCAACTGAAACTTTGGTCGATGTTATATTGGCCTCAAACGTAAAGCAATCAAAAGCAAGTAAAAGAAGCGAAGGTTGTCCCGTGTTTAATTAGCGATCATGACCTCCTATACGCTAAGCTTCAACTCAAGCAGGCCAGACCTAAACCATCCTTTATTCATACCAGAAGTTTAAAAACCCGATTATTTCTTGTCAGAATCTGAGAAGGTGCCTTGGAGCGTCATGGATATGTTTGACGAGATTGATGACAAACTGTATGTGTTTCATTCATTATTCTCGGATATTCTGAATGATCACTCACCCGGCCCTAAATTAAGGACGGTGAAAGTTCGTGGGCGAGCAAACCCGTTTGTTACATAGAACAAATACGCGAACTTATGAAGACTAGCTCGTGACTTCTATCAAAAGCTAGCACGACGGAGTAAACATCCCCTTGCTTGGAACGCTTTGAAGAATTTCAACCGTGAAGTCAAGAGGGAAATAAGAATGGAAGAAAGGAGCCATGTCATAGAGCAAATATCCAATAATAAGAATAATACGAACTCTCTATGGAAAACTATTTGAAGCTGTCTACCTAAAAGATCACGAAATACTAAAACCTACAGCAAGGTTGATGAAACGACCGCCGAAGAGTTCAATAATTACTTCATTAAAGTGGGTAAGAAGCTGTAAGACCACGGTAAAGAAAATCAAAGATTTGGCTATTGGACTTAATTACGATCATTCTGAGTTAACACTTACTCTACAGAGGAACAGTTTACCTTAAGCATCGTAAAGGAGAAGGAAGTAGAATCCATCATCATGACTTCGGTCCTTGATAAAGCTCATGGAGATGACAAGATACCAATAAGGTCATTATTTAGGGATAGCCTACCAGCCATTTTTCCTGCTGTCACGACTCTTATAAATACCTCGATCCTTCGAGACTAGTGCGTGTCTTTCCGCCAAACAAGTGGAAAGTTGCCGAAGTACTACCAACCCACAAGGACGGTGATTATCAATTACCAATGAACAACAGGCCTATCTCATTGCTGCCTGTGCTGTCCAAAGTCTGTGAAAGAGCTGCTTATGACTAACTGGCAGCATACTTACAACAAGATGTCCAGCAGTCAAAGGTATGTCTATCAAAACAATGTTTCACTCTATTAATTAATTTGTGCTAAGCGAGCTATGCAGGACGACGATATGTATATATATATGTATATATGATATGTGTTCATTAAATGTCAAATTACTGTTCCAGGACTACTCCAAGGTATTTAGCTGTATGGGATGGAGTAGCTGCTTGCCCATAGGAGACACATGACAGTCTTCCTACTTTTACCAGCATCTGTCGGCTCCCAAATAAAAGGAGTTTGGTTTTATCTGGATTCAGCAGAAGTTGGTTGTCCAAGCACCAATTTTTGAATCTCTGTAGGTCGCTGTTGATCTCATTTGCAACATCAGATGGATCTTCTGGGACAGAAGGAAATCATTAACTTGGTGTCATCAACATAATTCTGTGTAAGGCGCAGTGCTGTGGAACTGAAGGATAAATCATTGATGAAGATGTTATAAAAGGCCACCAGAATGCTTCCTTGAGGAACTCCATATTCCACCTGTAGTGGTCTAGACAGGTATTAATTCGTACTGCTTGGTAGCGATTTAATGGGTAACGTTAACTGAGCATCCAACATTTATAGAAGGAGAGGCTCCGGCGTGCTGTAGCTTTAATGACAGTCTCTCGTGGTTTGTAGAATCAAAAGCTTTGCTCATATACAACAGCAGATACAATGGGAACGGAATGTTACGCTTGAGTCAGCAACCGTTTGTGGGGAGGATTCGCGTGGCGTGACGAGACTAAAAACGGCTGCGAAGGAGACTATACAGTCAAAGCGGATGTAGAGAATGTCACTCTACAGAAACCTCTGTATTGTACACTACAGACAAGATCCTCCAATCTATCATAATAAAAAGACGACCGCAGTTGTGCTGTTGGATATGAGCAAAGCTTTTGATTCTATAAACCACAAGAGACTCATTAAAGTTACAGCACGTCGGAGCCTCTCACATAAATGTTGGATGCTCAGTTAACGCGTTACCTATTAAATCGCTACCAAGCAGTACGAATTAATTACTCGGGCTTCCGTAGGAATGCCCGAGTTATAAATTGAGCTTCGTTATTTTTAATTAATTAAAACGGCTAGGTAATTTTTAACTCGTGGATTGCAAATCCACGAGTTATAGTGAGGGGTCAAAATATGCAAATGAGTCACTCACTCACTCGCAAATGTGTTTAACTATGCTACTGCGCATGCTCGACGCGATTTACAGCAGGCCGAAAGTAATGTGTGTACGAGATTGAAGGAAATATGATATTGGGACTCCTGTGTTATTCAAATATGCATCGATGACGTTTGTTCGAATTCTTCAGCCGATAGGCCCTTTGCAGTATGTTGGAATGCAGCTCAATTTGGAGGGCAAGACAAAAGAATTTCAATGTACTGTTAGCTGGAAACCATTGTTTTTGCCCTCCAAAATGCGCTCATTCCAACATGCTGCAAAGGGCCTATATTTGTACACGAAACGTACACGTTGGAATTTTTAGGCTCATGAGTCTGATGTAACATCACGCAAATACAGGAAACCAATTTTGGCCTAAAAAGTATGCGTATTATTAACTGAAGAATCTCTTATGGCTTGAAATTGCTACTAAAGGCTAAGGATTACACAAAAGACACTTCACGGAAGGAAAAAAATGGGGAATAACATTCAGCTCTCAATGCTTGTTCAGTCCTGAATTGTACTTAATATCATTCGTTTGATCTAAAGCGTCGAATACAGTAGACACTGCAGCACCTTTGACCGTGATCATGCAATGTACTACGAGTCTGATTGTCAATAATAAACTATATCGAGCCACCTTAATGAATAAATCAGAATATAATTATTGACATCCCATGCACCATTTCGGTCTCAGCTTCTATGTTTTTAGACCCGACAACGTTTCTTCAATTGACTATATCTTTAGTTATATTTGAATGTATACTTCTTCTGAAACCGGCCCTGTAAAGGGATGAAGTTAATAAAGTATGTATGTATGTAAACAGAAACTCATAAGGGGTTTGAGACGTGTCAGTAGCACAGGTCCCATGCTCCCGAATATTCAAATTATACAAATAAGGCAAAGTCGTTTTTTGACCATATTTGGAAAATGAACACTCGGTCACTTAGTAAAGTATATTTTGCATTTTTATGACTTTGGACATCCTAAAGTGCAACTTCGTACTCTGAAACTTAAGTTTACGATCAGCTCCAAATGTTGAGTTCTCAAGGCAAACACTAAGTGGATTTACGAAGCATTTAATCGCTCTTTCAGTTACTTTAAACCTACATTCAGAACAAATAAATAAACAACTGTATTTAGTATTCTACCTAAGCGCTTCTATTTATTTGTATTTTTTTAATAATGACTGTCTGTTTACAAGTATAAAATCTCTGTAAAATTACTTCGCATTCGAGGTTACGATTAAAGCGTTTCCTTACCAGAAAATTGCCCTGGTATGGGCTCCGAGTCTTAATTCAACAATTTAGTCAGTTACTTTGAACTAAAATTCTTTTTCATTTGGAGCATGATTTGATCACTATAAGCAGCTGGAAAGTGAGCAACATATAGATGGGGAAATTGCTCTGCCATTTTTGAAGGATGATATCAAATATGGTCATAAAACGCTTGATTTTGCTCATTTGAATATTCTGGAGCATGGTACCAAAGAAATGTATTGTTGTTACACGTTTCAACCCCTTATGAGTTTCTGATGTAAATCAAAGTTAGTTGAACAGTTTTTAGCGTTCCATTTGAAACTCTAAACTCTATTTGTCTTGCAATGTAGCAGAAAAAGTTACATCGTGAGTCCTGTAGGGTTTTCTTTTTTGAAAGAAAAGGAAAGCATGACAACAAAATGAAAACAGCTCGTCCCACGTGCCATGTGATGTAATATTTAGCTTTTCTTTGGAGGGGGGAGGGGAGAGGGATAATTTCAAAACTGCTTTTCGATCGTCAGACGCTTGTGCGCATTGAATGTTTTAGTGCCATGTTTTCACTACAAATAATACCACGGTCAAACATTTGCGCATGCGCGAGATTTCGCGGGTTTTCGCGCGCTCGCGTCATGATTGCTTGGAGTCCATGCGATGTTTACCAGACCAAATAATTTTTTATCTCAATTCATATTTCATATAAACGATAGACAATGACATACTAAAGAGCACCGTAAAATCTTTATTTTGATCAATTTTTTTTCCTTAAAATATTTGTATGAGTTTTGCTTGGGCTTCCTGTGGTCCGCCAAAGCTGACTGCTCACTAACATTTTTGATAGAAAATAGAATAAAAGAGATAACTTCATGGTCGATAGAAGATAGAATATTCTTTAGCATTGTAATTTTTTACCTAGTTTTGCTGTCCTACTCGACCTCATAAAAATGTACAAACAGCTATAAGAAAAGACATTAACTGAAATTAATTCTAAATGGCGTTTACTAAGATATAAATGTTATACAACTGCTCGATATTTACATATAGAATGTACTAATACCTGTTAGCACAACGTTATGCCTTTTACAGTTTTTGCAATCTTGATTCTGAGGATAATGTACTTTTTTGTTGTCAGAAAATAAGGGACGCACGAAAAATGTCGGTCAAAACCGAGAAACGCGAGTTTTTCAGGTTATTCCAATGAGAAAAATAGGTAGAGGAATATAGCTAGGGACTAAGACTAAAAATGCTTTAAAGGAAATTCTAAAACTTTAAAAGGAATACATATATATAGTCTTGAGTCACATATAAATATGTCCAGCATTGACTAAAACAGATTGCTAAGATCTTGACTTTCTGTCATGGCGTAGTAATACATATCATCACTCATGAAAGGCGACAGTGGGTTCAATGTCTCGTCATCGATATCATCTAGCGGTGAATCATGGGAAGAGTCAGAATCAGACGGGGTTGGTGGAAGTACTTGCGAGTCTGTTGTCATAGTTTCCTCATGTCTGTTGCTGATTGGCTGAAGAGTGTTCTGTGGGGGGTACTGAGCGAAAAGAGAACGTAAGAAATGGAAAGGCGAGCTTTCTTCAGTTGGCACTGCGTCGTTGTTTACTTGCTGAGGTAATGGCTTGGGTGGATTAAGCATTAAGTCCAAGGCGAGTTGTTCAAAAGTGGCATTCAGATGTGTGGGTTGATCCCCAAGGTCAGCGGTAGTTGATTGTTGATCACGTGACTGTTTACGCGGGACATTATTGTGTAGGTGCTGCTGATGATTGCCAGGAACGTCAACGTTGAATAGTTCCTCAATTTGAAATGGCAGCCGAGGCTGCAGGCCCAGGACTGTATCAGCACAAATCGTGGACTGCTGGTTGATCGGCGAGTCTGGAAAGCCGTTAGGTATTTGAGTAAACAACGATGCATCCCATGATACATCCATAGTCATCGCTTGTTGGATCAAGTCTTCTGTTGTTGCTTTGGTTTCATGTTTTTTAAAGATTTCTTCGCATTCTTCAGGAGCTAGCTCTTTTACGGGCAAGCAGTCGTGGTTGGGATTTCGATAGATCCAGTTCACCAAGGGTGGATTCTCTGAGCCTCGCAGGTAAAGTTTGATATCCTGTAGGATTTTCAGTATTAATTAACACTATTTTTCAAAGCTAGTCTGGGTGGCATGGGTGAGACAGTAGCGGCCAAAGGGAGAGGGAAGGAGGATCGGCAGGGAAATGGAGGAGTTTGAGGGAATAGGGGGAGAATGGGGGAGCTCCCATGACTGGCTTGTAACATCCTAGAGCGCTTTTCATATGAGTGTGAAATTAACAGAGCGCGCCGCTCTGGACTGTGTCAGTGCTGATAAATATACCACTTATTCGATATTTTTTTGTGTATTACGGGCTGATATTTTACGAGTCGCGTATGTATTTTGCCGAGCCTTTAGGCGAGGCAAAATGCGAGCGATGAGTAAAATGTCAGCCCGTAATACACAAGAAAATATCTTATAAATGATTTAGCTATTTAATACGCAAACCGGATTTCTAGAGGGTATTACCGTTTCATATTGGCCCTCAAATGATACTTTATTTGGTACATTTACGTCACAATTGTATAATAAGTACATAAACACATTCGACATTTTTGTCGTAACCATGGATACCGTGTGGTGACAAAGCCAGATTTTACTATTCAAACTTCCTGCATTGTAGGAAAAATTAGAAGCTTATTGGCTCCATGGAGTACGCGGTAAAAATAAAACTTCTTTACTTACGTCTTTTGGAAAAGGTACTTCAAGAATGGTTCCTGGCGATGCCTGAATAATGATGAGCGAATGGTCTTTGAACTCTTGGACTTCTTGAATATCCTTCAGTGTTACGTAAGCATCTTTAAGACCAGTCAAGGTAAATAATATAATGTTTCCTTACTAATAGCTTTACCTATATTATTAGCCTATACTAATAGTTTTACCTGATAACTATTGTGTAATGTTAAGGCACACGGTACAACTTTCTGCAACACTGTGCGCATCACAATTGCACCGTGTGTCCATTCCTTCAATGGTGAGCGCAACGATGCAGAAATAACAAAGTTAGTAAGTAGAACTCGATCCTAAACCTGCGCGCAACGTCTGAGGGGCAGACTGGCACGGTGCTTCTTTGTGTTCCGCGCAATGTTGCTGAAAATGTCGCAAGAAAACACTCGTGTTTTTCATATTTTCACTAGGTAAAAATATAAAAAAAATATGTACTGCAAGTCCCGGATGTTCGCTCGTGCTCGCATTTTCCCGCCTTTTAGTTTCTGCTTCTTGTAGCTTGTTCTTATAAGCAATTCCTTTACTCATTTCGCAACAAATATGAACACATAAGCAACGTTAAAACGACTGCCCTCGCGTAAAGGTAGGGTTTCCTTGACCTTGTAAATTTTGGGCGGGAAGGGGAGGTCTAAAACACTAACAACATAAATATTTAAAACAGAGCAACATAGAACACAATTAGGGCATTTATACGAGACCAAACAGGACGCGTCTTAGATAAGGCGCGAATCGCTCCATATAAAGTGCACTTTTAGGCACTCTTCACTCGTATAAATGCCCCTAATGAATCGGAAAATGCCTAGCAAAGGGATATAGTCAAATGATGCACAAAAATAGATGATAGTGGATTGATAATAAATGATAGCAGGTGATGATTGTCGATGATATATAGTAAGTAATAGTTACTAATAGTTCAGACACGCTCTCTTTTGATTATGCTAACTGATATATCATCTACTATATCATAAGGAATGAAAAGAAATCTGCAACACCGTAAAAAAAGAGAACTGACGTTTCGAGCCTTTGCTCTTCGTCTGAGTACAAGAGGAATATTGAGGAATATATATATACTAACAAAAACTATCGTGAAGCTTTTGAAAATGTTCAAAATTCTCCCGATGGTTGACCGTTTGACCACGCGTAAATAATACTGAATGATAAATAGTAGATGATATTCAAACCTACTATAGTACATTCTAAAAAAGGATATCGAATTGACGCGTTATCTCTTGTGATAGACCGTAGCTCCTCTCGACATTTTTCGATCTTCTGATCAAGTTTTTTCTCTTTTTCCTTCAGTGCTTCGATGTCACAACGCAGCTTTTGTAAAAATTCGTGGTTTGTTTCAAGTTTGGACGAATGTCTGTCTATCTCCCTACAAAAATATCAAGTATATATATGTTACTGCAGAACGTAGAAGTTAGACGTATAAAGTAAGTATATTTATTCTATGGATATGTCAACACTCGTGTTTTTCATGTATTCACTAGGTAAAAATATGAAAAAATTATGTACTGCAGGTCCCGGATGTTCGCTCGCGCTCGCATTTTCCCGCCTTTGAGTTTCTGCTTCTTGTAGCTTGTTCTTATAAACAATGGTGGCTTCTCGACTTTCGTCGAGGTTTCGGACGCAGATTTAGTGAGATTTTCAAAAGAAAATTGAAAACGCAGCAAAGAAAACTGAATGTGATTTTTGAATCTTCAAGGGATATCTGGCAGCGATAAACCAACAATGAGACATCGAAACATTACCGGTTTTACGAACAAAATATGCTAACGAAATTCATTTTGGCGGTAAGTTATATAAATATGTTTTACTTTAGTTTGCTCTTAGTTCATCCATATGATAAAAAGAAAATTACACGGTGGCTTGAAGATAAAAATTTATTTTGTCGTGTTAAAAACAATATTTTAGTTCTTCGTTGCGCTCGTTCGTAAAACAATGTTTTTCTGTCAGCCGTCAAAAAATTCAAATTCATATCTTCGCGCCACCGTGTAATATCCTCTATTTATGAACAATACTGAGTACAGGATGCTTCATGTGACGTCAACCACTGTCATTCATGTGCCATCCTGTGACCAATTGCCTGTTTAATAGTGTTACAATATGTTTCTTAAATTGCGCACAACACAGTTGTACCATGTGTCCACCCCTGTAATGTTGTGCGCAACGTTGCCAAAATGATGCAGAAGTAGAACTCAGTTCTTAACCCAAAACGTTTGCTCGCAACTGTTGCTGGTATTGACTCACGATGTAACTCTGTTTCGCGCCCAATGTTACAGAAAAAAAATTCACGAAAAGCTGCATGGTGTGTCTGGGCCATTAAGGCCGGTACAGAACGACAGGTAAATGAAAAAGCAAAGGGAATGGACACAATAACATTGGTATGTATATGGGGATATAGGCAATTGCTAGAGAGCCGAAAAAAGCATGGGTGATCCAGTGCCAGTACGTGGACCGAAATGGGATCCTGGAAAGCATATTTATTGGTCCGAACTGAATAGTGATAAATGGACAATAGTCACAGCAAGAGGTAAGAGAAGGAATCCCCGCAACCCATCATAGGCACTCTTTGATGTTATTTTAGGAAACTCGATAAACTGATTTTAACCGTTACTATGCCAGCGCAACCATCTAACACCGCCTTCGGGCTAATGGCAGACTACCAAGCGAGATAGACATTTCTTATAAGTTATTTCAATTTGCGTGCGAAAGAACTATCTGATCGACAGTTTTGCTGTAGTACCAAAGTTTATATCAGCTAGCTAACTTCAATCAATTAAACATATACGCCAGTTATAACTTGAAGAAATACCCACACTGAAATTTCGGTCCACTGGCACTGACACTTTTGATCATCACTTTTCTATATCAGTTACAAGTCGCCTCCAATCAAGTGTCGGTCACTGACCTTAATTGAGCACTTAGCAACAGTCATTTTCCCTTATAGCATTTCTTTGATGATAGTTTAAATAGACACTGATTTAGCAAACGCGATGCGAGATGAAAGATGACGCCGCGCGCGATGACGAATTTTGTTCGAAATGCGCGAGAACAAGCAAAATGGCGTCCTGAACGTGGCTTCGTCACGGTCGTCACGCAACGAACGACTTTGATCGTCATCTCAAGTCCTGGGTCCAGTCACCCTAACCCACGCTTAAATATAAAAAAAAACATTGAAACTGGTTAACGCTAATACACTTTTAAACAACAGTTTCGTTCTCGCGTCCCGTTTGCTAAATCAGGGATCACGAGCGGGATCGCCCGCGATCCCGTTTGACCACCGTGAACATATCTTACACTACCGCACGCTGACGTAAACATTTTTTTTCTATTTTTTTCTCTCTTGAAAACTTCATTGAAAGTTACCCCCCCCCCCTCCCCCAAAGGAAAGTGTTCGAATAATCAAGAGGGTAGCCTTGGCAACGGTGATATGTTCACACGTGCAGTTTTAGTATGCACTGTGAAAACGACACGGTCACGGCACGGTGCGGTCCGCTTTACACTCGATACGAAAATTGCTCTATGGGTGCGTTTACTGAGCGAATTCATTGTAAATAAATGTACGTATATATCTTTTCTACTGGAATGGCATGGAGACTCGTCGAGCTACTAGCTCAGCCCGGGACCTAATCGTCCACGTAAACCCACCCATCTTCACGGGTGTATTGCGTATAAAGTTTTAGACACCAGAGAAATCCTGGTTTCTACATCACTTAACACTAATCTCGCGATCTGATTGGTTGATTAGAGTGTGTTAATAAGAGGACAGACACACTGCCGACGCGTTTCGGCGCGCGCTCTCGTTCTGTTGCCCCGTTTGACAAGGATTTTTTAACTTTTATCTCAAATAATTGTTGTAAAAAAGAATTGAAGATGGTTTTGAGTTGTCTGTCCTCTTATTGACACACTCTTGACGCAATAAAATGTTCAAAACTTTGCAGTGAGATTCGACTGTAAGTAAGACTTCAGTTCTATGAATTTTCATTCATCGTCTAACTGCAAGTTTTTGTTATAATTTGTCTGTGAAGTATACATGCCAAAATGTTGCTTTGCAAAAAGAGGATTTGCTATATATTACGCCAACAGTAGATTTGCCGGTCTTTAAACAATACACAACAACAAAATATGTTTCAATAAATCAAAGAGCCCGTAGCATAGCCATAGCATGAAAATAAAGCCATGTAAAGATTATTGTTAATTTATTAACTCGTTCAGAGCAGGAATACGGTACATGAATAATTAATGAGCCATTAAGTGTCACAGACAAATCGTAGAATAATGTCTGGCTGTATTTATTTTTTTATGTTCTATCTTGATCTTTGCCGTCTGGAGACTTCTTCTTTCGGAAATGCATGTAGAATGTATAGCATTGTAAATAATAAACTGAGGTACCTATCTGACATGTATCTGAGCTATGCGAAAGCATATTTGGTTGAGCCTCTTAATCAAATCCTCAAAAATGACGGAACTAAATAATCATGTATCCTGACAAAAAATACACCAAAATCTTCGTAATTCATTCATCTGTTCAAAACATCGTGGATTTTTTCTCGCGTAGCGCATGAATCAATTGATTTACCGCACAAAACGGAAGTAGACCATGGACTCAAAGTTGCATGGATAAAATACAGTTAGGCCAAGTTCAGACGTCGAACTTTTGCCGTGTCGAATCTAATAGTTGCAATTTGTAAATGAGAAGTACGGCGTCTTAACCTATTGTATTTGACAGATTTGATTAAGTATTAAGTTGAAAAATTCAGTTTGAATCAATTTTGTCAAATTCATTTGGTTCAGAAGCTGCAATTCTCATCTACAAAATGCAACTATTAGATTCGACGCGGCAAAAGTTCGACGTCTGAACTGGGCCTTAATGTACCAAATGATAGTCCTCCAAACTCAAATTAAAGGGACATAGGTTTTTTTTTCACTCTGACTCATAAAATATATGCCAAATGAAAGCATAAACACTAAAGATACATGATCCGGGTGGGGTTTTGAACATTTTAATTTTTCTTGAGATAATCGACGATTATAAACAGCTTCACGGTCATTTCAGTTTCAAAAAATACAGTAAATGTACCACGTGATAGTGGTCCAAATATATCGTCAAAAAGACGGAGGTTTTTTTTCACTCTGACTGATAAAATATATACCAAAGAAAAGCTTAAAAATTAAAGATACATGGTCTGGAAGGGGTTTTGAACATTTTAATTTTTTTCTTGATATATCGACGATTCTAAAAACTTTCACGGTCATTTCTATGCCTAATTTGGCGAGCTCTGCGCACGACTGCACATCCGAGCTATAAGAGTATTTCTTAGCAAATATTTTGCCATGTTTTAGGCCAAATATCAGTTAACTAACCCAAGTGACATCCTCATTATGAACTCATTGTCAGTAGAATTTAAAAATCACCCGATTTCGGCAGTTCTGGAATGTGGTTTTTGTTCATTCCCTGATGCGAGCCGCTGCGCTCCTCACTGGGTCTTCTTCATGGTCGATGCACGCGAACAGACAGCAGAGATTCAGTTTATATATACATGGGATAAACTATAGATAAACTAAGCTTTTGATGAATTGATTAATTTCCACCAAGGAATGTTTATTACATGATTAATCAGTGATTTCTAACGATTTTCTGATCGTCATGAGACGTAACACATGCTGGTAATGAAGTTGCCAGATTTCCCAAAAAGACTCAAAAGCAGACACTTTAACTCTCTCAAGAAAGAGATAACACGTCCTAGCCTTTCGTTTCTTTCAACTGAAACAAAAACCTCTGAATTTAGTAAATAAAACTGGCATTTATTCCAAGAAATGATCAAACCCGTAATAAGTGCGTGCGCAAATTCCCTCGACTCCTTGAAATGAACATCGCTATATATGGGTAAAAATTAAAAATTCATCTAATTAAAACGGAGCATTTTTTGTTTAACTTTTTTCTCTGGCAAATGAGACCAGATCATTGCCCTCTTTTCCCGCCCATCTTAATAAAATGTTTCCCAAAGAATATTGAAGCCATATAAAGCTGTAGCACACATTAAACCGTACAAAGCTACAAATCTAGTTTTTATATTTCAAGTGTCATTGGACTGTCTCCGGCTGAAGGTCAAACCAGTGAAATAGATAAATAACTGCAGCTTTAATGTAACTCAAGAACAATGAGAGCAAGTCTAGAAGTCTGGTATTCTAGTTCAGCACAAAACGTCGTTTTACGAAACCTAGTCGTACATGCAAGAAGCAATAAAAGCTCTTTATCAGCAAGCTGTGTGAGGAAGAAGGAAGACCACGGAGAGCGGGGATAAGCCACAGTTGGGGCCAGATATCTTTTTTCCAATCCAACGTTAGCTAAGACATGTGTTACACATCAAACGGCGATTTCAGTTGTTAGTTTAGCCCAAAACAGATATATCTTGTTGAAAGATAACACTTTGTGATAGGTAACGGGCACTATTTTCTCCCATTTGGAAGACAAATCCTATAATTTCCACCAAAAACCGCTAGTCTCATCACGGGCCTGCTGGTAATCACTGTGTTGACATCGACACTGCCGCGTCAACCATGGCTTACAAAATATAGATTCCACTGATTTAATACGCTTCTACAGCGAACACAGTATTTTACACAGTAGATAAGACGGATTATGCTATTAGTAACAGCGCTGTTTAACGCGCGCTTGACATAGGATACGTTCCCGATACAAACAATCAAAACCACACATTACCTCCATCTTATGTAGTTTCTTGCGATCTTTTCAACCAATCCAATTCCCTCCAGTATATTGGTTATGTCGTATATACGTCTCTTTTGAACCGAAAGCTCTTCTGCCGCACGGTTTAAATCCATGGATTTATCTGGAGCTTGGCGTAGAACATCTACGAACTTTTTTGTTAAGAGTCCTAAGGATGTATCGTTACGGGTCTTCTCTAGGATCTCCCTGAGTAACGCTGGTGTCCAATTTACACTCATTCTCACGGACTATTTGCAATCGGTCGATACTCCAAACTCTCTAAAAGGACATAATTTGTGTTATTAGAAAATAGTAATGGTATATTAGAATTTGAGTTTACAGTGTACGTGACTAACTCTAGATACACCTTGTAAAAGCGCAGAGTATAGTGTTTTGCGCATGCTCAGAGAATTGGTTGCTTAGCTAATGAAACACACTTGACAACCCAATCCTGGTCAAACGCTTTAACAGAAGATTTTTTTCAATATCGAGTAATAACGACTAAAATTGCCAAAAACTAGCCCTCGTGCAAATTTTAATTGAAATTTTCGTTTTGGATTAACACTCAAATTCTATTGTTACCATGCCTGTTCAAAACAGTCTTTTGAATTGTACAAAGTGGCTATCCTGCATGTACGTAGTTTTTCTTCCAATTTAGCAGCTTTCAAGATGAATGTAAAGAATTGTATGGCAAATGAGCGAAAGAAGGCCTAAAATTCATTTTAATTCGATTCAAATTTTCACTTAGGATTAACACTTTTATTCAACTTTTATTCATCAAAACCACATACAAACAACCTAAACTTTCTGAAAGTAATAACGTTAGCTTTGTACAACAGTTATTCTTCAGCTGAATAGTTTTTTGTTGCCCAGTGCTTGAACGTGTTAAATATCTCCTCCCAAGAGAGCATAAGTAAGAGAGGAAAACTTTTTAATACCGCGCGGGCCATATGATAATTCCCTGTTGGGCTATTTTTAGTAACCGGATGCAGTTTAATTTTCGTCTTACCCTACTCCCGTGCGTCATAAATTTGAACGCCGAGTGGGATTTCAAAGATTTGAGCTTTTTAAGATCCCACGATCGACTTCAAATTTATTCCAAATTCCACGAGAAAACTATATGCTTTCCTATTAATAATAAACATGAAAAAAAATTATAGAAAGAAGCGAGTTTTTCTCATCTAAATGAGCGGAAAGTGTTGAATGAAACCTAAGCGCGCTCGATGACGTGTGATGCGTTAGTAGCGCGCGCATTTCCGCTAAAATTGCTCTCAAAAACACAACAAAATCCTCAACGTTTTTGCCTTTTCTCCATCAAAATCCTTGTTTTGTGATCAGAATATACATGGTTTTGATGCTAGATAATGCGAACAACAGCAGAACAAAGAAAGCTTTGACACTGTTTTTGAAAACTCAAATCTGCACTAAACGGTTCTCTGGATCAGAAGTGCCAAATTATGACGCACGGGAGTAGGGCAAGGCGAAAATTAAACTGCATGCGGTTACTAAACATAGCTCAACAGGGAATAATCATGGCGCGCGCGGTATTAATAATATACATGAAAAAATTTCTCGATGCTCATTGGCTAAGAGATACGCTGTTCCAAGGAAATTTTGCAGAGAAAAGGAAATTTAGTGCAGTAAAAAGCTAAGGAAATTAAGGGCAAATTTGAGTTTTCAAAAACAGCGTCAAAATCAAAGTTTGTTTTAGTTCTGCTGTTGTTCACATTATTTAGTGATCAGAACTATGCACATTCTGATCAACAAAGGAACGATTTTGATGGGAAAACCGGCGAAAAAGCTGAAGATTTTGTTGTGTTTTTGAATGAAATTTTCGCTGAAATGTGCGCGCGCTACTGCCGCCATCACAACAGGAAATCATTTATCAATTAGACAACAGAAAGCCGCGCGCCCACGGCGTTATAGACGCACGAGAGAAAATATAAAGAACGATTAATGATGGTAATAGGACCGAGTGGAGTCCAATTCGGTCTGTAATCATACGAGGGATAAACAAAATTGGACGACCGCGTAGCGGGAGTCCAATTTGTTTATTCCGAGTATGATTATAGACAGAATTGGACGACACGAAGTCCTATTACCAATTAATCATAACTATTACAATTTCCGAGAAAAATATTTTCATGCCAATCAATGCTAAGCGCAACTAAAATGACCAAATTTTGTTGAAAAAGCGAGAAAAAATAGTGCAAAATCTCTTGAGCGCGCGCTTAATGGCGTAGCGATTACGTAACTGCGCGCGCACAAAATGCAAAATCTGATTGGCTCTGGCAACTGTCCGATTACAACTGTCCTATTACAGGTATCCAATTACAGCCAACTGTCCAATTACACTATCCAATTACAACCTACAGCTTGATTAGTGAAAAATAGAGCAGTCTTTCAACCAATCAGATTTGAGGAAATTGTAATAGTTATGATTAATGATGGCAATAGGACCGAGTGGAGTCCAATTTGGTCTGTAATCATACGAGGGATAAACAAAATTGGACGACCGCGTAGCGGGAGTCCAATTTGTTTATTCCGAGTATGATTATAGACAGAATTGGACGAAGTCCTGTTACCAATTAATCATAACTATTACAACTTCCGAGAAAAACATTTTCATGCTAATCAATGCTAAGCGCAACTAAAATGACCAAATTTTGTTGAAAAAGCGAGAAAAAATAGTGCAAAATCTCTTGAGCGCGCGCTTAATGGCGTAGCGATTACGTAACTGCGTGCGCTCAAAATGCAAAATCTGATTGGCTCTGGCAACTGTCCGATTACAACTGTCCTATTACAGGTGTCCAATTACAGCCAACTGTCCAATTTCACTACCCAATTACAACCTACAGCTTGATTAGTGAAAAATAGAGCAGTCTTTCAACCAATCAGATTTGAGGAAATTGTAATAGTTTTGATTAACAACATAAGAGTGGCACGAGGCGTAGCCGAGTGCGACTCTAGTTTGTTAAAAGTTCTTTATATTTTCTCAAGTGCGTCTATAACACAATGGGCAAGCGGCTTTCTGTTGTCTAATTGATTTATAACAGAGCCTAGAACGTTAAAAACGGAGCCGTGCAGTCCATGGGGAAATGGTTCATAGATTTTTCAGCCAATCAGAGCGTGCATTATATGTGTCGCCATCTTGAAAACGAACGATTTGAAAAAGACGATGACGAAGATAGTGCGCGCGCAGTGCAGCCCATGGGCAAATAGTCACAGAGCGCGCGTAAGATTGTAGCTATGTTATAAATGGCTTTCTCGTGCAATTTGGGATAAATTTGAACTCGTGGGATTTCAAAAAGCTCAAATTTCTTGAAACTCTTTGAAATCTCACTCGTTCAAATTTATTTCAAATTGCACTCGAAGCCATATGATTTCCTATACAAATTTTTATGTATAATGAAAACATGCAGATGTTCCATAAGGATATTCTATAAAGTTTATATGTTCTATAATGTTCTATGATGCAGATTTCTATAGGGGTTCCAATGGGGTTCAATAGTCATAATCAGTGAAAATTGGCCTATAAAAGCCATCAGTTAACTGACAAATAGCTTAAAAAATTGTAGTAACTTAAGAATAAAAATTTGTACTTATCTGACATTTTACTTATTCGATTGCAAATTATTGTAAACGAACGACAATTTGCTAAGACAGCGATTGGTATAGTGCCGGGCCTTTCATAATCACGTGACCTCTGCAGACAGCACTTGAAAGGCTTTTTGAGTGTTTTGACTACCGTCAAACAAATCTACGACTATTCGTTCTCCCTGAAAGAAACCCAAATTGATATCAGAAGTCTAAACAATTTGGATATATGTGCATGAAGTAGTTCAAGTTTGTTCTGTTTCTGAATGTAGAAAGCTGAGATTTTACAAATTCCGACCGTTACATATTTGATTGACGGAAGTCAAAACGCATGTTTTGGGCTGTCGCAACAGCAAGTGATAACATGACGAGTATGCGCGAACCGCTGGACAGAAGTGCCTCAGTTACGGTTTTAACCTGGCTTAGGGCTACCTCTCTCATAAATAGAGTCGTATATAGTCTCCCCAAAGTTTTTCGGAGCATTAAATTCGAGTGCAGAAGTATGAGCAGCTAGAAATTATCCTTTCAAAATTATCCATTTGCCCAAGACAATAGAAGTTGGAAACATGCGCAGATGTTATCACTTGCTGCTGGCTGTCGCCAAATTTGTCGAGGTCGCGTAATTATGAAAGGCGCTGTAATCTGGATTGGGTTTTTACTCTACATGAATAAAAAGAAAACAAGCAGACTTGTTTATTCAGTCGGTTTCTTGTTTTGACTATTTGAAAGTTTCGTAGATCAATAAATGGAAAATCAATTATTGAACAAACTTTCGAACGTGAACTCGCTTGCAAAAAGGCGGGAAAATTGGCCTGTTTGGCGCCAAATTATTGGCAATTTTCGAAAAAATTTATATATACATCTGTTGCGTCACAATTTTTTTTTACTCTTTGCATATAATCTGGATAAAACTGATGATTTTCTACGTTTGGTATTCAATGAAGTTTAAAGATAGAGGCATAATGATAACATTTTTTATAAAATATTTGAGATATAACGCGCACGCGCTGATTGGCATGGCTACCATGTTTGTTTCAGAGGACAGAGACATGGCTCGCTCAAAAAACGTCGAAAATATTTTATAAAAGCAATATAAAACGATCGCTTATGTCTCTGTACTGTGATATAAACACTCTGGGAGATGTAGAGCACTCGAAAAGCAAGAGAAACACTCGGCTACACCTCGTGTTCCTAAGCTTGCTTTTCTCTTGCTGTACATCTTCCATCGTGTTTATATCACGGTACAGAGACATGCGCGCGCGTTTTATATTCCTTAATTAGTAATTGTTTCACAGGCCGATGTATTAGTCACTGTCTAATAGTCTAATCAAAACAAAAGAAAACAATGGAAATAGTGTCTACTAATGTCTGTTAGACTAATATATACTGAATTGTGCAACTTCATGCAAACTCTACTGCTTTCTATTGTTTAATTAGCAGTGATTCTGTAGTTAAATCATTGCCCTGAAGATGGACAATATGTCCGAAAGCTTGGCAAAAAATAAAAAAATAAAAAAATTAAAGAAAAACGTAGTTGAACTTATTTATTCCTGATATTTTATAGTTATTAGTAATTTGTATTTCAAGGATATATTGTTTGCACTCTACTGTTAACTAAAGGCCCGTTTACATGAAGGCGAGTTGTCCCTGCTAGCAGGAATAACTCTTTTGTTTTTAGACTAGGCGCATTTTCGAAAAATCAGACACCTGGAGGCATTTTGGGGTAGAGGCTGGTAACATAACTATTCTAAGCCGATTTTTCATGCTGAATGCGAATATGACTGTTACCAAGACGTATTCTGCAATCTTATACGTGTAAATGACAATTTGTTGGTATCTCTTGTCATACAAAATTTCGATTTTTGAAAATTCGTATCTCCTTGATTTTTTTAACTTATATCCTTCAAACTTCACAGTTTTACTGATTTAGATATGCTCTTTCCAGCTATGGTAATTGTTTTTAAGTTTGGGAACTTTTGGAATTACATGAAAAAGCCGCCGTTAGTAGAAATGACGGTAGCAATTCACAAAATACGTCATTTACACGTATAAGATTGCAGAATACGTCTTGGTAACAGTCATATTCGGATTCAGCATGAAAAATTAGTTTAGGATAGTTATGTTACCAGCTTCTACCCTAAAATGCCTTCTGCACTTTTTGCGATCGACTTTTTCGGTTTTGCGCCTTGTCTATTTGTGTCCCTCAGGGAAAAGAAAACAAAAGAGTTATCCCTACTACCAAGGACAACTCGCCTTCATGTGAACGGGCCCTAAAATTACATTTTTAGTCAAAAATATCTCATAAGCCATAAGAGTTATTTTCGTGACGTAGTTTCGAGCTGCCGTTTCACAAATTGTGCTTAATTTACGAGTACTCGTAAAGTCGTATTTAACAAACATCTTTATTGTAAACTAAAAGGAATTTAGACAAATAAATTTGACAAAGAGATTGCATATTTGAATCTTCGAATTCCGGCTTTTGGAAATGAATACAGTAGTTTGTAAATCATCGAGAAAACCAAACTGACTTGAAATCCCCTTGAAAGTTATGCAAACACAATACTTCATTAAACGGGTACCTGGCCGTCAAACCTATAATGGTCCTATCATACTGGTGGCTACAACAGACAACAACTCTGATCTGTTCTTGAGAAAGTTCGATTTTTACGCAAATTAAAATATAAGTAAAAAACACGTATGTACATCATGACTTCTAATAGGTTCAAGAGTTTAGACTGCACGTGATAATTCTCTGTAGAATGATTCCTTCGGCGGGTTGTTCGTTGGATGACTACAGAGAGGACTATTTATAGAGTGATTCTAAAAAAATCTAGAGAAGCCAGAGAATGTCAACTGCGTCATGCGTCTTGATACATTGCACCAAGGCTGCGTCTTGATTGAAAGCTTTAGGTTAACTCGTGAATCCACGAAATTTAGGTAGGAGTTTTTGTGCACGATGGGACCAGAATATAACTGACTATACGCTCATCACCTCTTATGGGCTCTGAGAACAGTTTTAAAATAAGGTCGAAAAGGGCCACGTTACGGGCGGCCTCACGTATCATGGCAGTAGAGAAACGAGGGTCGTCCAGGAGGACTAGGAGGAGATCCGTTGCTGAGCTTGCGGAACGTTTCCATCATGGACACCGAAGGTCCAGCCAAAGTATTGGTAATGACGTCATTTGAAAGTTTCTCATGTATTACTAAGCACTTTTAATGATCCAAAAGGCTAAATAGTGTGTCTGCAGACTTATCTGATCAGTCCCATGTGGCCAACACTGTATAAAGTATATGTATGCCAGTTTTCATGTGGCCTTTTGACATTCAGGAAACCTGTTTGAGTTTGAGGTGAAAAAATTTAGTTAAGTCTACATCGTCTGGCCGCTTTACCGAGGTAGAATTTGTCTAGAGTTTGCCATTTAGCACCGAAACTAGCTAGGTGTTCGTTGCCCTTATAGAAACAGTAATCTTGAAGTATTTTGAACAAAGAATGTATAGAGATTTCAGTTACAAGGCCCTAAAATTGAGATCTGTGCGCACTTTATGGAATGTTCGTGTTCCAAGGTCTACATATGAACGAATGATTTGTCTGTCTATAAATTCTAGCGACAATAGATTTAAGAATGAAGTTCTGATTGACGGATCGATTTTCCCATGGTCGGTCTGAGTATTTCCAGAACGCGTGTAGGCATAACATTAGCTCAATAATCTTGGGATGTAGACGATAAAGAGCCAAAAGGAATAACATTAATCAAGACATCATGACCGTATGATCAAGCCACAAACTGAATGTGCCCAGAGGACGGTTCAACTCCCCTATAAAATTAAAAGAACATCCCGGCTTAAAGAACAACAAGTCAGTCAAGAAATCATTGTCCAAGTGACATGTATGGCATAAATTTGGATACTGGATTCAGCAACTGCATGAATGGAGAATTTCTGAACATGCGAAATTCTCAGGGCCGGCGAGAGTTGTTCATCGAAGCAGGATTCCCAGCTCGGCCGATGGAGAACCGAAACAGTGCCAAGAAGTCCTAACTTTTTACAGGTTGCTGAAATTAAGGGTGTACTGACGTTGTTGTGCAACAGGCTTACCTCTGCTCGGGTTCTGCACCAAATGTGAAGGGACACTCAGTAGAGAATTCGACCTCAACTAAATTAAAACTAAAGATCTAAGTCAATTTAACTGACAAGCTGTCAAAATCATCCGATATTAACAAGGAAATTTCTTATGAGGCGTTGCCTTATAATTATAGAATGTAAAAATTGGGATGTTTGGATATTGAAAGTGAATTATTTAAAAATCAGTTACTAGACAATTAAAGCACAATTTACAAGCAAGCGTTTGGTCATAAAAAGGTCAACTGGTACATGGGTTTAGATGGTTTTAGGGCACAGCTTAATAAACTACAAGGGGCAAGGAGTCATAGGAGCCAGCAGGGACAATCATATGACTCACCAGTTGAGACTTGCCTTTGAAACCAACGCGGGCTTGTAATTCGTACATTACACATGTGTGTATATCCGTTAAGAATAATCTAAAAGCTCAAACGTATGTATAATTAATTGTGGTCCCGTAACACAACGACTGCTATGTAAAATAGGGTCCTGCTTTGGCGATAGGCGCGCGCGCTGTTTTTTGGTGGGAACCACTTGACTTGCGCTAGACGGTGATGCACACCTGAGAAAGTGACTCATTTTTGTTCGTATTGCCCATGCGCTGGACATCATGTTTGTTTTGATGAAATCCGCCAAAGATAGCTTTTTAAAGAAATTGGAAGTAAAAGTTTTACAAAAGAAAAACAAAACAAAGTGTTTCTTCAATAGCCTATTAAGAAATAGGAAGATATTTGCATCTTTCGCTCATTTGCAACATTTAAAATATCATACCAAGTATAATTTGGAGACCATTCTTAAAACGCATGGTTGGTTGAAAGCACCTTGATCTCGAGATTTATTTAATCTATTTCAAATTCTCCAATTCTTGACTTTCATTTACACCATCGAAAAATTTCCAGGATCCTGAGTGAAATCAAATGTTATTCACTCAAAAGAGCACATAAAATTATTTAACTCTGCCAAATTTTGAATTGAAGCGAGTTTTTGTTGCAAAGATATTGCCATTTTAACTGCTCATTCTTTAGTAAGAAATGTATGGCACTTTGTGATTGGTGTCACTCTACGAGTCACCAAAATATCAGCGGATTTCACATCACTGAGTAAATTCAATGTATATCTTTGTAAAATGCAAGAAAAGTTTCATATGTCCACAAAAATTTCAGCCCCAATTAAAGATAATTTTTTGCAAAGATATTAACAATTTCCCAAACTCATTCTTTAGTAAGAAATGTATGTCGTCGCCATGTTGGTATCGCTCTGAGAGACACCACCATGGTGGACAAAATACAAATTGGCAAAATCATATAAAAATAACAGTTGCAAAATGAATTGGCTTTAATGTTTAAAGGCCGACAATGAGGACTTCACGGTATTTCAAAATTCACGCAATTAGTTCCAGTCCGAGGAATCTTCGTCCAGGTATTTATCTTTTTTATCATAATGAAACCATTCTTTAATTGTTTAGTTTTTCTACTTTGCTATCTGTACTATGCATTTAGGTTCTTTTGTTTGCTTATTTCTAAGTTTTCATGATCAGTTATAGTAGACTTTAAACCTATTGTTCGCCTGGGGGGCACGGGCAGTACTGGAATGGACTGATACACCTGATGACTGGTTGGGACTTGATCAAGTACTAAGACCAGTTATCCATGTGTACTGAAAGTGATCATATATTAATGCAAACTAGGCCATAACTCTAAAAATCTACGATAGTAGACGATAGGTGATGATTGTGGATGCTATATGTTTTGACTACCAGGAACCACATGTCCTCATAGAGGGCTCTTATTAAACTAACGCTGCTGCGTCTCGGTCGCGTTAGTATGCTTTCTTTTTCAATAGGCATGATGAAAAAAGGAAAATGCTAAATAAGTGCGCATTCAAGTAAATTAGGACCAGAAAATATGCACATGTCAACACATGTCTACTACGTAGTTAAAAATGTTCTTTAGAGAGCAAAATATAGTAAATGAAGGCATGCATTAATGATAAACATTGAAATGGCTTGAACGTTGCTGAGTCAGCAGCGCGAGCTCGACCGCGTTGCTTGAAAATTGAACTTTTCCCCTTTTATATTTACTTCAAAATATATGATAAAAACAAATAGAACATCTTTTTCCGTGCTTAGTTCAGTAATACAGCACTTAGGAAGTACCGAGAGCACTCAAGAAGTGTGGACTTCTTTCGTGCTGTCGTCACTTCCTGCGTGCGCGCTGCATTACTGAACGGAGCACGGAAAAAGCTGTTCTATTTGTTAAATAATTACTGTTCTTACCAAAACTCATTGTTTTCACTCTGCATTATACCAACGAATGCAGAGAGAAAAAGCATAGAGCAGCTGCATTATTGCAAATAATGTCGTCTGTCTAATCTAGCAGACGGCATTATTTTTAATAATGCTGTGTGAATCTGTGATCCCACAGCATTATTAATAATAATGCAGCGTGTTTTGCTTACAAGGGAACCAGATTTGCAGGATGATAAAGTAATGTAACTACTAAGCTAGCAGTCACAGTACTTTTCAGAGCCTTTTCAAAATCCAGCTCCCCATTCAGAATTTAAGTACCGTAGCCTTTCTTTGTTATGACAAACACGGGTATCAAAACGTGTGGGATACAAAATCAGCAGAACTACGCATGCTCAAACAATACTTCAACTTTTAAAAATAAATAAATACTTCAATTTAAACAATTTTGGTGGTTATAAAGTCGACCAGTAATTATAAAAGATAATCACTTCGGCACACAGCATTCGTGGGTATAATGCAGGCAGCTGAGGGCGCATACCCACGAATGCTGCGTGCCTCAGTGATTATCTATTAAATAAACTTCTAAAGGACATGAAATTTCACAAAAATCATGCGCATATCATAAAACGTCTGAAAAATCAATTCAAATTTTACTTTCTAAGCCGTTTTAAATCATAAATTATAGGTAAATACAATCGATAATAAACGACGTTTCGGTGTCATCCTACACCATATCAAAGTCAAAGTTTAATTTATATTTAAAGTCACTTCAATTTATAAACTTTGACATGATGTAGAGTATTGCATAGAAATCCATTTTCCGCAATATTCTGTGTAAAACATGACGTTCGATTCAAAGTTTAAATAAACGATAACAACAACAACAACAACAACAACAATTAATTATTTTAGTAACAAAATGGCGGATTTTTGAAAATTCAAAAATTAATATCTTTGGATTGAATAATGATATCCGAAATATTTTTTCAGCTATATATCTGATTTTAAGTGGTCTTTCAGATGCAGTGATCAGATTTGTGTAATTCTGAATTTCAAATTTTCGCGGCACGTTCATTACGTCATTTTCCCGCCAATAATCATAAAAATCGAAAAACAAAAAAATATACGTTTTGTTACCTTAACATATACTGTCTTCATACCAACTCTCGTGTTCGTTGGATTAAAACTGCAGAAGTTCGATAAACCTTGTCGTTTTTGAGGTCTTTTTTGCCCACCGATTGTGGAATTTTTCTTCCAATCATATCGGAGCCACTTCGAGTTGACATTTGCCATAATCCAATTAGGGCGAGGACATGTGGCCTTTTGCCCGCGGACAAAGTGTTAATGAAAAGAATAGGTAAATACATGCCCTCATTCAAAAACTTTGCAAGTGTCAAGCCAAACCAAGTCATGCTAGTTTTTAGCCAGTTTCTTGACAAAGCCGCATCTACATGAAAAAGGTTTCTTTGACAAATCTATACCCCAAATGACTCGGCATGTCAAGTTTCCTTGAGGGTGAACCACTAGAGATAGTAGAGAAAATCTCGGCTAGGTTTCTAATGGTCCACCCCTTAACTGCAGTCCGTCTACAGTCTCTATACACAAGTAAGGTATAGGCCAATTGATAAGGAAAAAAGGCAGTTTTTAAGAATGCATGATCGTGTGAAGTTTTCTTTGATGACTAAGTCAACAGTAATTAACACTTTTCGTTTTTGATTTCCTAGTCACAGGGGGGGAGGGGAGGAGGGGTGCATGTCTAACTTGATCACGAATCACCCTTAAATTTTCAGTCATTTGACGAATCATACTTCAATTTTTTTTCATGATTGAAATAATGGGCTCCTGTTGAAATCTAAAGTATGCGACCATTACCACAATACTTTTCACAAAGTTTGAGGTCAATCTGTCTTTTCTTTTAAAGATAGAACCTTTTCAAAACTGCCATGGCTAATACAAGCATCTGTTTCTAATTATGGCTTCGGAAAGAAACTTATTTGTCAATCAAGCCAGAAAACATGTTACTGAATGGATCATGCTTGTATTAGCTGGGTGTTTGCTAAGTGATTTTTAGGCTAGGGGTAGGGGACAGTGTTTTGTCCACCCACAGCGCCTTAAAGCATATGGAAACACTTAGTACATTGGCTGGCAAAAGTGTCCTTTTTTCACGAAACTTTGCCATCAAGCCGAAACATTAGTTTCAAGTCTCAGCAAATGAACGAAAAGATACAATATGGATATAGTTACGCAACGTCTTGATTATGATTCAAACCGCAACTTTGTACGTACGTAAAAATTAAAAATTTATAGCGAATATAATTTGTTCCCCGCAAGATTTTTATTCGTCTAGGGTTATAGTGATCCCTATATTTTCGCTGAAAAATTTCGATCTTTATAAAATAATAATAATAATAATAATTTAATATTTCTAAGGCGCAAAATACATATATATATGATCTAATGCGCTAGTAATAATGCTTTGTAAAACGCTTGCTATCTAGCCACCCTTAATTGCTAGTGTTATGTAATTCGTTACACACGCAAACTCATAACCGTCACGGAAATGTTTGTCTTTTGCTTCCAGTATCCTCTTAAATCCAACTGAGTGAGATAAATGTTCAAACTGGGCCCTATTGCTGGAAGTCGATTAATTCTAATTTTAATCCAAGGTTAGAGCAATTCTCGACTATTTTTTCCATGCGGGCCCACTGAGCGACACTGCAAGCCTACCCATGCACCAGGAAGAGTTGAATAAAAAACAAAACTGCTAGCGCTGCTCGTCAGTATAATGTCATTCTCACGAATAGCCTAGCTTGATACATCTTCCTAAATTTGTCTAGCAAAATCATCAATTTCATTACTTTGGGAAACTTACCGTAGTAGTTCCTAAGAGAGGCTCTGATGTAAGCAACCAAGAGCGGATACACTACCCTTTAAATTTGTTGTGGTTATCGATAGTCTTGTCTGACCTCACAAACGCGAGAGGGCAATCTACACGTGCTATCAGAGTTAGTTCAACAAATACACTTTGATTATCTAAGGTCATTAATGAAGTGTGAGCGACGTCATTAGAGGCTTGGATTTGCCGGGAAAAATTAACCAATTATTTGGTCAAAGCCCGCGCGAATTCTCCATACCATGCAATAGCCGACTTCCGAAATACACTTCACTTGCCACATATACAAAAGTTCAAGACGAGCTTGTCATTCGTAACAAGACAAACGTTTTAGCACGTAGTCTGGTTCAGAGTCCTTGGTAAGTGGCAGGTGAAGCATACCACGCAACTGGACTATCAGGGTCCCCTATACCTTTTGCGTGAAACGTGAATGGCTGATTTAATTTGATGTGAAACGTGATTTAAGGTCTAAAATCTTTTTGCGTCCACATAAAAGAAAATTTTGATTTTTTGTGAATGTGAAAGTGAAAAGACCAAATATTTTTGCGTGATTTCATTTTGCAAATTCATCCTTGCCTGGCCCTTTTTTGGTATCGTGTACATGGAACTTTAATAAATAGTAAACTGGACAATTTTATCATTCACGAAATTATAATTACTGGTAGCATTGATTTTTGGTATTTTGACTTTTAATAGGAAGGACTGCACTAAGACTTAACGACGAAATTCAGTAATCCTACTAAATTTTGCTTAGAAGAGTTTCTTCTAGCTGAATTATAAGTTTTCTTGACGAATTTTGCTACACTCGAGGACGAGCGTTCTCTAAGGGAAAAGGTGTTACGGAGCAAATTTCAGTGATATTTTGATCAGTGTTAAAAACACCTATTTTATTAATCGGTACTTGATTGTCAATAGGTTTTAACATGTTTCCTCTTGAGTTAGCCGCATGATGTATTAGTATAGTGATTGACGTACTGTGAGTTTCCTTGAATTGACGCCTACTGAACATGTTTAATAGAATTACCTTTGTATAATCAAGACTACAGTAACACAGTGAGCTAGGTTGGGTGGAACGCCCACTAAAAGCCGTGCTGTCTCTGGGAAAATTCATTCTAGTTCTACTGGTTCTGTAATACGAGCAGTTCAAGTGTTCTACCAATAAAGTCAGTAGATCAACAAGAGTCGACGCGTGTCAATTCAGCTAGTTTCCCCGTAGTTCTTGAGGAACTCCAACCAAGAACATTCTTGTATAACAAAAGAATAAAGATTTCTCAATAAAGCTTAAGAGTATTTATTTATATTTATTCAAAGAACACACAAGGAAGTGCAAAATCACATCTTCTTTTCAAAATCCAGTGAACACGACTTCTGCAATGTACTTCCTCTTTATATCCTTGACATTAATAAAGGAAACCAACCAAGGTCATGCAGGATCTGGGACACCTCCAAAAAGAAGAAATCTGGGCTAGGACGGAATACATCAAGAATGGATGCAATTTCTTTTAATATGCTTTTATTTCATTTTTGCATGTATGAATTTACTTCTTATTTCTATCCCTTTCGACGGCTGTATGGGCACTACTCGAACGAAGACTTCATGTCACCATCCTGCAAACAACACAAACATTAAAATAGTGCCTTAACAGCAGAAATCACTCTCCCTTACCTAAGGAATTCGACAAGCCCATGTATTAAAGGGTCAGTAAGGGGCTGGTTGCCTAATGTCTATCAATGGGAACCCGGTAGTTTGGGAACTGGCCAGTGTTTTTTTTTTTTTTTTTTTTTTTTGCGGTTTATCATGTGTTAACATCCTTCTCTCAGCTTTCTCCGAAATAACCACAATCCCAGTAAAGAGCTGGCCGTTTAATTTGATCTATGAAGGGGACCCGGCAGTTTGGCTCAACAGGACACTGTTTCTGTTCTATTTCTCAGTCCTCTCCAGGTTTTGAGTTTTTCCATGGGTTGAAATCCTTCTCTCACTATTTCTATATCATTCCTTTCTATTTTTCGCGGTTTTTCCTCTGATACATTCTCCACTTTTTCAACATTTTGTCTTCTCAAAATATCTTGGAGGTAACCAAGATATTATCCTTTAATCCTTTATACGATTTAGCGACAATTATATATATATTTATACGATCGATTTCCTTCTTTCAATCTCTTTTTAAATGAGTAAACATCGTCTGTTTTCACCTGGTTTCAACTGAGGTTTTCTCCTAAACTATAGGAGATCTTTGCTGACATCAATGTTTACATTTTTCCTAATTAGCATAATACATACGGTTAAAAATTGACAAAACTACAGACTAAGATCAAACCTTTTAACTGAGAGCTTTTTAATATCAGCTTTCAACTTGCTTTCAAATTTCTGGGTGGCAAAAGCGTAAATGAGCCCACAATTATCTGTAAAATGTAGAGTTTTTAAAACCGCATCACGCAAAAACTATTGCAATTGTAAAGCTCCAATTTCCAAGGAAATCTAATTTTGCCATAGCCTTTCAATATTCAGAGTTGATTTGGTGTTAATTCAATTTGGTTGAAAAGAGCACTACCTATGGGCTCCCTGGAAATAGCGTTACGAGTTACAAAGTTACAGAGTTACGAAGTTACGAAGTTACAAAGTTGCAGACACCTCAATAACACCTCGCGGTCACAAACAAGGCAAATGTCTGTCATCGTCATGTACGGCGTGTCACGATATTGATCCAGTGGGAGGGACAGAGGGTTTTTGCTCGTTTTAATTGTTGTTTACTACATGTAAACTTTTTAAACACTCAAAAATGTCAATTTCCGTTTTTGTTTTAATTCGAATTGTGGCGGATTTGTCATTTAATCGCGTTACAGAATTAAGTTGACCAAACTTTTTACGCACACCTACTACAAATGGACCGAATTTTATAATTATACTAATTTGGTTGAAATCGGAGCTTTTTTAACATCGAAATTGTTATACACTGGATTTTAAATGCTACAGTAACAATTATCAGATATATTATTTTCTTAATGTCAATATCAATAGATTACTTCTCGAGTAGTAAAGTAAAAGTTTCTCTGCCTATTTTGTGCGTATCGAGGATACTAAGAATTTAGAAATTAAATAAAAAATTACATGCAATGGACTTGGTAAATTTACCTCCTTTATCTGTTTTAAGTTTAACAATCAAATGTTCAGTTTAGAGAAAAGTCCGAGTCTGAATCCATAGCTATAGTCGATCTTCCTGGACACCGCAAATAATGTCGTAAAACGAATGGGAGTCATCAATTTAAAAAAGACATTGTGCAACTTTGCACCACGTGACGTATGTCGATTCAACCAATCCCGTTGTTAATTCAATTATATTTGATTAGGTTACTGACGTTCAACATGATCACAAGAGAGTTTATTACGAAATGTTCCCATACTGTCACATGTACAAGCAGAATTCCGAATTTCTCGTACGATCGCTAGCCCAAAACGCTTCTGAGTAAATGAGACACCGCAGGCTAGTTTTTTTAAATTATTATTATATTTACAAATACTTTCTGGCCTACGGCGCGCGGCTAATGAAGGCCACTTGACATATTGGCATTGGTTGTTTATGCATGATCCTCTGGCACCTAGGTCATCAAGTTTTCAGAATGAAAATATTCGTGACGGGTGGGATTCGGATTTTCTTTCTTGAATTTGAACTGAACAACAATTAATACGAGCAACCCCCCCCCCCCCCCTCTCTCTCTCTCTCAAGGGATCAATATCGTGACACGCCGTACATGATGATGACAGACATTTGCCTTGTTTGTGACCGCGAGGTGTTATTGAGGTGTCTGCAACTTTGTAACTTCGTAACTGCGTAACTCTGTAACTTTGTAACTCGTAACGCTATTTCCAGGGAGCCCTACCTATGCTCTAATGAGCTTAAACCGGTAAACAAAGTTTTACCTATAGCAGGTGTCCAATAACAATTTTAGTGGAACAGCGGTGGTGCGGTTTGTCGTTGTTTGCCGCAGCTTTCAACGGAAGTAGGGAGGGAGTAAAAATTACACCAAGTCCAGAAAATCCAAAAAGTTGACACGGTAACAAAACGTAGGTGAGCAAATGAGCTGCTAAAGTTTCTCTGTAGTTCCCTTTGAACCTGCGGCGTTTACAGGCGATGCAAGCCTTTGTAGTCATGTACTGAACAGAGATGGATTGGTTGTTTTATGAATGCAACTTAAGAAAATATGAAAATGGTTAACAGGATGAATTTTTCAGTGGCCCGGTTGTTCGAGATCGGATTAGCGCTACTAATCCTGGGTTAAAATCAAATGTTTTTTGATTTTTTAAAATTCCTGGTTAGCGCTAACCCGCTTTCTAACAACCAGGCTCAGCTCAGAAAGGAAACTAATAAATCTTTTTATTATACAATTCTCAAAAGAACGCAAGTAATTGCACAAGAACGCGAGAAATATGAGACCGTATTAGGTTAAGACGCTGTTACACTGTACAATTTTCCCCAGCAACTGGCCAAAAATATTGCAAGTTGCTAGGGGAAATTGCACAGTGTAACAGCGCCATAATTTTCTCTGCAACTTGTTTTGCAACGCCATTGCGAGACAAGTTGCTGGGAAAATTGCACAGTGTAACAGCGCCTTTAGTAACATTTGAATGGCTTCCCGGTGCAAAGCCGCGCGCTAATCAAAGTCAAAAGTGGCAATAAAAACGACATCATTTGTATTGATTTTTGTGCAGAATTGTATAATAAATATGTTGTTGGTCGATTAACCAGGGAATACAGCTGTGAATTTTTACTTGTCACTTGCATTTTGGCTCACCTAAAGACTCGCCAAAATACAGCGTGACTCGTAAAAATACACAGCTGTATTAGCTGGTTAGTCGACCAATAACCTATATATAGCAGATGTGGTAACGGAAGGAATTATATAAACTGGATTGTACGGCAGTTAGCGATTATGGTCGGAGAGTCCAAACAGCCCACTGCCTACATATCAATAAAGGGGGAAGGTGACCCCAAACTTACCCTGGAAAGCAATTTACAATTATTACAATTTTATTTGAGTATCACCAAATTTTACATGGTATTACTTGGTATATACTAGTTTTTACACGAATATAGTGTAGTAAAAATCTAGATATATAAAGGATTATATATATAACAGTAACAATTTGCAGAAAGCAGAGGTTTAAGCATCACCAGCAAGATAGAAATAATCCTATGGTTCCCAGGGTACCCCAAACTACACAAATCAGAATCTTTTTAAGTACTTTTCTGTCAAGCTAACTCAGGCTGTGTCACAAGAAATTTAAAATATTTAATGATTTTTGAAAAAATTCTGGTTAGGTAGTTTTGGTAGTATGAAGCATCCCAATTTAGTCTCATTAATGATGTTTTCCTACCCCCCTAAAGAATCAAACATAAACAGAACTAATGCATGTTATTTTCATCGGCTCTAACAATTTCCACTTTTGAAAACATGTTCGCATGCAAGCGAAATAAGGCGAACATATCATTTTGGACTTGCAGGCGATAACTTTATTCTGGATCGCGTTCTTTGTATGACACACCATAGCTCAGTATTTTGAAGGTGTCCGCCATAGTAAACAGAGAAAAAAGTCCACCGTAGGTTTTTAGCTCGAAATTCATTATTCTTGCATTTCCTGTAACACCAAGAAAGAAGCCCCTTCTTATAATGACTGTCGGAAAAATGAAGGCTGCGGACTGTTTGGGGACTACGTGCAGACTCCTATTTTTTAGCAAATATTCTATTTTGTTAATCGTCAATCAACGTCTATCTAATCGAGCGTTCTATTAAAGAATGGAGTACAAAGTTAGTTGTACTTTAAGAAATTTATTTAATGTATCTGGGAGAGACTTGAAGTACAAAAATCTACATCAAAATCTCATTTTTTGTATAAATTCAATCATTATCTAGTCTGCACTCTGCGTCTGTCTAACACTGGCTGTCAACCGAGAAAGGCATGATTTAAAAAATATGTATTTGCTAAAAAATAGGAGTCCAAAAATGGTCCGCAGCCCGCATTTTAAGCTCGCCACACACTTTGAGAAACTGCGTGAGGAAACTACCACGCGAGGCATTTAGCTCAGACGATTTCTCGACGCAGACGTTGCATCTTTGGCTACGCGAGGTCAAAAATAGAGCAGGTAAAAGAGCACACGGTGAGAAAAGTGTCTCATGTGGCAGTTTCCTCACAGTTTCTCAACATGTGCGGCGGTCTTTACCAACAGCCCTTTTACAATCTTGTTTAATTTAATCCTCGTCCATAATCCTCTTAAATAAGTAATGCGATGAGGAATGACTGGAACATTTAACATGCCTTATAATTCTAATTACCTGATTACAGACGGAAACTTGGAAGAAAAAGTTCATTTCTATGACTTTTTCATGCCTTTTTAAAAGTCAATTCCATCAACTTCAAATTAATAATTAACAAACCAGGGAAACAAAATTCAATATCTCAACGACGTTCTCATTGCTACCTGATTTTGGTGTATGACAGAAGCTTCCTACCTTTTCGCATAAAAAATCTAAAATTCAGTTTCTTAAATGTCATAGAAAATCGAGGTTTTTTAAATTCTCTGATTTCTGCTGAGTCTTCATTGAACTGAAAATATTTTTTGTCAAGCGTCATTTTTTCCATGACCCTAACAAAGTTTTTTCTGAATTCCATAACTTTTCCTGGTCTGCAAATGTCAAATCCATGACTTTTCATTGAATGTCTCTTACTAAACTGTATGCACCCAGTGAATAACTCTGCTGTTACAGTGAGTTTTGATAGGAGAGGAAAAGCACTCATTTTGTAGAACAACTCTCGCTGCCAGGGAAAAACTCATATCAAACAAACTCAAATAAAAACTCATAAGACCACTTTAACCCTTTTATACACCGTGCCGTTCTAAAGCCATCACAAAAATTGTAAAGTAAAAAAAGTAAAGTAAAGCGACCATATTTAACGTCGATAACTCGTAACAGTAATTCAACTGACAAACCTGAGGTCGACGGTGCGCTCATTTTACTCCCCTCTCTCCATCAGTGCTCCGTTTTAAGGGTAATTAAAGCTACTTAAAGCTACACGGAAAGGAAAGAAGTTGAAACAAGGATGTGAAGTCACTGGGGATTGAACTCGGGACCTCTCGCACCGAAGGCCGCGCACTAACCAACTGTGCCATCCTTGCTCCTTTTTTTTTATTGTGCTTCACAATAACGCACCGCCTCATCTAAACCTGGATAGTGTTGATGCCTCCTCTTCACACACTTTGCTCCTTCCTTCCATTCCTCATTCCCTCGTTCCTTCTCTCCCTCCCTCTTTCCTTCCTTCCCTTCTTCCTTTGTTCGTTCCAGCCTTCTTTCCTTTTCTTTTTCTTTTGAGGGAGAATTCATAGTAGATGAAGGTAAGGACAAATTCCTCGAACGTAAACTATTCATTGGTTAATTTAACAGAGTAGGATGGCAAAACTCATTGTTGGTTGGCACCACATTGTCATTGTTCGTAAACATTGCGTCCACCGATATGACGGAATTCGTTCTTACTTGAAAGCGAACTGAACTAAAAGTGCAAGAGAAACAGACATAAAAAGGGTCGCACATGCATAGGACAAAAAAGATATAATGGTTCTGAAGTGATTGGCTAACGATGTTGGAGTGATTTGACTTAACCTGTGAAACAAAAACTAATGCCTAACGTGTAATAGTCGAAAAGACACAAAAGAACACTGACAATGGAATTGCAGTCTAAAATCTATTTCAAGGGTGAAGTGAAACCACTTTCATTTCACACCCTGTCATTGTTAATTTTATACACTTTAACTTTAGTTTCTTAAATACAATGACGAAGCTAATAAAGTAGAATAATAAATATACGTGCCTTTCTACATTTCCTCAGAGGTTGATGAACCCCAGGAGCTTAAAGGAGTCGTATCTATATTTGCGATGTAGCGACTTGATTTGATGTGTGGATTCTGTTAAAGTGATAGTTTGCAATAAGGATCAAGAAGTTCGAAAAATACAAAAAAAAAAAAAAAAAAAAAAAAAAACATTCGAGATCTCAAACATTTTCAGTAATCGATAAACAAGGCTTCTAGAAGTAAAACACAAGAAATGCTTCCCTTTTTGCTGAAAATTGAAGTCATTTGTTATAGCTTTTTTCTTTAGATACTATTGGGCGTTTTGATATATCGACTGCAGAATATTTTAGATCTCGAACGTAGTACACTTTACATCAAAAGACTTTAATACGAGCAAACAAACAAAAACGATCGAACAGTCCAGACAAATAAACAAACAGACAGACAGACAAAAATGAGCGATGATTAGAAAGGCATAAAGAGACTTAAGGCACGAAGCAACGTTGTTGCCAATTTTTGAAGGCGAGAGGGGTGGGGAAGGGAGGGTGTGGTAGAGGGGCCTCCCCTTGTCTGCTTCAAAAGAGAACTGCTCTAAAAAACTAGAAAGTTCAGCATGGGCGTGGATACTGATATGAAACGATAATAGATGAC